>JZKD02S2167516.1:273696-306058 GCA_000966675.3 Picea glauca | reverse complement strand
TTGAGCAAGACTCCCAGTTGTAAAAAATTTAATGAAGAATTGTGTTCTGGTTATTTCTGGACTCTTGAGACTTCTTGCCTGATGAATGTCAGTTTCTTTCATATCTTTGTGTATGTTGTATTAGAGCAGCTCAGAATGTTATAGGATGATGTATGTTGGATCACTGTAACAGTTGTGTTGTTCTAAACAGTCCCTGTGAACTTCTCAGCACTGAATGACTTGGAATTGGAGGATCCAGTCAAGTCTTCCTTTCACTTTCTTGAAGCCCTGAACCAAGCGGATCTTGTATTCAGAGTTTTTCCTCTACGAGCTACCAAAAGGCCTGTTGCCTGAGATAGTTTGTTCATCCTTCTCCCAAGTCTTCCACCTACCCATCTTTAAATCAACTCCCTGACTGAAGTTGGGTCAAGACCTCCTTTGTTCCTTGTTATCAAATACAGTTCCTATTTTAAAGCGATACCTGTTCGAGTCTCTACCCATTCGATCGCCCATTTATCAAACCGTGACATAAAAACTGATGGGCATTGGGCTCTGCTTTTGTAAGCAATCCAGGAGCGACTTCCAGCACTAACAGGTTTGTGATTGATAAATGTGTTTGAGTAAGGTCATAAAATAAAGTTGAGTCATGAAACATATGGTCTTGGTGCCAAAGGTATGGCTTTTCATATCACTAAAGAGTCATAATGAAATATCACTAGGTCAATTCAAGTCATTTATAGTTAGTCTTTTCATGGTCCTAAATATTTCATAAGCTCAAATCCATTGGAGGCACGTGGCATCATCAAGAAAATTATAGCACTACACAAGTTGTTGCGCAACTTTCTAATGCTTTGCAAATTGAGTATTAATAGGACGTTGTTGTGTTGATTGTTGCGCAGAGGACGTTGCTTTCATTTTCTATGCAATTCACAAAGGTTTATGCTCTCATTTGTTGCGCACTATGCAGAGGATTTTGTTGCACACTATGCAGAGGATTTTTTTGCACACATGCTGCAGGGCACGCTGCACAGATGACTGGTTTAATGATCAACTTCAAAATCATTTTTTGACCAGATGGGGAGGAATTTTGAAAATCCTAGAGAGGTTTGTTTCTATTTATTAAGGTTGGTTGTCATTGATGTCAAGCCTTGAAGAAAGTTCGGTAGAAAATTCTGGTAGAACAAATATTTGGGAAATGGACCCAAGTTTGTTTGATATAAATATGACTCATTATTGTATTGTCATGGTTGATAAGAAGTACAAATGGATGAAATCCAAAGTGGTCCCCTTATGGTGAAATCCCTCACAGGAAGACGCTTTGCGGATCAAGTTATCCTAGAAGTATGGTTAGATAACCCATGATTTATTGTGGAATAATGAGATGAAGATCAGTGAATTTTTTAGTGAAACTATCCTAGATGGATAGTGCTTGTCATTCCATTTCCAATGGTATGTGGAACGTCACATAACTCCTCACGGTTAGAGAGTTATGGCCATGTGAAGTTGGAGGACCCTCATGAGTCATCTAGAAGCCCCAAAAAGTCAAAGTGTTTGCAAAAGAAATTATTTAAATAATAAAGTTAATGGAGAACTCCCTAAAATAAGGAAAGCTGGATGCTACATGAAAGTATAAATAAGAGGCAAGGATTTCTCATTTAATTACACTTGAACACATTGAATATATTTTGTTGTGTGATGCTTATTTCAAGTACTCATTGATACATCTGAAGTTGCGAAATTTTGAGGTAGTATGAAGGGTTGATGGAGAAATTCTCAGAATTACAACAAATACTAAAAAACCCTATTTTTTGAGGTGTATGCAGGTTGACAGTGTATTAGGGTGCATACATATGTGGGCTAGCAGTGTATTAGGCTGTGTACATGTTGGTAAAGCCATGTAAACTTCCGAAGATGAAGATGTAGAGGTTCTAGATTCTGAGATCAAGCTCCCAGGAAGGTCTACAGAGCTCAGATACATCAGATCTATCCATTGGTTCAAAAGGTATGTCTTATTTCTATGAATAGTTGGATTTTGATGTATGAATGAGAAATGGTTATGGAGATTTGAGGATTCTCCCTAGAAAGACTAGTGGTTGCATGAGATCTTCTGTATAATTCAGATCTATAGAAATATAGTGCTGGTATATTTATCATTGATACTTCTTGTTGAGGCACATCTTGTATTTCTTGGCATATGGTTAAGGGTTTTTGTGGTATATGGTTGAGAAATTGTATTGGTTGATGTATTGAGAGGCTGAATATCATAAAGGGTTTGAAGTCTAGATCATGTGAGGGATATTATACTTGTTTATGATTACACACATTTATATGGCACATGACTAGAGAGAGATATATAGCTTTTGGGTAAAGAGGATGTGAGCACAGGGTACAGATACAGTCTAGATAGAGTGATGGGTTACAGATCTATGTGAAAGAAGTTACAGAGGGTCATAAGTTTTCAAGAGAAAGTAAACCCTAGTTTTTAGAAGGCATACATGGCCTGCATAACAGATAGGACACACACATATGCATGATGCAACACTACAGGTCACATACCTGTTGTATTTTTGTTGATACATGTTCATTTCAGGTACAGATTGATTACAGGGCAGTTGTACATGTTGGATGCAGGTCAGTGGTACCGGGTGATACAGTTGTACAATGGTATATCTCATAGTGATAGTCTGACAGTGGTTTCATCATTCTACCTATACATCGGGGTGGTTGGACGAGGAAAGGATAGGTGGTTGTAGCTGCCTTCTGGTTGTAGCCAGAGAACATAGGGGGTTGTAGCCTCCTTCTGGTTGTAGCCAATGAATTGGGGAGTTGGAGATTCCCTCAGGTTGTAGCCTGAGAAACTAGGGGGTTAGAGAATCCTTCTAGTTGTAGCTGGAAAAAAAAAGGAAGTTAGTGCTTCCAATGAATGTAATTCTTCAATACATATAAGAAAAAACATTTTGTGGTTTTCTCCCGCTTTGGGTTTCCACGTAAAAAACTGGTGTATTGTGTATGTGTATGATTTTTAATTTGTTCATTGCTTAGTTACTCTGCAGTTATTGGATGATAATGCTACATTGATATAACACTTGGATTATATGGCTAAAAAGGATTAAATTTCTCTATTACTAATTCACCCCCCCACCCCCCCCTCAGTAATCCAATAGTTTCAAAGAAAAACCAAATAATAAAAACCTCTCTCAGATTTGCAACAAGTGTCATATTTTGGGATATTAGAATGAATCCTTAAAACCCATTTTTTTAGATTTAAGCATTTAATGTTTTGGTCATCATATTTGGGCATGGATACCGAGAATCTGGAGAGGAATTTTAGAATACTGAGAGAGTTTTTCTCTCAAGAATGGGTTCATCTAAAAAAAAACTCTCAGTTTTGAAAAAGATAGTTTTATTTGGGAGATATGATGTCATCTTTGATCCCTATTTTACCAGTCTGTTGTGCAATCTGCTTCATTTTTGTTGTAGGTTATTGTTTCACAACAGATTTGTTGTACAACTGTGACAGAGCTTACAGAATGCCTCCAGATCAACAAGGAAGGGTAGGAAATCATGCCATCTCATCTAAAATGAATTCAAGATGTCAAACATCATCAAGATATGGTTTCAAAAGTGGATTTATCTAGTATTATCTTGTAATTAATGAGTCAACTTTGACTCCTCTTTTTTAGCAGTTAGTTAAGATTTTGTTTCCAAGAAATTTGTTACTATTTCTTAACTTAGGAAGGTTGTTAGAATTTGAATTTGGCAGCATAGGAAGATATTTTTTGTATATATTTCATGAAGCTATGAGAGCTACGCATGGTCAAATGTGTAAGGAAGAGACTATTGAATAATTTTTTGTAATTTCTCTATGATATTAATGAAATTACTAGATCATAAGTCCCTAAGATTTGACTTCAGAGATACATGTGATTTTTGTTTGACAACTGAGAGGGGGGGTGAATCAGTTGTTACTATGATTAAACAATTATATCCATTTTTAAATTCATTACAAAACTCTCAATGATGATCACAATAAATAAGTAGTAGAGTATTCAACATCAATCACATACATGTATAGTACAGAGACAAATATTCTTGAGGAAACCCATAAAGGGTGAAAGCCTCTTCTTCTTTATATGATAATTAATTTCTATACATTATCATTCTTATGAGCGCCAACTCATAATGAGGCTACCACCTTTGTTTTGCAAGTTTCTACTTACTGAGAGCACCAACTCTCTGGTTTCTCGAGCACCCACTAGAAGGAAGTACCAACTCCCTGAATGTTCCAGCACCAACTGGATGGAAGCACCAACTTCCAGTCATATAGGCACCGACCTATATATCAGAGAACCAATGTTCTCCCTTGCACCACCCTGACACCCTAGTTTCTCTGGCTGCACCCAGATGGAAGCTATAACTCCCTACATTCAAGCACCTTCTTGAAACTCTAAGGACAACAATCCTCCCTAGCACCTCCCAACCATATTGAAATATAAAACATTGCTTTCTGTGAAATTATTACAGTGATTCAATAGTTGTCATTGGCTTACCAGGACTATCACTATTCTTCTATGCTGCTCTGCTCTGCCTCCATCAGTTTCTTCCTTCTTGCATCCTCTTCAGATTTTTGATCTTCTCCTCTGTCTCAACATGCACACCTCAGATTTCTCTTCCTCTCACATATATTCATATCTGTTCTTTTCTTCTTTTAAGCTTCAGCTCCTGCACATCATGATTCTACACGCATGCATCACTCACAACCACAACTTGTTCTCTATGCGCTATACCACATATATACCCTTTTGGTCCTATGCATATATGACTTCTCCCCGCATACCCAAAAGGATCTCCTAGAGAACTCCATCTCTTCTCTTCTCTGCATGACACACCATGCCAACACCTGTCTTGATCATCACAACAACTCTTCATCTTCCCTGGTGGTTACGCTCATGCATTCATCATCACTGTGCGTTATTATAAGATTCCTTAGCCTCTATAGAAATCGATACTATTCGTCTTCTCTATCACAGTCGAGCTCGTCCTCTTTGTCATAGTTACATGCTACAACCCTTTTCCATATGTCAATCACCTCTATGAACAGTCAGTCTTATTCCTCTAGCAGTTACCTCAGGATTCTTCAACTCCTTTGGCGATCACTCTACAACTACTCCATTTGACAGGCTAAAACCATTAGTGGTCTCTAGCAATTACACCAGAGAAATAACTTGCATGAGCTCATCCTTTCATGCCTTTTCCCTTTCTAAAAAAAAACTTCACAATGCGCACTATCTCTTCTGGCTAAGCCACTTCCTTTCACGTGACCATCGGCCATGACCAAGGGCATGTTCAAAAGGTATTTTGCAATTTCGTGTATCGTGAATTCCTGTTGCGAGGCATGTCGACTGTCGAAGTCCCGATCTCCGAAATGGGGCTTATCTTTGTGCTATCTCCTCCCTTAAGCCTTCGTCGATGTGACCATAAGTTATGACCAGGGGCCAAGCATGAGAGTGTTTCGTGATTTCGTATTTTGACGTTTCTACCGTGTGTTGCTTCCAAAAACCTCGAATCAAAAAACTATAAAATGGAGCTTAACTTTTAGCTCCTTCCATTCATGTGACCACCAACGGTGACACAGGACCAAGTTCGAAAACATATTTCGCATTTTGCATTTCGGGGATTCTGTGAAGAGTCGTCTCGACTCTCCATGTCGCAAACTCTGAAATGGATTTTGGCTTCTCGAGCCCTACTCCCCAGCTGTCGACTATGTGACCACCAGTAGTGACCACACCCTACGTTATTAGGCGCTTCGTGATGTTGCCTTTCAGGGATTCTCTTGTGAGTTTCCTTGACTCCTCCTATTGCGAACCCTGAAATAAATCTTGGCTGCTCTAGATCCTCCCTCCAACTCTCGATGATGTGACCATGAGTTATGACCAGTCACCAATCAAATGAGAACTTCTCTCTCCAGATCAATGGTTGAGATTTTTCATTGATCCAATGACTATCCTCCTACCCGGGACTTCAACCTTCGGGATTTTGGGGGAGTGATGAAGCTAAAACTCCCAAAGTCAAACTCCCCGAGTGATGTCATTCTTGCATCACTCAATGACGTATCATGAGCTGAGTGGCTGCCACATGTCACACAAATTTGATATTTCCAGTGGCCAGAGATGCCGAATCAAGTTGACACTTGTTCTTGCAAGATTGCACCACGTGTCCTATGGAACCAACAGTCTTGAACTGATTTGATCTTATCGACAGTCCAGATTTCTCCTTGATCCAACAGCTTAGATCATTTTTTCATTTCATGTTTCGTGAGTTGGAAGGATAGAGCACCTCGTGCCTTTGACCTTTCAGTCAGTGAAATGCCAATCGCTCGCCATGTGTCCTCTGGCTTCAATGACCAGGATCATTTTGCAATCTTGTATATCGCGAGTTTGAGGGGTTAGAGTACCTCCTTCCTTTGACTTTCTAGTCAATGAAATGTTGATCTGTGACCACGTGTTATGCTTGAAGATGGACGGTCCTCCTAATTTCTAGATTTTGTAAGCCCGCTTCTCCTTGCACTTTAAAGAACGTGCAGGTTCTCCTGGATCCAACGATGGTCAGACCCCAAGCTTAGATCTAACACCTGAGATCTATCCTCCATATGTGCTCTCCTCCTGTCTAGACTTATGATGTCTTCCAAGCCTATTTTCCATCGTTTTTCTTTCCATCACTGGTCTTGCCATCAATGACAAGCTCACTCCCAACTGTAAACCTGCCAACAATCTCCCTGTTTGGCATTGATGGCAACCCTGAACAGCTGCGCTAATATGTTTGGACCTCCAACTATAGCATCTAGTCTAGACCACTCCTTTTCTCCCCCTTTGAGATCAATGTCAAAAGAAACATGCTCCCCCTGAGTTTTTGCAGTACTCATCAGAGTTATCAGATATTCAACCAACCCCTACTCCCCCTATTAAACAGGATGGACTCTCTTAGGTGTGAGACGGGATGACACCCAGCTTCTGATGGGGATATTCAAATGTTTTTTTGACTAGGGGTTTAGTAAATATGTCTACAATTTGTTCTGTGGTTGAAATGTAATGAACCTGAACAATATGATTGGTGACCTTCTCTCTCAGAAAATGGTATTTTATGGGAATATGCTTGGTCTTAGAGTGGAATACATGATTCTTTGGCACACTTATGGCACTAGTGTTATCACAATGAATTGGGATTGGTGCAGTATATTTTACCTCCAAGTCTGCAAGTGTCTGAATCATCCATAATACCTAAGTGCAACAAGTAGTAGTAGCAATGTACTCTGCCTCTGTAGTTGATAAAGAAATGGAACCTTGCTTTTTACTCAACCACGTTACTAGAGAATCTCATAAGAAGAATGCAACTCCACTCGTGCTTTTCCTTTCATCCATGTAATTAGCCCAATCAACATCTGAGTAGACTGATAATTGAAAATTTTGATTCTTAGGATACCATAGGCCATAGTTCATCGTTTCTTTCAAATATCTAAATTTTCTTTTGACAACTAGCAAATGACTTTGTTTGGGTGCTTCCTGATACCTTCCTACTATTCCAACAACATGCATTATGTCTGGATGGGATGTTGTGATATACAATAGGCTACCTATCATTGACCTATATGAACTTTGATCAACATCAGGTGAGTCATCATCCTTGCTTAATTTGCATCCAGTAACCATAGGTGTGCCCACAGGTTTAGAATCTTCCATTTGAAACCTTTTCAACATTTCTCTTAGATATTTTTCTTGAGAAAGAAATATTCCTTCAGAATTCTGAGTAATTTGCAGACCAAGAAAAAATGACAATTCCCCTATAATAGACATTTCAAACTCAGACTCCATGGCAGAAGCAAACCATTGTACCAATGAATCATTATTACATCCGTGGATGATTTCATCTACATAGACCAACACGATGAGTAAGTCATTACCCTTTGTTTTTATATATAGAGTGTTTTCAACTGTTCCTCTCTTGAACCCTTTGTCTTGGAGATACTTATCCAGTCTGTAATACCAGACACGAGGATCTTGTTTTAACCCATATAAGGATTTCTTCAGCTTGCATACCAGGTCAGGGTTATGTGTCAGTCCAAAAACCTCTGGTTGTTTCATATAAACTTCTTCTTTTAAATCTCCATTTAGAAATTCTGACTTGACATCCATTTGATAAACTTTAAACCTTTTATGACAAGCATAGGCAAGAAATATTCTGATCGCTTCTAGTATTGCTACTGGCGCACATGTTTCATCAAAACCTAGTCCTTCTATTTGAGCATAGCCCTTACAGACCAATCTTGCTTTGTTCCTAACAACTTGTCCCTTCTCATTCATTTTGTTCTTAAATATCCATTTGGAACAAATGACATTTTTACCTTCAGGTCTAGGAACCATCTCCCACGTATTGTTTCTCTCAATCTGGTCAAGTTCATCATTCATGGCTTTAACCCAATGGTCATCTTTGCTAGCTTCATAAAAATTCTTGGGTTCTAGCATGGATAAGAAGGCTATATGTGATTGCTCAGTGTCTTTGATTATCCTTCTCCTCGTTTGTACAACTTTTTTTTTCTCACCAATTATCTAACTTGCAGGATGATTCTTCTGAGTAATTCTGGAGGAGGGATTTGATGATGTCTGTTGATTTGAGTCTTCCTGCATATTTGAATCTTCATCTGACTTAGAGTCTTATTTTTCTAATTCTTGGACCTGTTCATCTTTAGCTTCAGTTGTGTCCTCTGTGGTAGACTCAATATTGCTCATCTCCCTTACTGGAACTCCTTCATCAACCTTTACATCAATGCAATCAACTAATTTGTGAAATATTTTATTAAAGCATCTATATCCTTTACTATTGGTAGCATATCCTAAGAATATGCCCTGATCATCCCTGTCATCATACTTTCCAAGGTTCTCATCATTATTCTTTATGTAACACTTACTCCTAAAGAATTTGAAGTGTTTGATTGAAGCAGGTCTCCCATACCATAGTTTATAAGGTGTCTTTTCGATGTGTGGTCTGAGGTGGGATTTGTTAAGAACATGGACTATTGTGTGTATTGATTCTACCCAGTAGGTTTGACCAATGTTCTTCTCATTCATCATTGACCTAGCCATTTGTTGCACTATTTTGTTTTGCCTCTCAACTACTCCATTTTGTTGTGGAGTTCTTGGAATTGTGTATTCTCTCTTGATCCCATGTTTATCATATAATTCCTTGAACTCACTTTGACATAAAATTGCCTCCTCTGTCTGATCTTACTGCCTTTAACCTCTTTCATTTTTGATTCTCAGTTAAAGCCTTAAATATTTTAAATTTCTCAAATGATTCAGCTTTTTCCTTGAGAAAGGCAACCCAAGTAAGTCTGGAGTAATCATCAATGATCAACATGAAGTATTTTTCTTTCCCTGTGCCTTCCTGTCTTGATGGTCCACATAAATCCATATGAACTAGTTGGAGTGGTTTCTCTGTTGAAGTAGAGATCTTGGATATAAACTGTGTCCTGGTTAGCTTTCCTACTTGGTAGGGTCTATACATAGAATCTTGTGGCTTTGATATTCTCAGAAGATCTTTTACTGCCTCAAGATTTTTGATCTTGATTAAGTGGTCAAATTTTAGATGTCCAAGTCTCCTATGCCATAACCATCTCTCATCATGTTTTCTTAGATGAAACTCTTCTCTATCTTCTTTCAACACATATACACTATTTTCTCTCCTTATGCCTTTAGCCACTACTTGTCCTAAGTTTACAAACTTTATATTGTAGTCCTTGGATGTGAACACCACTTCACATCCTCTGTCACACATTTGACTTACAATGAGCAGATTATGTTTCAGCCCATCTACAAGCAGAACATTCTGGGCTTTTCCTTTGCCATTACTTAGACTCACCATCCCTTTACCCTTGATTTTACCTGCATCATCATTTCCAAAGGTTACGTTTCCTGATTTGCTTTCACTTAGAGATAGAAACTTACCTTTGTCTCCCATCATAGTTTGGAGCAACCACTGTCAATATACCAAGGGTTCTGTTGTCTTTAGGATGACATCACTAGTCCACACTTTTCATTTTATTTCATCTTCCAAACCTTGAAATTTTCAGTAGAGGGGTTCAAATCTGGCTCGTAGTTCCTTAAGGGACAGTCTACAACTTTATGTCCAAAATTATGGCAGGTGTAACATTCTAGTTCATTGAATAAAGGATCATAACGATTCTTATGCTTAACCTATGTCCTTTTTCCAGCCATCACATTATTTGCAGTATGTGATTGTTTGTTACTTGGCCGTCTCATTCTTTGTTGCGACAGATATCTGTTCCTTGAATATTTTGATTGCTCATATTTAAATCTTAAAGAACAATTTACAACTTTGTGACCAAAGTTAGAACAAAAAAAACAATATCCATAGAAAAATCCTTTGTACCTCGAAAATGGTTGCCTTCTTTGAGAAGGTTGATTTCTTTCATGTTGATGATTTCTTTGAGCACAGGGTGTATTATTTCTTTGTTCTAGAGATTCAGTTCTGGCACCTTTTTCTTTACTCCTTCTTGGTGGTTGATTATCTTCCTTTGTTTCTGTAGGTTCGTTATTGTTAATGAATGTTGATTTGACAAACTTGATGGATTCTTTGCTGCTTGACTGACCACTACTTGATCCTTCTTCATAACCTAGACCAATTTTCAAATTTGGATTCCTTTGTTGATTCAGAATGGTGGCTAATCCTTATGAGGCTTTAATGCTTGGAAGATTTTGGAGATATAATGCTTTGAACTTCTCCAACTCTTTCCTAGTTTTCACTACTTCATTTTCCAGAGCTTCACATCTTGCCTTATTTTCTGATAACTGTTGTTTTAGAATGTCTTTGATTTTCTTTGCCTCTTCTAATTCCACTTTTAGTAGGACAAAGTCTTTATCAGGTTCTTTACTACCTTTCTTGAACTGTATCAACAATTGTTTTTGTTTTCTCTTCTTAATTCTGAGTCTATCAATCTCTTCCAATGCACTGATAAGTTCTCCTTCCATATCAACCACAACTTCTTCTTCATTAGCATCACTTCCTGTGATTTTATTACCATAATCCTCTTTTTCCATAAGAATGAAGTCATTTAGTTTATCTTCAATAGAGGAGTCATTGTCTTCATTATCTGAAGGATCATCATCATTGTTTACACAAAGAGTTTTCTTCTTAAAATTATTCTCTTTAAAGAAATTTTTGTGTTTGTGATTCTCCTCATCATCATATGTCTGATCCTTTCTTTTGTGAGGATATTTATTTGCAAAATGACCTATATTACCACAATTGAAACACTTGAAAGATAGTTTACCTTTGTATTTGCCTGATCCCTTCTTCAGTCTTCTCACAAATTTTTCTTCAATTTCATCAGGCTCAGATTCCACATTCTTGTCTGCTTTAAATGATGCTTCTCTGGAGGTGGGCTTATCTTTAAATATTCTCATTTCATATGCAGTCAACGTTCCTAGAAGTTGATCAAATGCCAAGTATTTTAGATCATTAAGTTCTTATATAGTAGATACCTTCGGGTTGAACCTATCTGGTAGAGATCTCAAAATTTTCTGAACTAAAGAGGGTTCCTCAATTTTTTCACCAAGTGCTTTCATTGAATTTACCAGTTCTTCAACTCTCATAAAGTACTTTCCAATAGTTTCATCCTCTTTCATATTCAGTTGTTCAAAATTTACTCTATAGGTTTGAATCTTGGCATCCTTTACCTTCTCATTAGCTTCATAATAGCTAATGAGTTTGTCCCACATTTCTTTGGTAGTTTCTAAGTATATAACTTTTACAAATTCTTCTTCTGCAAGCCCACTCAAGATAGCATTCATAGACTTAGCATTGAAGTTGAATTCTATCTTGTCATCCTTATTAGCTAGTACAAATGGCTTTACATAACCAGTATCTACCACATCCCAGACATCTACACCTAAAGCCATTATGTAGGTTCTCATTCTAACTTTCTAGAAGGCAAAGTTTGTTCCATTGAATAGAGGGTCCTTATTGGTTGAAGTTCCTTCTTGGCTTGACATGTTTAAGCTCTAGGATCTACCCTTATATAAAAGGGGCCAGATCTGATACCAATTGTTGGAGAACTGAGAGGGGGGGGGGGTGAATCAGTTGTTACTGTGCTTAAACAATTATATCCATTTTTAAATTCATTGTAGAAATCTCAATAAATAAATAAGAAGTAAAGTATTCAACATCAATCACACACATGTATAGTACAAAGATTGATATTCCTAAGGAAACCCATAAAGGGTGAAAGCCTCTTCTTCTTTATATGATAATTAATTTTTGTACATTATCATTCTTATGAGCGCCAACTCATAATGAGGCTACCACCTCTGTTTTGCAAGCTGCTACTTGCTAAGAGCACCAACTCTCTGGTTTCTCTAGCACCCACTAGAAGTAAGTACCAACTTCTTGAATGTTCCAACACCAACTGGATGGAAGCACCAACTTCCAGTCATACAGGAACCAGCCTGTATATCAGAGAACCAATGTTCTCCCTTGCACCACCCTGCCACCCTGGTTTCTCTGGCTGCACCCAGATGGAAGATATAACTCCCTGCGTTCAAGCACTTGATTGAAACTCAGAGGAAAACAATCCTCCCTATCACCTCCCAACCACCCTGAAATATAAAACTTTTCTTTCTGTGAATTTATTACAGTGATTCAATAATTGTCATTGGCTTACCATGATTATCATTGTTCTTCTATGCTGCTCTGCTCTGCCTCCATCAGTGTCTTCCTACTTGCATCCTCTTCAACTTTTTGATATTCTCCTCTGTCTCAGCATGCACACCTCAGGTTTCTCTTCCTCTCACAGATATGCATCTCTGTTCTTTTCTTCTTTTAAGCTTCAACTCCTACACATCATGCTTCTACACACATGCATCACTCACAACCACAGCTTGTTCTCTATGCATTGTGCCACATATATACCCTTATGGTCCTATGCACAAATGACTTCTCCCCACATACCCAAAAGGCTCTCCTAGAGCACTCCATCTCTTCTCTGCTCTGCATGACACATCATGCCAACACCTGTCCTGATCATCACAACAACTCTTCATCTTCCTTGGCAGTTACGCTCATGCGTTCATCATCATTGTGCGTTATTCTAATATTCCTTATCCTCTCTGGCAGTCGAGACTCTTCATCTTCTCTGCCACAGTCGAGCTCGTCCTCTTTTTCATAGTTACAGGCTACAACCCTTTTCCATATGTCAATCGCCTCTACAAACAGTCTTCATTCCTCTGGCAGTTACCTCAGGATTCTTCAACTCCTCTGGAGATCACTCTACATCTACTCCATTTGACAGGCCAAAACCATCAGTGGTCTCTAGCAGTTACACCAGAGAAATAACTTGTGTGAGCTCATCCTTTCATGCCTTTTCCCTTTCTGGAAAAAAACTTCATAGTGCGCGCTATCTCTTTTGGTTAAGTCACCTCCTTTCACATGACCGTCGGCCATGACCAAGGGCCATGAACAAGGGCTTGTTCAAAAGGCAGCTTGACACTCCAAGTCCTGATCTCCAAAATGGGGCTTAGCTTCATGCTAGCTCTTTCCTTAAGCCTTCTTTGATATGACCATAAGTTATGACTAGGGGCCAAGCATGAGAGTGTTTCACGATTTCGTATTTTGGCATTTCTGCCATGTGTTGCTTCTAAAAACCTTGAATCACAAAAATCTGAAATGGATCTTAACTGCTAGCTCCTTCCATTCATGTGACCACTAGCGGTGACCTGGGACCAAGTCTGAAAATGCATTTCGCATTTCATGTTTCAGGGATTCTTTGAAGAGTCGTCTCGAATCTCCATGTCACAAACTCTGAAATGGAGCTTGGCTTCTCAAGCTCTTGACGATGTGACCACCGGGAGTGACCACAACCTACGTTATAAGGTGCTTTGTGATTTCTCCTTTTGGGGATTCTCTCTTGAGTTTCCTTGACTCCTCATATTGCGGACCCCAAAATGGAGCTTGGCTGCTCTAGCGCCTCCCTCCAACTCTCAACGATGTGACCATGAGTTATGACCACTTGCCAATCCAACAAGAACTTCTCTCTCCATATCAATGGTCGATATTTCTCATTGATCCAACGACTATCCTCCTTCTCGAGACTTCAACCTTCAAGATTTTGGGGGAGTGATGAAGCTAAAACTCTAAAACTCCTGAAGTCAAACTCCCCGAGTGATGTCATTCTTGCGTCACTCAATGACGTCTCATGAGCCAAGTGGCTATCACGTGTCACTCAGATTTGATATTTCTAGTGGCTGGAGATGCTGAATCAACTTGACACTTGTCCTTGCAAGATTGCACCACGTGTCCTATGGAACCAATGGTCCCGATTATATCGTGATTTTGCCATGTGTCCTTCTTGGATCGACGGTCCATATTTCTCCTCGATCCGATGGCTTAGATCATTTTTTCATTTCATGTTTCGTGAGTTGGAAGGATAGATCACCTTGTGCTTTTGACCTTTCAGTCAGCGAAATGTCAATCGCTCGCCATGTGTCCTCTGGCTTCAACGACCAGGATCATTTCGCAATCTCGCATATTGCGAGTTCGAGGGGTTAGAGCACCTCCTTCCTTTGAATTTCCAGTCAGTGAAATGTTGATCTATGACCATGTGTCTTGCTTGAAGATGGACGGTCCTCCTACTTTCAGGATTTTGTAATCCCACTTCTCCTTGCACTTTAAAGAGCATGCAAGTTCTCCTGGATCCAACGATGGTCAGACCCCATGCTCGGATCTAATGCCCGAGATCTGTCCTCCATCTATGTGCTCCTCCTTTATGGACTTATGATGTCTTCCAAGCCTGTTTGCCATTGTTTTTCTTGACATTGTTGTTCTTTCCATCAATGACAATCTCACTCCCAACTGTAAACCTACCAACAATTGTGCTACTTTATGCATGTGATCTTATAGTTTTGTCTTCCAGTTTAAGTGCATCTATGTTGTATGATTTCTTCTTTGTGTTAATATGAATTGTATGTATCATAATTCATTTGTAGTTGATTCTCTGTTGCATGTAATTTCATTTTTCCTTCTATTATAATCACCTTGGGATTCATCCTTGTTAGATTCCCTAAGGGGTTATTTGTTTTCTCTTTAATATTCTATCTACAACAACATCTAATTGGAGTAAAGAAGTGCTCTCTAGCTTGCCTATGATAAGTCACTTTTCAATTTACCAAGTATCTAGTAAACCTTCATTGATTTCTGACTTCTCTGTGACTCCATTTCCCAATGAAATTTATTTTCACATTGCCACCAACACTATAAACTAAAATTTATGTTAGAGATATATCCTTTGAGAATAAAACCAAATCAATTCTTTCAGTGATTTATTTGAAGAGACAGACCCCCCTCTGGGTTGGAAGGGCTAGCTTCCATCCTCAATTTGGTATGTGGTTACCTTTGTGATTTTCCTTCTCAACCAAGGCAATTTACAGAGCGATAACATTTTGGTGTCGTTTTCGGGGATTGAAGGTGAAATTTTCCTTGGGATAAATGACAATGATTAGATTTGACTTCTAATGGTGAACATAGGTCAAACATAAAGAAGGTTATACCATTCACCTGGTGACTTCAATCATGCTTCAATTAAATTCAAAGACTCCACTGGGGGATGAGATCCATTGACAGAGACATGGAAGGACATCATGGGAAAACCAGGTATCAAAGATTCAGTTTTTTCCAAGAGATCTTATTATTTTTCATCAGTTACCTCTTATCATTTCCTGAACAAGTTAAAAGAATTTTCCTTTACCTATTGTATTCGAATGAAGATTACAGATCTGCATTTGACTCTCCTTTAAAAGTTGTATATCATTCTTTTGAAGTTGTAAATACATCTCCTTTTTGTATTGGTGATTGTGAACAAGATATTAATGATAACCATAGCCAAGATAGTGGGCCTCTAGATACTAAATCTGATATACCATCTCATGTACCTGATTCTACACTTACCAATATCACAAGCATATACAGATCTTTGAAAATACCTTCTATACTTCATGACTTTCCAACAAAGCACTATCGATACCTACCTATGTTCGATGGTGAACTTGAGAAGATTTCAGCTGAAAAACATGTCCAGGATTTTGAGCATTTTTTAGACCTCTTTGAAATCGAGCATGATGATGTTTCATTGAGATTTTTTTCCCATTCATTGCAAGGAGAGATCAAAGAGTGGTTTAAACACTTACACCTTGAGACCATCAACTCATGGAAGGAATTGAAAGATGTTTTCCTGAATTTTTTGGGTGAGATAAAGTCTTTGGATCAGTATCTTTCTGAGTTCAGTGCCTTGAAGAGACATAATAATGAAACAATCTTTATGTTCAGTAGGAGGTGTTCTATTCTTTATTATAAATTTCCAAAATAAATTCAACCCACTGAAGTTTCTACCATGCTCCATTATGCAACAACCTTTCATCTAGATTTGTCTTTCCTTCTGATGGAAAGAAGATATAAGGCCTTAAAACAAATGTTTGATGATGCCCAGGAAGTGGAAGATAATATTCAAGCATGTCAGAGGCTACAAAATTAGAATTTAGAGAGTGTTGCAAATACAGAGAATGATGGTGTAGCAGAAGAAAATGAGATTGTGCATAAACAAGAAGCTGATTTACATCATGATCTTTTTCAACATGAGCAGAAACGTGATTGTTCCATGCATTTTTCGAAGTTTTCAATGATGAAATTGTTTTAGAAGATAAGGATCAACCTACTGTAGATAAATTTGATGTACCAATCCTTTTCCTTGTGGATGACATTGCATATGTAGTTGACTTGCCAAAATATAATGAATATAATGATAATTATGAAGTTGGTTTTTCAAAGCAGCCAGCTGAATGTTATTCAGCAGGAAATGTCCAGTTTCAGCAGTTTAAGGAAAGCAATCAACCTATGCATTTCAGTTTTGACAACGATGAAGAACATGAGGAAAGTATGGAATCAAGTGAAGGAAATACTCTACCCCTATGATTTTCTTCATTCCAATTATTGAAGGAGAATTTTCATGGTGTTATAAGTCAACAATTTCATAGTTATGCTAGTGAACATGGAGAAAAGAGTGAGTTTGCTAACGAAAATTCTTTTCCCTTATGCTTTTCTTCATTTAAATTATTGATAGAAAAATATAAGACCATTAATGAATTTGAGGAGTGCGAACTAATGCAAAGTCATCTAGACTCAATGGGGAAAATGGACAAGGAATTGCAACAACCTCCTCTTGTTTTTCATGACTCAGTAGCTGGTTATATGGATAATTTTAACAACCAAAATTTACATACATTGAAAAACCATGAGTTTGAAAATGAATTTTATGATCAATCAGTCGTGTCTTTCGAGCTAGTAAAGGTTTTGTTTCAACAGTCTAATGCAGATTTCCAAACTTCCTATGACAACTTATTGAGTAAATCACATGAAAGAAAAGATGTAGGTGGAGGGGTAAATTTATGGTACATAAATCACCTAGAGAAAAGTTGTAATATATTGGGTGAGTATGACATCAATTTTCACTTATTTGAAGATCCTTTTGCAATTTTTGGAGTCAATAAGAAGCCCCAAATTTCTAGAATTTGTCAAATTTGAATGTGCTTGCAAATGTTCAAATGAGATGCCATTTAATTTTCAAGATTTTTTTTCCAAAGAAAATTCCATACCTTCACTTATTCAAGATATTACTTGAATGGATACTTTGGAAGTCTACTTACACGTAAGAAATAAATAATCTCTTTGAGTAGAGTAGGAGTACTTATCAATAAGCCCATAGTTTGAGCATTTTTTCAGTTTCTAGTTGTCAACAATGTTTAGTTCATTTTTCATATTGGATTTGTTTCCAAATGAAGTTCTATTAAGGAGAAAGTGCAGGGTGCAGATATCAGTGGCTTGGGATCATTCCAATGGATTAGGCTACTAGTATGCTTGTTATTTTCCACCTCATGGGGAGGATGCCATCCCCATTGGAGCCTGTGTTAGTGTCCTATAAATAGGTTGTTAGGATGTGAATAAAAAATGTATGATAGGGTAAAGACATGCTTTGGTCTCATAAATTCCATGGCATGATTTCTCTTAGGTTATGAGTGGATGGGTTTGTGGTTGATAAATGTGTTTGAGTAAGGTCATAAAATAAAGTTGAGTCATGAAACATATGGTCTTGGTGCCAAAGGTATGGGTTTTAATATCAATAAAGAGTCATAATGAAATATCATGAGGTCAATTCAAGTCATTTATATTCAGTGTTGTCATGGTACTAAAGATTTCATAAGCTCAAATCTGTTGGATGCGTGTGGCATCATCAAGCAAATTATAGTGTTGCACAAGTTGTTGTGCAACTTCCTAATGTTGTGAAAATTGAGTATTAAGAGGATGTTGTTGTTCATTGATGTGCAGAGGACGCTAATTTCATTTTTTTTTCATTGCGCAAAGGTTTATGCTATCATTTTCTGTGCATTGCGCAGAGGATTTTGTTGTGCACAGGCTGCAGGGCACGCTACACAGATGACTGGTTTAGTGGTCAACTTCGATATCACTTTATGACCAAATGAAGAAGAATTTTGAAATTCCACAGACTTTTTTGTCAAGGACAGACCAAGTAATAAAAACCTCTCTCATATTTGCAACAAGTATCATATTTTGGGATATTAGAATGGATATTTAAAACCCATTTTTCTAGATTTAAGCATTTAATGTTTTGGTCATCATATTTGGGCACGGATATCAAGAAGCTGGAGAGGAATTTTAGAATACCGAGAGATATTTTTCTCAAGAATGGGTTCATCTACAAAAACCTCTCTCAGTTTTGAAAAATATATTTTTATTTGGGAGATATGATGTCATATGTGACCCCTATTTTCCTAGTTTGTTGCACAATCTGCTGCATTTTTGTTGTAGGTTATTGTTGCACAGCAGACATGTTGCACAACTGTGATAGAGCATCTAGAATGCCTCCAGATCAGAAGGGAAGGGTAGGAAAGTGTGCCATATCATATACAACGGATTCTAGAGGTCAAAGATCATCAGGATATGGTTTCAAAAGTGGATTTATCTATTATTATCTTGTAATTAATGAGTCAACTTTGACTACTCTTTTTTAGCAGATAGTTCAGATTTTGTTTCCAAGATATTTGTAATTGTTTCTTAACTTAGGAAGGCTATTAGAATTCAAATTTGGCAGCATAGGAATATATTTTCTGTATATATTTCATGAAGCTATGAGAGCTAAGCGTGGGCAAGTGTATACGGAAGAGACTATTGAATACTTTTTTGTAATTTCTCTCTGATATTAATGAAATTACTGGATCGGAAGTCCCTAAGATTTGACTCCATAGATACATGTGATTGTGCTACTTTATGCATGTGATCTTACAGTTTTGTCTTCCACTCTAAATGCATCTATGTTATATGATTTCTTCTTTGTGTTAATTTTAATTGTATGTACCAGAATTCATTTGTAGTTGATGCTCTGTTGCATGTAATTTCATTTGTCCTTCTACCATAATCACCTTGGGATTAATCCTTGTTGTATTCCCTAAGGGGTTATTTTTTCTCTGTAATATTCTATCTACAACAACATCTAATTAACATAAAGCAGTGCTCTCTAGTTTGCCTCTGATAAGTCACTTTTCAATTTACCAAGTATCTAGTAAACCTTCATTGATTTCTGACTTCTCTGTGACTCCATTGCCCAATGAACTTTCTTTCCACATTTCCACCAACACTATAAACCCAAATTAATCGTAGAGATCTATCCTTTGAGCATAAAACAAAATCAATTCTTTCAGTGATTGATTTGAAGAGAGAGCCCCCTCTGGGTTGGAAGGGCTAGCTTCCAGCCTCAAGTTGGTCTGTGGTTAGATTTGTGATTTGCCTCCTCAGCCAAGGCAATTTACAGAGAAATAAAGGTACCTTGGGAGTCATTGACATCATTAGTGATTTACCTTGTGCTTGTTAATGGTATAAATCAATGATTGATAATCAATAGGTTTCTACCATGTTCGACATAAAAAAATTTGCTCACATGGATAGAATTGTACTATTTTGGGATCGAGACGAAGAACATGGGTTGAGTACTTTTCCCAGGTTATGATGGAGATAATTTGACTGATATACATAGATCCACTTTGTATTGGTCTTTCGCTATGTTCTTCTCATATTGTAGCTCCACTGTGTATTCTTTCGTGGATGTAATCAAGTCATGTCATGGAGAAATGGATCCACATTGTATCTTTAGTGGCCATCTCCTTAGTCAATATCATCATGGATTTGTAGTGTATTGGTCGGTGTCCATGCTCTAAGTCATTTATATTTTGATAATAGGTATGTCTACTGCAAGAATGAAATATATATTAATATTGTTTGATGATTGTTTGCATCTTCTACCAGGTTCTTCGAATCCACCACCCTTGCATTGAAGAATCTATAAAGTGTTTCTCCCATCAGTTTCCTCTTCTGACTTGGCACTTTGGGGGAAAATCTATTTCATGTAAAATATCCACGCTTTCATAATGTGTTGCATGTGGCACAAACGTTACATTCTAAGTGTCACAATTGTCGCATATGGCATAAATGTTACTTCCTAAGTTTCACACCCAAACTATCACAAGTGTTGTAACATGTTTCATACACTTTTAGTAAGTCTCGCAACTCAATCGACACCATAGAAATACTTGCCACAACCCCTAAATCATTTTAGAAGGAAAATCCCCATCATTTGGCAGTAGAAACATACCTTTCTACCTAGTATTTTGGCCATTCTTGGACATTTAAGAAGACTGGGTCTCCTTTTCCTATGATTAGGGAGCACCAGTGCTCCCTACACCATGTTAAGGGGGTGCTATTGTTGGCTGAGGGAATCAAGGTTAATCCCACCTTCTTATAAGGGACAACTCTGAAGGTTGGGGGTTTGTTTGGCTCGAGTCTTACTCCATGGATCTATCTAAGGAAAATAATCATAACCTGTGGAGCCATATCCTCAAAAAATTCCAAAAATACTCAAGGTGGTTGAGCCTCTCAAATCCTATAAATTGGAGGTATTTCCATGGTGAAAGGGAGAAGAAATCAATAAAGCATCATTATTTTGATCTTGGTTCATTCGTGCAAGGTTTGGATGAGGAGAGCTTGGAGAGGTTGTTGGAGAATCAATTATGGTTTGTAAGTATTCTTTTTTGGGTTCTCATTGGATATACTTGGCCTATTTCATTCAAGATTATGTATTCTTGCATATGCTTGTCTATTGTTGCTTTAATATTCACAGATGATTTTTTTTTACCTAATCAATTAGAGTAGGAGATAGTCATTTATCTTTGTTTCCTATTGTAGGTATCAAGTTTCACCATAGGTTTTGAAGATCAATCTCATGGATTGGAAACAACAAGTACAAACTTCATAAAAAGGTACATCATGCCCTGACTCCTTTTCTATTTCTAATTGGTTAAAATGAGTTTAAAGGGATTTTAGTTTCCACTTGTAGTGTTTATGTCTTGGTATAGGTGTCAGGTAATCCAAGGGAAGTTTCACTCCTTAGGGGAAACATTATGTAACATCAATTTCGATCTGTTTCAGAACACCGAACTGAGTAATGACCCGATTGAATATAAAAAGTGCAACAATATCACCATCACTTGAAACAGTATGGCATGCCCTTCGCCCACTTTGTGAAGTAATCGATGACCACAGTGATGTAATGATTCCCCCTAGACGAAGGCATGTGGTATCTCATAAAAGAAATACCCCACTTAGTAAAAGGGTTGATGGTGGTGATTGGAAAAAGTGGAGCATGATACACATGCATCTTACAAGTAAATATTCGACATTGATGACAATTTTTTACTGCTTCAATACAATCTTTGAAGATTGTCGACCAAAAATGTGAGTCATGCAAGATTTTTTGGGATGTTTTCAACCCAAAGAGATGACCTCCACATGCTCCACTATGAGAGTCATTTAATACGAACTTCATTGCTCCGTGAATCAAACAACGATGTAAAATTGAGTCTACACCATAGCGATACAAAGTGTCATCGATGATGAGACAATTTTTCTCTCAATGGTGAATGCGTCATCACTCATCTCTCGAATAATGTGGGGAGAACTTCAAATTTTGGTGATATATGAGAATGTCTCCATACAAGGATCAGTAGAAGATATCAGGAAGATGGATTCATCCGAAAATAAGTCCTCAAAAGATTTGTTTTTATCTTCCTTGGGAAACTCTAAGATCAATTCCGCAAAAAACAAATGACTTTTTGGACTTTGTCGACGCAAATTCTAAGTCAAATTGTTGCAAAATCACAATCCATTTGTTGAATTTCCTATTGGTAATACGATGAGTCAAAATGTACTGGAAATGATTGAAATTCACAATAATAATAGTTTTACGGAGGATAATGTGATGTCGATGCCTCTGGATAACATGGATAGCTTCCAAAGACAGTTTCTCAATGTGAGAATATCACAACTCATCATTGACCAAATCACGATTCAAGTTATAAATGATGTGCTCGACAAGCACATAATATTCTTGCACCAAAACCATACCCATGGTCAATTCAGACACTGCTAGGTATAACAAGAAGTCACGAGTAAATTGGGTGGACTAAGAAGAGGGGCATACATTAAATCATTTTTCAACACATCGAAATATCTCAGTGCAAAAGTATCCCACTCAAAAGGGACCCTTTTTTCAGCTAACGCATGAAAACCTTAGTGATCTCAGCATAGTTAGACATGAAATGTTGAACACAATTCGATTTTCCCTGGAAATTTTGAATTCGACGAATAGTACACAGGGGAGGTAAATGAACTATTGCCTCAACCTTTAAAGGGTCCACCATGATCTCATTTTTTGAAGAAATGAATCCAAGGAGACTCCCAAAAGTAACACCAGAATTACAGTTGTGTGGATTCAACCGGATGCGGTAATAATGACATCTCTGGAACACACGACAAAGGTGATTTAGATGATCAGCTCTATGACAAGAATGAGTGGCTAGATCATCCAAATATGCCTTAAAAATGTGTTTCATGTCATGGAAGGAAAAGTTCATGGTCTGATGGAATGTAGCCCCAACATTTTTAATACCAAAAGGAATTTTTTGGTATGCAAAATTTCACCAAGGACAAATAAGTGAAGTTTTATTTTGATCCTCAGGTTTAATTTGGATCTAATTGTAGCCAGAGAATCCATCCATAAAGGACAATATCTCACTGCCCGCACACTCATCGATAATTTGATTAATAAATAGTGTTGGGAATTTGTCTTTTGGACAAGCCTTATTCAAATCCCTAAAATCCATACATACATGGATGGTTCCTTGCTTTTTGTCAACTGAAATAGGGTTCGATACCCATTTAGTATTCATAATCGTATAGATGAAGCCCACTTTAAGGATCTTCTCTAACTCAGCCTTTATGGAAGTTTCCTTCCTAGGATTAACCAACCATTACCGAACATGTTTATCATTATGATAAGTCTTTATTTCATGCTCAATAATTTGAGGGTCTATACCTGATATCTCCTCGTATGACCAAGTGAAAATTTTGTGAAATTCCTTGAACAAGGAGGTATAGTCATGGATCTCTTCAGGAGAACAATTTGCATCGATGAGCACATTTTCCATGATTTTGGGATCATTTGATATGTTGATAGGAACCATTTCCGAAATATTGGCCATGTTTCCTTCAACAAAAACACCATGCTTGACTAAAGGGTTCACGGTCCTATCAACATTGTCGCTCATGTAAAGATGGAACTCTCCTATTTCAATGTGATCCATCTCTATAAGTAAATAATATCTATGATGTAAATCATCACAAGGTATTTCCAGACCCATCATCGCCTCTATAATATCCTCATCAAAGGGAAGTATCTTCTCGATACAATTAGGAGAATGAGAATATTTAACCACCCAAATGAGCATCGAAAGATCATCAACCTCCTCCATTTGAAGAGGAGTAGGATTTGAGTCTACAGTGGCCCTTTGAATGGATTGATATGTAATATCCACCACAAACAAAGGATTTTCCATTTTTTCATTCTTTATCCCTTTTATCGAATCAGACAAGGACAGTCAAATCCAAAGATCCTCAAAGTACGTCATTTGAAAATGGTGCACTTGGGATATAGGAACCGATGAAGCTGATGAGCTTGAGATAGATGGAGTGGAGCTAATGTACAATATTGGCACTGAGACACTAAAATTTCCCATCAACAAAGAATACATTCTAACACCAATACTTCCAGTCACCATTTGGGAACCTTCTATTAACAATACATTAGATCCCAGTTGGGCAGTTGAATCTGAATGACTAAAAAAAAACTGGTTGATGGTCACAATTTTTCTTTCATGAGGAAAAAAAATAAATGGAAAATTGAAATATGTGATAGTATTCATGGCATAATTCCAAATGCGACCTAACAAAAGGTTGTACTAGAGCGGAGCATCGAGTGCTTCCACTTCAACGTACATGGTTTTTCATCCCAACTATATGGGGAAGGAGGAACATATCCCATGGAGCTTAAAATAATGACCATCAAATGTGGTCATAAGAGTAGGGGATGGAGCAAGATCTAGAGAGTCCATATATTTCCAACAAGAAAGAGACATCACACACGTCGATGCTCCCTCATTGATCATTATTCTAAAAAATATTTTTGTGTCATACACCACTTGAATATGAAAAGCAATGTGATAAGGTAGATGATGCTTGACATTAGATGGATCAATTGTGATGAGATGAAAGCTAGATGGGACATCATTGAATGTACCCTAGTTACCCCCCTATTAACTCCCAACATTATATCCTAAAGCCATGTTTTGTCTGTGAGGGAACAAATTAGTCAACATAGAAGGTTGTTGTTGTGCCAACAATCTTTGGCCTTCTTCCATAATGGGGAATTCGTGAGTGAGGTGATCTTCCTTGCAAATATTACAAGGAAAATTAGCATTCATATTTTCCTTCTTGCCCCCACTAGAACTGGATTCTATTTTATTAACATTCTTATTATTATTTCCACCTCCCTTTTTATCCTTACTCTTTTTCTTTCCACTAGTTTTTTGGGTACCTTTTTGGTTGATCGATTGCACATTGTGTACATCTATCACTTGGGAGGGGGTGGTCAAATTAAAAGCTTGAACAGATGCATAAGATTGGATTGAAAGTTGTCTCATTTTATTTGAGACCAAGTCTACAAGAAAACTTTGCGAGGAACCCACAATGTCATCAGCATGAGGTTCGTGACTTCGTTTGACATGGTCAGTATTTGATCGTAGTGCATCCAGAATGATCTCATAAAGGATCCCATAATGAGAGTAAATCATACCTACTTATTGGGCCTTGAATAAATTTTCTTCCTTTGTAGTTACCCTGGAAGTGGAAACAACCTTGGATATATAAGGAAGCAAGGAATTCAAAAACCACTCTACGAGGAACTTAGGATGGATGGTTTATTTAATCATTTTCTTTCTCCTCCACCACTCTTGAATATGGTAAAATATATAAGTGGCCTTGTTCTTCTGAAAATTTGACAACAAATCAGTGTCAACATCGTAGCGAACTGGGAGTTGAAAGTGATTTTGAAAGACTAACACCAAGTCATGAAACGTGTGATAGGTTATCGTCTTCAAATCAATATGCCAATTAACAATGACACTGGTGAGAGTATGTTGAAGGTGTAACCAAATAGAATGATCATTCAATGATTTGGATGAACACCATAGGCAGAAAGTCATGGAATGATCACTGATAACTTCAACAACTTTTCCTTCAAATTTGGGAATATCCGAAGGAAGTTTGGTTGGAACTGATGGCCAATTAGGATCATGACACATGGGGTCATTCATCAATTTCGAAACATATGGAAAGTTAAGATTTTTCAGGAAGGGGATCCTTAGTTTCTACATCGTATTCCAAATTTCGGAGGGGGTGCCTCTGAGTTGGTTTGAATAAGGAAATGAAGAGACTAGATTTTTATTGGCACCAAGTTGCCAGAAAGAATTAGCCTGAAAATTAGGGTTTTGACAAAAAATTCAAAATACCTGATCATAAGGAGTTCATCCCCCTCCAAATTGGTTACCAAAATAAAAATATTTACTTCCATTCGGTGCTCCCTACATTGTACCATACCCAAACGAGGGGTTCCAAGATGATTGGAAAGGGTTTCCCTCTAGCGACACCACCGACAAGGGATTTCTCCCAAACCTGCCAAAGAATGTGAAGGGGTTGGATGAAAATGAGATGTTGGAAAATTGAAATCCATTGCTCAGGGATGGGACCCATTCCATAGCAGGATTGGGACATGAGGAATGAAAAAACATGCTCATGATTGAGGGGTTTGACTGAGAGATATGTTCCCCCCCTCTCGTCGAATGAAATAGATTGGAAAGGAGTCGAATAACTCCCAACACTAGTGCTAGAAACCTGGGGATTCGGTTGAGATACAGACAACATGATATGCATGTCAAATAATGACATTCCAAACATAAATGCATTAGATACCAAAGGTAGTGATGAAGAGGCCACACTCAAAGGTTGAGTGGACCCAAAAATCAGCGGTGTAGAGCTACTGATAGATGCAACTATTATGGATTAAACTACATTAGATGTTTGGTTAGAGATACCAGGGGGGAGGATTCCTCCAAATATGATTTCCAACATGTGTGTTGTGAGTGGGAAATCCCTCCTATGGACTAGCACTAAGGGTTTTATCATGCATGCTGAAATGACCTAAAGATTCTTACTTTTTACCATCATCCCATGCCTAAACCCCCATTACTCATATGTAAATAAAAGGCTCAAGAGATTAAGTTGATGTACCTTATTTTTCACGTTTGATGTCGATCCATTTTTGTGCTTGGTCGTTCTTTGACTGCAACTCTCCTCCCAATGCTGACCTGCATTCACTAAAGATAAACAAAGAACTCCACATGCATTTTATCTATGAACTAATGGGTTAGAGATTTAATCAATCATACAATCAATATTCCAATAATGACAATCTCATATGGCAGGACGGGAAAATCAATTATTTTATTAACTTCACAATGATACCTTACAATGATAAAGTCGGCTACTGCTCCTCGATCCTAATCCTGGGCTCTTCTTCCACTGTCTTCCAACTAATTTTCTCTATACTTCTCTTTTCACAAGGATGGCTAAAGGTTGGGACAAAGGGAATGCTCAATTGGGTATAGTTTCTTTACTATGATTCTCCTCCTTCAAATGGGACCCCTAACCCTTCTTTTATAGGCTAGAAGAAGCTAGGTATTTGGTTGAGTGATTGGCCATGCATGGCTGAAAGGTTTAGTTAACTTACCCAAAGCTGTGTGTTCTATCAGCAACTTTCCTTTTTCCATTCTTTTTTAGGTACACGTGGGCTATCTTGGATCAGCTAGCGTGTACACGCGTGCAGTAATGGAGTAGGGCACATGGGTTTTTATAAAAGGGGTTTTTAAGAAGAGTTTTTCAGCAATGTTTTGGCAAAGAAGGAATCTGAGATGGCATGATGCCAGGTAAGCATGTATGGTGAAAATAAGGGTTATAATAGATGCCCCCTAATGTGTGAGGTCATAAGAGCATCTTATGGCTGAAATACATTAACAATATTCACCGATGTTCCGAACAAGTGAGCCCAGGGACCAGAAATCGGGAGGTGTCGTCTGCAAAATAATAATTGTCTCACCGAGGTGAGCATATCCATGCTCGAGATAAAATAAAATAATGGCTACCAATAAAATACATTGTAGATCCATGTCATATAACTATATAAAGTGTAGTCGCAAGCAATACACAGCGGATCGACATCTCAAAATAAAAAAGATATACATATAGAGTATCCATCTTCTAGAAGTTGATAAGGCCTAGTGGTTGGAGATGAGGTCTTCAAAGCTCGAGAAACAACTTCAAAATCTTCAAAACTCAGGTAGGAGTGTAATATGAGTGTACGACTTCACTACCCAGAGGTATTTGACGACTCGTCGGTCATGGACTAGAGAATCTTGATGATCAGACTGAAGGCTTCATTGATTTCAAACAAATACTTGATTGGAATTTGAGGATGGTCAGGCATGAGGGCAAGAGACAAACTGCAGAGGGGCTGACTCAAGCTTAGAAAAATTCCCTTGGATAATAGCATGAAAAAAGATGAGACTTAGGCAGCATGGCATTAACATAAGTTTACAAGGCAAGAGACAACGCAAACTCTCCATATGTTTGGAAGAATAACCAAATAGAGGAGGACACAACTCAATGTAGCAGGAACAACTTCCTAAGGTCATATTAAATCCCAGGGTTTGACAAACAAAAAGACAGATGTGCTTTATCCAAGGGTGACTCATTGTGTTGCCAATACAAAGAAAATACTTTTCCCTTTCACTTTTTGGGGTATATTTGATTTTTTTGTTTTTTTGTTTTTTGTCTTTTTAAATAATTAAAAATAAAAAATAAAAGAATGTTATGTTACAAAGGAGGGATGAGTGTTGCAAACATACAAGTTTGAGGCGCAAGGAAAAGACTGATGTTCAAAGTAAGGACACTCGGGAGAAATCCCTCCCCGGGCCAAAGGTGTCAGGACACAGAGGCAAAGTACTGTAGGGCTTGCATATAAGGCATACTTCATATGGTTTAGTTGAGAGCAACATGGAGACATAATTAGAACAGAGATGCAGGTATGCAAATGCGATTAATAAGACACACAATGGTAACGTCCTTCAATGTAAGTTTTACGAGCCCAAAGAAGGTAAGATCGACAGTTTTTCATATTTAGAGAGTCTAAAACTGTTAATATTATGGTAGCTTCGGGAGGTATGAACCTCTATTGTGACCTATGATGAGATGAGAATACTCTGGAAGGAAGCAAAGAAGTGACGGAAACCCTAGACAAGTTGTCGGCTGTAGAAATATATTTAATATGAATTTATTAATACCCAGAAGGAGAAGTCAGCCCCAGTTAAACTACCCAGACTACTATAAATATAGGGTGCCAATTTTCATTATTCACATCTCAGCAATTGCAGAGAGAACTGGATCTACACAGGTGCAGTTGCAGCCTGTGTGCCAGTTTCTAGGAAGGTGTGCGCTAACCTCTGGGTGGTATTATCTGATCAGCTTGGGTTCTATTCTTTCTTGGTGCATTAGCCTCTCTTGGTTATTGGATTGCTACCAGGATTCTCTTCTCTGCCAAGGTCAAGGTGCTCAGAGGGTGGCTTCAGCCTGTGGTTGGGTGACGAGGGTATCGTCAATGGTAAAACGAGCACAATATTCTATATTCTAACAAGTTATGGGCCCACACCCCCTTCAGTTAGCCTAAAATGCTGGAAGGAAGCATAACTGCTAGATATTGAGCTCGTTGAGGAACTACCGCTAGGGTTACTAGTAGGATCAGCTTCCAAAAACACTACAGCTAGGGTTACTAGTAGGAGCAACTTCCAAAAACACTACAGCTAGGGTTACTAGCAGAAGCAGTTGCAGAAACCCTAAATCTCTGATCCAACACCTTGTGATGGAGTATCTCACCCAAGAAGAAGATATCCAAATGCACCCTAACTCAGCACACCTCTTGGCTCTCTCAAAAGACAGAAATGATGAAGTTGAAGTTTTGGATCAAGGCATGACCAGTTAGTTACCAGTCAACTGAAGACATGTGTGAAACAATCAGTCTTTTACACTACTCAACACTTACCGGGATGATTGAATATGATATGTGGATAATCGATAGTGGAGATTCCAAGCCCATGACGGGAGATCAAGCCAGACTCTCAAATCTAAATGAGAGAAAGACATCGTACAAAGTGGAGCTTGGAGACAAAAGCACTTACCTCGTCAAAGGATTTGGACAAGCCTCCATCAAGTTGGAATCAGGTAATCATGTTCACTTAAGCAATGTTTTACATGTACCTGGTTTAGAAAATAATCTTGTATCAATATCATGTTTAGAAGACAAAGGAAACATAATAGCCTTCATGGATGGAAAGGTGTTATCATGGCATAAGAATTCTAGCATAGAGGATGCTAGGGTTATTGGAAGTCATGAAGGAAATCTGTATAGACTACTAGAATAAAATGAAGAAGCTCTAGTACATGATGAAGTCAAACCTAATGAACTTTGGCATAGAAGGTACACTCATATATATTATCAAGCATTACCTTTCCTCAGAAAAATGGTTGAAGGAATACTAGAATTGAAATCTACACATGAAGGAATTTGCAAAGGATGTGCCCTTGGGAAAAATATCAAGAAACCATTCCCAAGCAGCAACAACAGATCCAAGGAAATTCTAGATCTAATACACTCAAATGTTTTCAGTCCAATGCCAGTCAGATCTCTAGGAGGATCTCTTTACTACATAATATTCATGGATGACTATTCAAGAAATATGTGGTTGTACCTACTGAAATCAAAAGACGAAGTATTCAGGAAGTTCCAAGAATTAAAGGCAGAAATAGAAGACCTTACGAACAAGAAGATCAAGACATTAAGAACAGATAATGGAGGAGAATACACCTCGAAGGAGTTCATTGCATTCTGTAAATCGGTAGGGATTAGGAGGGAGCTGACTGTTCCTCATAATCCTTAAAAAAATGGTGTTGCAGAAAGAAAGAACAGATCTATCGAAGAAACGGTAAAAACCTTATTGAATGATCAAGGTTTATCTGTGTTCCTATGGGGAGAAGCACCAATGACGACAATATATGTACAGAACAGAAGCCCTCATCGTATATTGAAGGACATGACACCAGAAGAAGCATTCTCAGGTAAGAAACCTAACGTAGAAAACTTAAGAATATTTGGATGTCCAGTTTACTCTCATATTCCCAAAGATAAAAGAAATAAACTAGAACCCTCAGGAAAGAAGGGGATATTCGTGGGATATAGTGATTCATCCAAAGCCTATAGAATATATATTCCAGAACAAGACAAGATAGAAGTAAGCAGACACGTAATGTTCAATGAAAGGATGGCCTTCAGGAAATCCATCGAAGATATTATAGAAGAAGAAGAACTTGAAGAACCAAATGAAGAAAACATAGAAAATGAAAATTACGAAAAAGATCAACCTAATCATCCTATGGAGCCATGTGAGAACATTGATTAAGATATCATACCAAAAACCAAGAAACGACCAGCTTGGCTTGAAGCTACTTTAAAAGACGCAGAAAGAATCAAGGTTCCAGAAGGAACATCCAGGAAGAGTAAAAGACCGAAAAGATTCTCAAGTTATGCATCATACATGACGAAGATTCTAGATGAAGAACCTACCACATTTGAAGAAGCTGTCCAAAAGGGACAATGGAAAGAAGCTATGGCAGAATAACATCAATCCATTATGAAAAAGGAAGTATGGGAAATTGTACCCAGACCTAAAGAAAAATCAGTGGTAACCTCAAAATGGGTATACAAGATCAAACATGCAGCAGACGGAAGCGTGGATAAATACAAGGCAAGATTCATGGCAAGAGGGTTCTCCCAGAAGGAGGGAGAATATTATGATGAAACCTTTGCTCCGGTGGCAAGGTATACCTCCATCAGAGCTATCATATCTCTTGTCGCTTCCATGGGATGGAATCTACACTAGATGGATGTAAAGACGACCTTCCTCAATGGAGCTATTGAAGAAGAAGTGTATATTGAACAACCTTAAGGATTCGAGGTACATTCCAGAGACACTCACGTTTGTAGATTGAATAAATATCTATATGGACTCAAGCAAGCTCCAAGGGCTTGGTACGCCAGAATGGATAGCTATCTAACAAGACTCGGTTTCTCCAAGAGTCATGCAGATCCAAACCTTTATTGCAAATTCATGGATAACACACCTAAGATTCTACTATTATATGTTGATGATCTATTCATAACAGGTGAAGAATTTCTAATTATCCAATGCAAGAAGGAATTAGCCTCTAAATTTGATATGAAAGATCTAGGTCTCATGCATTACTACTTGGGACTAGAAGTATGGCAACAGCGTGGTGAAGTATTCCTTGGACAAGGAAAGTACGCAATAAAGATCCTTCATAAATTTGGAATGATGGACTGTAAGTCCGTGGACACTCCTATGAATGCAGATATAAGAAAAGTGAAAGTCCCAGATTCCGATCCAGTAGATCCATCTCTATATCGATAGTGAATTGGATCATTGATGTATTTGGTAAATACTGAACCCGATATTTGCTTTTTTGTAAATACATTAAGTCAATTCCAGGTGCAACCTAGACAAGAGCATTGTGTTGGAAATATGGCTACAACAGAGATGACGCAGATGATCAAGGCGCAGATAATGGGGCGATTGTTGGAAATATGGCTACAACAGAGATGACGCAGATGATCAAGGCGCAG
>JZKD02S2167516.1:253848-265669 GCA_000966675.3 Picea glauca | reverse complement strand
CTAGTGTAGGAAGAATGGCCCAGGGTGAGGAATGGTCCAGGCTCAGAAATCAGAAATAATCCTTCTTCCTTGTTTGAGAAGAATGGGGCAGATAGCCCATTACTGATGTTCTATACTAAGGGAAGATATTCTTTCATATCTCACAGACGTGAGTGAAACATTGGCCCAGATGATTCAGTTTATATCATAACATTATTTCTATGTAGGTTTCTATTAGATGTTTGTTACGAAGACTATATGATAGTAGATGTAAACTACTGTGGTGGATATGTTCCATTATTTGTGAGGTAGATATTCTTTCAGAGCTCACAGATGTGAGTGAAAGATTGGCCCATATGATTGTTATGGAGACTACCTGTCTCCAGACAGTAGAGATATACTACTATGGTGGATTTGTTCCGTGGTTTGAGTAGTTGTGTACTACCTTGAATAGACAAAGGTGTGTTCTATCAATTAATATTGTACCAGTTGTCATAGGATATTATCCAGTTGGATAATAATGATGATGCTCGTGTTGCTACCAGTTGAATGGTTTTTTGTGCTCAAGACCATACCTCCCTATCTAGGAGGGAGTCTTAATATTATGGTAGCTTTGGGAGGTATGAACCTCTATTGTGACCTATGATGAGATTAGAATACTCCAGAAGGAAGCAAAGAAGTGAAGGAAACCCTAGACAAGTTGTCGGTTGCAGAAATATATTTAATATGAATTTATTAATACCCAAAAGGAGAAGTTGGCCCCAGTTAAACTGCCCAGACTACTATAAATACAGGGTTCCAATTTTCATTATTCACATCTTAGCAGTTGAAGAGAGAACTGGTACTACGCAGGGGCAGTTGTAGCTTGTGCGCAAGTTTTTGGGAAGGTGTGTGCTAGCCTCTGGGTGGGATTATCTAATCAGATTGAGTTCTATTCGTGCTTGGTGCATTAGCCTTTCTTGGCTATTGGATTGCTACCAAGATTCTCTTCTTTGTCAAGGTCAAGGTGCTAGGAGGGTGGCTTTGGCTTGTGGTTGGGTGACGAGGGTATCGTCAATGGTAAAACGAGCACAATCTTCTATATTCTACTAGAAACAACATAAAAGGAGACTTTGATGGGGTACCTTTTTCAAAGGTAGTCTAGTCGGTTCAAAAAAGGGATAAACTAGCACCGACAAGACGTCTATTCAAAACCATTTTAACGAGTGTGATAAAGACAAGATTACTCGGCAATTTTTTCATTTTTAAGGAGTCTTAAAAAAGCTTAACTATGGACTCCGTCAGGAATGTTCTTCTGGACCACTTTAACGAGTGTGAAAGAATAAGGTCACTTAACGATCTTTTCAATTTTAGGGATTTTGAAAAGAGCTTAACTATGGACTCCGTGGGGGTTCTGTTTTCATAAATTTAGCCCCTCAGGTCCGAAAAAGGGTTAAAATTATGCCTGAGAATACTCTTCTAGAGATTCGAGGCCTCTAGAGTATACCTTTGTTCGTACATTTTACCATCCAGATCAAAAAAGGGGTAAACTATCGTCAAATAGACGTGAATTCAAATGTCAGTTTAACGAGTGTGAAAGGCCACAAGATCGCTCGACAATCGTTTCATGTTTAGAGGGTGTGAAAAGGGATTAAAAGAAGGCCCGTTATGTTTTGGGAGTCCCGTGTTTGAGATCAAGAGTGATAAGGAGTCATGCAAATGAGGCTCAAAACTCATAATCAGGAAAAACTAAAAGAACTCCCGAGCCTACAGTCATTAGTGACAACATGGACACCATAATGCAACCAGGATCTACCTAAGGCATCCATGTTCTGGTAAGCTCTACCACCAAATCGTGACACTTCTAAAGCAGCAATGATGGTTCTGTGTCGCAACCTGGTGGGATCGATCCTATGGCAAAGGGATAAAGACAAAAGGTAGGGGTGGAAACCTAACTTATATGCTCAAGTTGGCTATCTAATATTTTTCCCCACAGACCATCAAAAGTGACCCAAAACTCCAAAAAATGTCCTGATACACGATCGTAACCTTCCAAAGCAACTCCTGAATCACTCTAAATGGTTTTCAATTCAAAGAAAACGATAAGGGGGGTCAAAAAAGTGACAAAAAGGGGGCCAAAAGGTCTATAAATAAAAACTAGCAGCTCATTATCACCATTGTTGATTTGGAAATTGACTCTGGAGAAAAAAAAAACCCTTTGATAAAAGTGGTGATTCCGGGAGCTACAGTGGATGAAACGACCATCTGTCTGGACCAAGTAAGTATAAACTACCTCCTTTTGATTTTTAATTTGGTTTCTTGGGGGGGGCGTTGACCTTTAAATGGTCGGCCCTAGGTCCACGTGGGTTGTCCTATGACAACCCATGTGTACACTCGCTCTGTTTGATGTCAGAGCGCATGTACACGTGACTATCATCACAATAGCCCGTGTGGACCCTCCCATGAGCACAAAAAGGTTTAAAAAGCAAGGCTTAACCCTCTGAAAATTTTCCCATGTGCAGGATGTATGTGCAATGGAGAGAACGAGAGCACAAAGATATTAGTGCACTAGTTGGGGAAGACCCTAACGCTGTGGCGGTGTTAATGCAATGTGGCTTGCTCAATTTTTTTCTGTGTCATTTCATGAGAGCACAACCTAGGCTACTGAATGCATTGGTTGAATACTGGCACCTTGATGTAGAATCTTTTATGTTAGAGGGGCAGTCACTGGTGCCCACTACAGAGGATATATACTTTTTGACTGGCCTCTCCAGGAGAGGGTAACTAGTCAATTTTCGGACATTTCCTTTGGGGCCTCATAATATATCGAAATTGATAGGACTTTATTGTGAGGTTGGTACAAACCGATCGATCTCACAGGTGCCAATAAGAAGAATCACCAATTTATCATTGCGGGTGATTATGTTTCTTATTGGGCAGATGACTGGTTCTGCGGCTCTACATCAAGCATCCCATGCACAGATGAACTGTGCAGTCCAGTGCTTAAATGGACAGATATTTGACTGGAGCACTACATTGCTGGATTGTATGAAGAGGAAACTGACAGATTGTTGGTTGCAGACATAGAGGAACTTCGGGTTCAGGATGATTCTATGCTCTTTCTTCTTTGAAAGAGTTCCTGGTTTCATTCCTCAAGTGGTGGTATGAGGACATCAGACCTCTCTTCCTGCGGTTTGTAGATGGGCAGTGTTGCTGCCACGACAGGGTGGTGGAAGGACCAATGAGTCCTTTGATGATGACTTCTTTGCTTGGTTGTCACGACAGATCCCAGCCATAGAGGGTATCCTTATGCTGGGATTGATTTCTTGAGAGATCCCAATATCCCTGTACCTCCAGGCGAGGAGCGAGGTGAGATGGGTAAGTTTGCATCATTTTTTTTTTTGAAACATATATAATTTTTATGTTTTTTTTATATATTATTTTTTTATACCAAAGTATTTGACAGATATGTGTCTATTATGTGCAGATGTAGGAGCCTCATGACCTATGGATTATGCAAGGAATAGACATCATCCTCGGCCAGGGGTCGCACCTCCTACCGTAGGGGGATCAACAGCAGCGGGAGAGCTTCCATCCAGTGAGGCTGAGAGGGTTTTGAGACGAGTTGCGAGAAATTTTACCTCACTCACTCGCACCATCCCTATGGCAGAGATTAAGGATCTGCCACCATCCATGCAACCTCATGTAGTGGGGGCACCACAGACGTGGGTCTGACTGTTTCAGAATTTGGAAAACGTTGTTGATTATTACAACAGGGCCTACAGGCCCTGACCTTAGTTAGGCTAGACTTTGATAGCTCCACCTGTATATATTTTTTGAGGGCATAAGCCCCATGACTCGTTACTGGTCATAGTTTTTGAGACGCTTGCATCCACCTATGTACTCTGATGATTATGATATTATATATGGATTTTTATGTCTTTTTGTGTCTTATGGATCATATTTGCCTTTAAAAATGTATTTACATGTTTATGTTTATGTATTTTTATATGTGTGCGAGATGCCAGTATAAAATTTGATTAGCTAGAGTATCTGTAACTTGGTTTAATCTCATAGGAACATGAAAATATGTAATATAATCAAAGCTTCGTTCTAAGAGATGTACCCTAAGGAATAATCGGTGTAAAGTCGGATCATGAAAACGATAGACTCTATTTAACTGAGACAGAACTAGATGAGCATATAAATAGACCCGGAGATGAGAGATACCAAATGACAGGGCATCACGAAGCAAATCAATAAATCCACTATACTCGGCGACATTGTTTGTGGTGTTGCCTAAGAATATACCTCCGAAAGATAATAATTGGCCTCGAGGTGTACGAATTACCCAAGATGCAGAGGCAAGCCTTCGAGTGTGTTGGCTAGCAGTGTCTGCGTACCCAATGAACACCTCTGATTCACTTGACATCTGCCACAGTGACAAAAGATAACATCAAAAACGACACATCCATAATACTAAAAGAAACCATAAAGTAATAGTACAAAGACTATACATATGTTACAAAAAGTTACCCAAGGTGACCTACCTATGAGTAATACTTCTTGAGGTAGAGCCCATTTCTAGGTTCCGCCAAAGCATTTCCCTCAAAGTCAACCAGACGATAAGCACCCTTTTTTAGAACCTCTTTTATGATGAAAGGTACAAACCACATGGGTTTGAATTTTCCTGCCCCCAGGGGGTCCTTATCTTGGTCATAGACTAGGACAAGGTCGCCTTCAGAGAAAATCCGAGGATGAATGGACCGATCATACTGACACTTGAATTTTTGTTTTTGAGCCTTGTTGGCCAGGTCTGCATCACGAGGCTACTCATTGAGCCGCTCAAGGTATCATAACCGTTCTTCAAGTGGAGAAGTGTCTGGCAATAACTGTACTGCCAATTTTAGGGACAGGATCTAACATTCTATAGGCAAGACTGCTTCTAGCCAGTAAACAAGTTGAAAAGATGAGAAACCGGTTGCAGTCTTAATAGATGTTTGGTAATCCCATAATTCCAAGTATAACATCAAATGCCAATTTGACTTCGCTGAGTTGTTCGTTCATTGTAGGATGGTCTTAAGAGATTTATTTACAGCTTCCACCTGACCATTTGATTAGGGGTAGTAGGGTTACAAATGTTTTTGCTGCAACCCAATATTTGATGTTAATTCGGTCATCATTTGGTTCTAAAAGTGACCGCCATGGTCAGTGAAAATCTCGCTCGGGACGCCGAACCTTGCTATTATCTGGTTAAATAAAAAGAGAGCTACAATCTCCCCATCATCTTTAAATGTTGGCATAGCTTTGACCCACTTTGTGAAGTAGTCTACAACTACAATGATATAACGGTGCCCCCTTACTGAGGGAGGGTTGAATGTAGTGTAATCAATCCCCCACTTGGTCAAGGGACCAACTGTGATGACAGGAAACATGGGAGCGGGATGTGTCCTCATCTTCCGAGAGAAGATCTAACACGGGTGGCACTTCTTGACCGATTCGATACAATCTTTGATTAGTGTCGGCCATAAGTAACTTTCTCGTAAAATATTTTGGGTTGTTTCCAACCCAGACAAATGACCGCCACATGCTCTGGTATGGAAATCGTTAAGCACGATAATTTCTTCTTCATGAGTGATGCATCGACACAGGATTCAGTCTACACCTCTTCGATACAACATATTGTCGAGTATGATATAATTCTTAGCCTGATGACATATACAACGATGCTCATCACAAGAAGCAGAGGTGGGGCACTTCAAATTCTGGAGATATACAAGTATATCTCCATACTAGGGATCCAAAGATGCGATAAAAAACATATCTCCTATTATAGGTGACTCTTCAGGCATAACATCACCTGACTCGATCGGAAGTTCCAAGATGAGTTTTGCGAAGACCAGTGACTTTTTAGATTTCACTGAAATGAAATTTAAGTCAAATTCTTGAAGGACAACTATCCATCTACTAATCTTTCCGTCGATGACCCGTCATGTCAACACGTATTGAAACGGATTCACAATGGCAATGACGGTGGTCTTGCCAAACAAAACATAATGACGAAATCATTGGACAACATGGATTGCTGCCAACACAAGTTTTTCGATATGAGAATAATTTAGTTCTGGTCCAACCAGGCCTCGACTCAGGTAATAAATCACATATTCTCAGAGTAAATCATCCTCCTGAACTAAGACCATGCCGATGGTTGACTCTTCCACAACCAAGTATAATAGGAAGTCTTTGTTATAATTGGGTGGCCGAAGCAGAGGGGCAGTTGTAAGGGTGTGCTTCAACACATCAAAAGAATGTTGATCTGCATCGCCCCAATGAAAAGGAACGTCCTTCTTCAGCAAGTGCATAAATCCCTTTGTAATCTCGGAATAGTTTGCGATGAAACGCCTCAAAAAGTTTGCCTTCCCCTAAAGACTATGAATTTGAAGGATTGTGCATGGGGGAGGCAACTGAACTATTGTCTCAACCTTCAGAGGATCGCCCATGATCCCTGTTGTTGACACTATGAAACCTAACAAGCATCCTGATGTTACACAAAAGTTACATTTGTTTGGATTCAAGTGAATCTGGAAGTAGCGACATTGCTCAAAGATAAGTTGGAGGTGTGTGGTATGATCCGTTCTCTAATGAGATCGAGATGCTAAATCATCTAAATAGGCCTCGACTATATGCTTGAGATCATGGAAAGAAAAAGACATGGACCGCTGGAAGGTAGCTCCATCATTTTTTAGACCAAAAGGCATCTTACGATAGGCAAATGTACCCCATGGACAAATGACTACAGTTTTGTGTTGGTCTTCTGGTTTGATTTGTATCTGATTATATCTCGAAAAACCATCCATGAAAGAAAAGGCCTCGTAACCTACACATTCATCAATTATCTGATCAATGAATGGTGTGGGAAAATTATCTTTTGGACATGCCTTGTTCAAATCATGGAAGTCTGTACATACATGAATCGTGCCCTATTTCTTATTGACCGGCATTGGATTTGAAACCCATTGGGTCAAATGGATAGGATAGATAAAACCGGATTTTAGTAGTTTCTTGACTTCAACCTTAATGGTTGTTGATTTTCTCGGATTAACTAGATGAAGCTTCTGTCGAACAGGCTTGGCATCTGGATATGTTGTTTTTTCATGTTTGACTATTTTTGGATCGATTCCTGGCATTTCCTCATAAGACCTGGAAAAAACGTCATGGAATTCTTTAAATAGATCTGTGTATATTTGAATTTCTTCAAGCGAAAAGTCAGCTCTGATGAAAACATTCTCCACGATGCGAGGGGTTTTGGAGATATTAATCAGTATAGTTTCAGTGACAGTTTCCATATTACCCTTGACATAAACCTCATGTGTAGCTAAGGGACTAATAGGACAAGACCTATCTCCAGTCATAGTCAAGGTGAATTCTGATCCTGCTTTGACTTTTCTTAAATCTGGGAGGAAGTATGATCTGTGATGGAGATCATCCTGGGTTTTGTTCGAACTAGTCATTGCTTCAATTATTGCTTCGTCGAAGGGAAAGAATAAGTCTAACGAATCGGTATCAGCGAGAGAGCCTTGGGCCCAAATAGGCTCTAGAATCAGATCTAACTCTCGTGTAGGAGTTGGATCTACATTGGTTGAAGCTTGCTGGAATAAAGAGTACGCTACCTCGGCTGTGGACAAGGGCATGGACATGCCAGGGTTCCCTGTCCCTTCCATCATGGCCGATGGGGAAGGAAGTATCCACAGATCGTTGAGGTAAGTCATGCGAAATGATGAAACTTGGAAAATATCAACCTTATGGTGGTCTGATGTGAACTTGACATCGCCTTGACGGGGTGGGTAATCGAAGGTACCCATCAAAGATGGGCACAAACCGACTCCTACATTGACGATACCCGGTTGGGGATTATCAATCATCGGGACTGCGGATGCCCCCATTGAAGGGTCAGGTCTGGAGAAGGACAATTGATCAATGGTCACAATCCAGCCCTTGTGTGGAAAGAACAAGACCCAGAAAACTGTAGCAACCACTGCTTTCATAGCATAAGTCCAAGTCCTACCTAACAAGAGATTGTAATCGAAGTATGCGTCAACTACTTCTACCTCGACGCACACGGTCTTCCCTCCTAGTTGCATGGGGAAAGAGGAAATGATGCCATGTGGTTGGAATGAACGACCGTCGAAAGCAGTGAGAAGAGTAGGTGATGGAGACAAAACGGGCTGGCCAATGGCCTTCCAACATACCAACGACATGACGCATGTCGAGGGGCCCTCATCAACCACCGTGCGGAAAATGTTCTGAGTAAACATTTTCATGGGGTAAGCCACTACTATCTGAAACGCTACATGGTAAGGCAGACAAGGTTTTAAGTCAGTTGTATCCAACATGATTGTACCCAAATTACAAGTCTCGGTAGATCCTAAAGCAACTAACAAAGCTTTCCTCTGGGAAGGGTAGCTTTGGAGGACCTCCAAAGCAAACATCGCACAAGGGGTTTGAGACAAATCCTCCACCACAGAATAGTTATGGGCGACCCTTGCGTTTGGGTTGTGAGAAGTTCTCTTGAACGCACCTTTTGGGATGCATGTCATTGTTTCACCCAAATTCTTCTCGATTTGGAGAGGAGGAGATGCGATTTCTGCTTCTTTGCCCTTCTTAGAAGTGCTTGGTTTACTGTAGTCATGTGCTCTAGTCGATATAAAAGCATCACCTTTCATCATATTCACATTTGCGGATGCAGGATTATTCGAGGATGGAGAGAGTACTTGACTACCCCCTTTCACACTTGTAGAGGCTTAGGTTAGTTTTTTCCCATGTTGAAATGGATTGGTTAACATGATAGGTTGTTGCTGTGTCACAAAATTTTTGGCTTTTGCAAGTCGGGGATATTGGTGGGTTGGGTGGTCTTCCGCACACAGGTTGCACGAATACCTCACCTTCCGTTTCTCAGTGTTGCCCCCGCCAGCATTATTAGTGGGTTTCTTATCCCCCTTACCCTTCTTTCATTGTTTTTTCTTTCCTTCGCGCTGTTGGGTGGCCTTTGGATTTGTCAATTGCACATTGTGTACATCTGACGTTTGGGTAGGGGGAGAAGCTAGAATAGTTGTCTGGCTGGCCGTTGTGTGTTGTATGGACAATTGCTGCAATTGTTTTGTCAGTTGTTCAATGGGCTATGTTTGTGTTGAACCAATAATACCATCAGCATGTGGTCCCTCTCTCTGTTTGGTTTTATCAAGTATTGAGCATGGCGCATCTGGCAAGATCTCGTATAATAAACCAGACTGAGAGTAGATTAGCTCAAGCTATTGAGCTCTCATGATGGCATCTTCTTCAGAAAACACTCCCAACGTCGCGACGTATTTGGATAACTATGGGACCAAAGACTTAAGGAACCACTCAAGAAGGAATGCTCATGGGACTGGCACCTTAATTATATTATTCCGACATCTCCATTCTCAGATGTGATCAAAGATATGGTCTTCTTTTGTCTGTTCGAAATTGGCCAGCAATTCTGTGCCAACATCGTATCTCACAGGTAATTGGAAATGGTTTAGGAAAGCCATTGCCAATTCGTCGAAGGAAGAGTATCTTGAGTGGTCAAGCTCAATGTACCATTTCATGGCACTCGAAATGAGAGTACGTTGAAACAATTGCAACTGTACTAGTCATGAAGTTTGACTGGCACCAGGTTTCCAGGAAAAGTTCGGTTGCTGGCTTGGGTTCTGGCAAAAACCATGGCCATGACTAACGTATGGATTTTGCGTGTGAGGAGACATCATCAGCTAATTCCCAAAGTAGGACATAGATGGGTGGGCGTGCATTACATTCAGAGGACTTTGGGAAGGGTTGCCCCATGCTGATCCCATGGGCATAGGCATAACACTCTGTCCAGGGTTCCATTGTTTGTGAAAATAATTGCCCCAGATTGGCATTCTTGACGAGGGAACTAATCCCTGCCAAGAATTCCAAGGTCCTGATGTGGAAAATTTTCCTGGGTTTTCCCTCTGTGCAGGAATAGTAGCCTGCATAGGAATAGGTTGTCTGTGACCGAGGTTGCCCCCAGTTGGGAAAGCAGCTGATGAGAAAGAGTTGTTACCAAATGCACCAAACAAAGAAAATAGTGTCGACCCTACTAACATATTATCAGAAGGTGGTCCTTGACTCCCTACTCCAAATAAACTATGGTGTGTGGGTGGCCCGACGGATTACTGGTGGGTGCCACCGAACGAAGGGGATGAAGGAGGTATATGACCTCCCCCATAAGGGAAAGTGTTAAAAAGAGCTGAAGTCCCCCCCATGTGTCCTTGTAGAGGAGCGTTAGAGCTCCCTACCCCCAGACCTAAAGTCTATAAATTAGAGTAGGAAAGTACAAGACTTGTAACTGAGCTAGGCATATCGTATGAGAATAGATGGGATTGGACCACTGCTCGAGGTAGAGGTGGTCGAGACCATGGTGGCTCAGACTAGTAATGGTGGGTTAGGAGGTTGAATATCCCTTGTGGCGACAACCGTAGTGGGAATTGAAGAATTCCCAGAAGAAGTGGCAGCATTTGTTTCCATTGCTGCATGCGACACTGTCTAGCACTCGTAAGGGTGAATCTGTATGATGATTGGTGCTGAAAGATCAGTGGTTGGAGTTTCGGATGGACCAATATCTTTCGCTCCAAGGTCTAAGACGGTCGTTTCCGTCAGATGTTGGTCTAGCTTTCGCCTTAGTGGTGGTGGAGGTGGCTCCAGTGTAACTGGTGATAGGCCCAGAAGCCTTCGTGACCAGTGGACCTCATGATCCTCCACTGTGTGAGAATATCAAAGACACGCTAGGGCTTTCTATTCATTCAAAAAACAACACACACTAAAAAGGTCCCTCTAAGATAAAACAAGCAAACACTAAACTAGTTGGAAGAATAGTTACAACAACCAACACTAGAAAAACTTAGCAGTGCAAGTGAAACTCAAACATGGAAGCACCCTCCAGGCATAATCTGCAAAGCATGGCCTGATGTTTGTCTTAGGTACCGCAGTATACCCCCGCACTCAACTGTGTATGTCTCTAAAAACGATAGGCAACTAGGTTGCCAGCGCACAAATAGTCACCAGGTGGGTACAATCGACAGTCGGGTAGACCACAATGAGCAGGGTATCGAGCCCGAAACCTGTCAAGGGTATCAAAGACAAGTGGTCTGGAAGACAATTGAGGACCTCGAACGGATTTGAGACCCACGAAGCTCCGTGGCAAATGCAATCGACGGAATCCCAAGACAAGCCCTCTATATGTGTTCTCCACTACGATTGGTCCAACTTTGGAGGGGTTATCTTCGCTACCTTTCCACACATGACCTTGTGTTTAGCCCCTGTGTTAGAGGGGGGTCCTGGATAACTTTCACGATACTAGACTTTGACACTCCCTAACTCAGACTCCAATGTTTGATTTAATGGCCTTGAAGAGTTTCCTCTCCAACCTAATTCAAGGCCCTAACCCTAAACTAGTTGGTTGACCCTACAAACATAAAAAGTCTAATGAATTTTAGATTTAGCATTAATTTTTATGGATTTTATTAATTCAAAGGTTATGAAAGTGAAACTAGTGATGTTTGAAAGATGAAAGAAAAATAAACAAAAGATGGAAACAAAATAACTTCTTCTTGACTCAAATCTTAAACAAATTTTCAAACTAAAATTTTTCTAAGATCTTTGAACAACAAACTCAAAGAAGGATTTTACTCAACTATGAGATACTTATGATCTAAGTAAACCGTCAAGAACTTATGAAAGCAAAGACTTTTCCTAGTTACTAATGCAAACCAACACTATTTAACCAAACAAAGAATTTTCTTTATTTTTTTTTTTTTTTTTTTTT
>JZKD02S2167516.1:219778-253835 GCA_000966675.3 Picea glauca | reverse complement strand
ATGCTCACAAAGAAAAAAGAAAAAATATCAACAAGTAAAGACCAAAAAAACTTCTGGCCTAAGCGCAGATCGCAAAGAGTCACTTTAAAAATAACACACAAGAAAAATAAAACTGGACTTTCACACTTGTCTAAAAACCCTAGAAAAATAAAATTTTGAGGAAAAACTTCTTAATGAAAAAGGAAGCTATTGTTGTGATCAAACCTAAGTTACTGACCGCTTATGACAGAGACCCAAAAACATGAGAGGTATAATTCTTGAAAAAGGAAAGGATGACTGCCTCACCTTAAACAATTTGTTTCTCCACAGGCACGCTGCTGACAGTTCAACAGCAAGCGTGTGCACGTGAGTTGTTTATATTCAAGGCGCGTGCAGACCTTATACAGGCTACGTGTACTTCTGAAACTCTAAAAAATGAAAGGACAAGCAATCAAGCCCAGGTAGAGACTACTAGTACTGAGAACCAGACTCTCTTGAAGACTCAAACACATACTTTGACAGCAAAAAAAAAACAATTCAAGGAAAACTTCATAGAACAAACCAATCTGAGGTGAAACCTAAGCTATAGACTACAAACAATAAAGACTAGAATAAGTTCCAAAAAGCCCCTAAGAAGGATTATTTCTGAAAAAGGAGAGGATGAATGCCTCTAAAAGAAATTTTCTGAAATCATACACGCGACTGACACTTCCTCAGCTAGTGTGTGCACGCAGGTTGTGGGAAGGTAGGGTGCAGGTACACGCGTGTAGACCTTATACAGGCTGCGTGTACCTCTGTGGGTCTTGAAAAAAAAATGTAGACAAGCAAAGAAAAAGAGATAACTTGTATGGAAGGCTAGAATCTCTGTTAGCTCAGACTTTTGCAGAAACTTTAAAAACAAGGAATGGAACCAGTTCTTAAAAATACCCAAGAAAAAATATTCCCAGAAACCCTAGAGATCCCCAGTATGGGTGCCAATTCTGTTGTGAGTGGGAAATCCCTCCTATGGACTATAACTAAGCATTTTATCATGCATGCAGAAATGAACTAAAGATTCTTACTTTTTACCATCATCCCATGCCTAAACCCCCATTACTCATATGTAAATACAACGCTCAAGAGATTAAGTTGACGTACCTTATTTTTCGCGTTTGATGTCGATCCCTTTTTGTGCTTGGTCATTCTTTGACTACAACTCTCCTCCCAATGCTGACCTGCATTCACTAAAGACAAACAAAGAACTCCACATGCATTTGATCTATGAACTAATGGGTTAGATATTTAATCAATCATACAACCAATATTCCAATAATGACAATCTCATATGGTGGGATGGGAAAATAAATTCTTTTATTAACTTCAAAATGATACCTTACAATGATAAAGTCGGCTACTGCTCCTCGATCCTGATCTTGGGCTCTTCTTCCACTATCTTCCAACTACTTTTCTCTATACTTCTCTTTTCACAAGGATGGCTAAAGTTTGGGACAAAGGGAATGCTCAATCAGGTATAGTTTCTTTACTATGATTCTCCTCCTTCAAATGGGACCCCTAACCCTTCTTTTATAGGCTAGAAGAAGCTAGGTATTTGGTTAAGTGACCAGCCATGCATGGCTGAAAGGTTTAGTTAACTTACCCAAAGTTGTGTGTTCCGTCATCAACTTTCATTTTTCCGTGCTTTTGTAGGTACACGCGGGTTGTCTTGGGTCAGCTAGCGTGTACACACATGCAGTAATGGAGTAGGGTGCGTGGGTTTTTATAAAAGGGGTTTTTAAGAAGAGTTGTTCAACAGTGTTTTGGCAAAGAAGGAATCTGAGATGGCCTGATTCTAGGTAAGCATGTCTGGTGCAAATTAGGGTTATAACAATGTGGGTTACAAGGAACCTCGACCTAGACACTTTCAAAGTGCCTTCCATTATGACCCACCTAGGAGCTGAAATTTGAAAAAAAACTAGACCATCAAACCCATTTAAGGGAGGATTGAATGGATGAAAAAACCCTCAACTTCAAGGTTAGATATATGTGTAACCTTCGGTGTAGATGAATTTGTCTTTACATCCTAAATTTCTACAAAGTTAACCCGACTAACTAGTACACAATTTTTTGTTTGATTGAGTCAATCCCTTTGAGGAGGAGGTGGAAATTTTATAGGAACTTCTTCAGGAAGAAGACCTTGACCTCTCTATGATCGAAGAGAAAATTGATAAGACAATTTAAATCAAATATTCAAGGCGTTGTCCAACACACCAACCTAACTCCTCTACACACAGAGAGCACACCACTAAAAATAAAAAACTCTAAACTAGACAAGACAAGCAAACAACTTTGTCGATATCCTGACTCAGGTGGATTAGGTCATGATATCGTAATATAAATAAAGTGAGGTAAGGCCCTTCCTGATGAAGGAATGGGTTGATTAATTCTTGTGATCTCCCTAGATTTACTACAAAACTAGAACAAAACAAGTCAGTACACTACTCTTTCCTTAGATTTCAGTTATTAAATAAGAAGAGGATCCAAAACATACCTTTTAAATGTTTTAGACCTGACCTCGCCAATGTGATCCATGCTCTAGTGTGGGGCTTATGGAGAAATATCTGCAAAGAAACACAAGCCAACAAAGACAAGAATAACAGAGTCTATTTGATATGAAACTATGTACGTGATCAAGGAATCATACAATATGGAAAAATAACATTCATATAGGAAAGAAAATTATATCTGTATTAAATAATGTGGAAGAAAGATACAGCCAGATGCCTTGATGTTGTCAAGTTTCTTCCAATAGTTCCTTGCTTCCCACACACTTCTGCTCCAAGATTTTTGAGACTATGGATCTGAAAATCACTCACAATCTATCTTGACAAAGAAAAGCTTAGAGCCACTCTAACCAAGCTAACAATCTCAAGCCAAATTTCCAATCTAACTTTCTCCATGAGAGTTCCTCTCCTTTTATAAGCTGAAGAGGATAAGGTGAGGAGGTTAGGATGATCCCACTAAATCCAAAAAGTGAGTAAGATCGAAATCGATCGGAGGCCACCTCACCATAGAAACTTATCCTTCTAGAAGCATTGAGAAGATGCTTGTTTTTCCCACGTACAAAAAATTGTCGCACCCTTAGAACTGAGCAGAGTGCGACAATGTCGTAGCCTAGATTTAGAGAAGGGGGTGACAATCAGGCATCGTCACACCCTATATATAGTGCATCCTGCAATGACCTTCCTTAATAGGGTTTTTACAAAGGAAAATACAATTTCTTCTCTCAGGGAAAGTTATTCTCCCTTCTTTCTTCAGGAATTTGGGTCGCTGATCCTTCTAAAGACAAAGGATAGGTTTAAATAATTAATGATCATAGGGATGAAGAAAATAATGAGTAACGTAGATCCCCCCAAAGTATGAATTTATAACAGAGTGATAGCTAAAATACTTTGTCGAGTGTGTGTAGGGAACAAGGAACGATTGGTCGGAAACCTGCTAACAAACAAGGAAATACAGTACAATAATATATCATCATTGAGGTAGGAATTCCCATAATTGGAATACAAATAACTCAAAGTATAAATGCTGACATGAAAAGATCCATGTCAAGTAAGGGAGGTCATGGCCACCAAACATACACTGTGGATCCATGCCAATATGACTCAAATATGAACATAGACACCAAAAATACACTGTGGATCTATGTGTTAAAGACTCAAATTTAAACATAGCCATGAGACATACAATGTGGATCTATGCAACAGTACAAACTGAATATACTCCAACACAACTTGAATCTGTTAGAAAATATTCAGGGTCTTCATCTCCACCACTCTATAGTATGAATCTAACCATGTGAATACATGTGCTGAAGTCGAACATGGTAGAAACCACTTGATTATCGGTCATTAATGAATATCGTTAACAAGTGCGAGGGAAATCACCATTAATGTCAATGACTCCCAAGGTACTCTGGTACAATCCAACGAATATGAATCAATGAGATGAATTCGAACACTCGATAGAATCTCCCGATCAAGGGTCAATAATGAAAACCCACTATAAAAAGCGAGGAAACCTGTCATTGAGGCATGCAAGTTCCAAGGTACCAATTAGTTTCTAAGTCTAATTACTGGCTAATGAGTTGAAGTCGACAGGAAAATTCTCATCATAGGAGGGCCTTAATGTATCCCCCATCAATGACATGAAATGGGTAACAAGATTTGAAGTAGATCAGAGTAACAAGTGATTCAGGACTGAATCAAGGATGGCCAACACAATAGAAGGCTTAAGGACTACAAAAATGGCCGATGCAATAGAAGGATTTCCAAGTTGAACTTCTCTTTGAACATATTGACGACATGATAACTATCTTGGAAACACTAACTCAACAACATGGATCACAGACAAATTTTTATTCTTATAAAGGAGTATGATCAAGAGACAAGCAAATTTTCCAACCTAGACACAAATCAAGTGAAAGGGAGTCATGTTCAAAAGCGACTCTTCCATAGAATACAGGTTTAGTCATATTTCTTTCCCAATTCCTCCCCCCCCACCATTTCTGGCGAGTACCTCTTTATTTTTACACAAGCTTGAGGAGGATAACATATGATTGAACTGTAAGCTCATCCTTCAGATGAGTCCTTCATTGTAAATTTAACGAACCCTAGGAAGGAGTGGTTCGGTCCCATATGGGACTTTCAATGTTTGTTTTATGAGTCAAAAGAAAGAAAACTCAGGGGTTTTTCATGTTTAGAGAGTCTGAAAAACACTTAAAGGAAACTCCAAAATGTCTTTTTTCGTAAGTTAGTCTTAAGAGACCAAAAAAGAGATAAACTACCACTCAACCAACATTTTCTTCAAATACTTTAACGAGCATGAAAAGAACAAGATCACTCGGCAATCTTTTCATGTTTGGAGAGTCTGAAAAGAACTTAAAGAGAACTCCAGGGGGTTCCTTTTTCGTATAACCTTTATGAGTCCGAAAAAGTGATAGAATTCTACTCAGTTACATTCTCATTGATTTACGAGCATGATAAATAACAAATACTAAGTTTGGGATTTTTTTCATTTTTATGCAAGCTTAAAACAAAACAAAACTATGCTTGGAATAGATTTTATTTTTACACAAGCTTAAAACTAGCCAAAACTATGCTTGGACCTATTTTCATTTTTACACAAGCTCGAACTAAAGGAAACTATTCTTGAGACTTTCCAATTCATAATCCAGGGATGGTTGGTACTTATCCCCCAACTTAAGAAGCTATTGGCTTTTAACTTCATCATGAAGTACAGAGCTTGTAAGAAAATGCCCCCCAAGATTCGTTTCATCCGACTGCAGAGGTAGATGAAATGAAGCTTCAAATATTGGATGAAGGACTTGACTCAAACAAAGAGGGGGAAGTTGTTTCATTTTTTTAACGATCTTGACAGAGGAGAAAAACTATTTTCGAGAATCTAGGTTCAATTCCCAGACCTATGTTTCATTTTTTAACGAGATTGACACAGGAGAATAACTATGCTTGTAAGCTCTGTTTCATTTTTTAATGAGGTTGTACAGAGACGCGAAAACTATCCTCATAAACTCTGTTTCATTTTTTAACGAGGTTGTCATAGAGACACAAAAACTATCCTCGAAGATGGTGTCATTTTTTAATGAGCTTGAAATCAGAAAATCATGCTCAAATCTCTCCTCTTGATCATGGCTTCTATTAGCACCATGATTTTTATAGATAAGGTTTTAAGTTTGTCAACAATTTGCAAAGCCATGCATGTTAGCTCCCATATTATTTTTATGACTCACATCATCTAACATCTCCAAGGGTCAGTTTCAAAAGGAAGCTTATCATTTATTTGTTTCATTTCCATTTGCAACTGTGCGCTGCAGAATTTGCTATGTGTTGCATAGAGAAGTTCAACGTGAAAAGGATTTGTCATGTAGTGGATTTTGTTACGTCATGGATTTCACCACGCAAATGATTTTGTCGCGTAGTGGATTTTGTCACGCAGTGAATTTCTGTCGCCCAGTGGATTCTGTCGTGCATAGGATGTTGTCGCACAGTGGATTCTCTCGTGCATAGAATGTTTTTTGGTAGTGGATTCTGTCGCACAGTGGATTTCTCCATGCATAGAATGTTGTCGCGCAGTGGATTCTGTCATGTAGTGGATTTTCCTGCACATAGGCTACAGGTCGCACTACGCAAATTACTGGTTTAGTGGTGAACTTCAATATCAATTTCTGACCAACTGGGGAGGAATTTTGAAAATTCCCAAGAGAATTTTTGTCAAGGACAAGACAAATAATAAAATCCTCTCTCATATTTGCAAAATGTGTCACGGATTGGGAGATTCAAAGGAATATTTGAGCCCTATTTTTCAGTTTTCATGATTTCTTGTTCAAGACATGTTTTTGTGACACGTATTATGTCCAGCTGGACACAAATTTAAAGACATCGAGAGAGGTTTTTCTTTATAGCGATCTTAAATACAAAAACCTCTCTTAGTTTATAAAAATAGATTTTTATTAGTGATATATGATGTCATCTTTAACGCCTAGTTTCCTAGTTCTCTACACAAATCCACTGCGTTTGTTTTTGTTGTAGGTTACTTTTGCGTAGCAGACTTGTTGTGCAGGGGTGATAGAGTTTCCAGAAGTGCACATGATGACTCATCACAACCATATGGTCAAATTTTTATCCTGATCAATGATTGCAAAGAATATTTTGGTTATGATTGTGATTTGGCAAAGTTGGGTTTTCTATTTTTAGTGAATCCGTTGAAGTTATTGTTCTCTTTCAAAGAAAACAGATCCATGATTCTAGGAGGGAGTAGTTCGACCTTGGTAGCCAAGGGTGACATAAGTTTTCTATATATGGGGATCATTTTCATGTAAACAGAGTTGGTTGGTAAAATTGGGATAGACAGTAGCTATTATATGTAATTTGAGTCCGATCGAAACTTAATGCAAATGTCCTATAACTTGATGAAAACATTCTAGTTGTAGAAGTCAGATGTATTGTGCCTCTTTATTTTCTTATGTGCTTCCTTTCATCTTTATTCATATATTTTTTTGTCTATTTCAGAACGAATTTTTGAACAAGGGTTGCTGCGCAGTGACCCTTGTTCGTGCCACTTAGACAAAACGTTTTCTTCTAAAAGCTAACTCTGAATTCTCCAGTAGCGGTGCTCCGAGTTACTTCCTGTGTTTTCTCCCTGCCACACATTACGGTTTTACACTGAATATTGTTTCTCGCCTAGCCTTATCCTCTCAAATTCAGTCACTGAGTCATTTTTCTCTGTCATTTCCTCAAATCAACTCAGTAGCCCAAGTCTTACTCTCTTGCGCCAATATAACCAAAACCCATTATTTCAAAGGTGTTAAATCTAGCCACCGCTCTAAAAGCCATATCCCACATGGAGAATGTGCCTCACGAGAGAGCCCTCTCCATATCCGAAATGCTAGTTTCGGGTCTCAAAGTTGGTTGAAAAAGTTACCTTTATCATTTGTTTATCAGCCGAACAGATTTATGGAGTGCTAACATTCTGGCATCATTGCTAGGGATGAAATTGAAAAATTTCCCTAGGAAAGAATGACATGGTTGAGTTATGAGGTCTGAGAGCAGTAGACACTTAGGAACATATTGGTTGTATTTCTACTCTGGTGACTCCACACATCAGAAAATCAGTTGAAGGTGATTCCACTGGCAGAAGAATCCAGAGCTAAAGTTTTCATGGCGACTCCAACCAAGCTTCAAATGCAATTCAAAAACTCCACTGGAGAATGAGACCTGTTGACAGAGATATGGAAAAGAAGTGTGGAAAGATAAGGTACTCAAGCTTAAGTTTAGTTCAAGAAGTACTTGTCTATTTTATCAATATCTTCTTGTCCTTTCCTGAGTTTTTCAAAAGAATATTTCTTCACTTACTGCATTCAAATGAAGCCTAGAGATCTACCCTTGTATATCCTCCATGGAAAACTTTAGGTATACCTCCTTCTTCTTGTATAACCAATATTCACCAAGCTCCTTCCTCTGAGCCATATGATGTTCATGGTCATTCTTGTGAGCTTAATGAAACCAAAGCTAAGCTTGTACCTTCTGTTCTTAATCCTACACCCTCCAAGTTTCAAGAAAGATACAGTCCTCTTAAATTTTCTTCCATTCTTCATGACTTTCCTTTGAAACATTATAAGTACCTTCATTAGTTCGCTAGAGAGCTTGATGGACAGTTATTTGAAAAACATATTCAAGTCTTTGAGCATTTCATAGAATTTTTTGAGATCGAACCTGATGATGTGTCTATGAGGGCCTTTTCTCAGTCCTTATAAGGAGATGCCAAAGCACTGTTCAGGCATTTTCAACCTCGGTCGATTAGCTCGTGCGATGAAATGAGGGAAACTTTCCATATATTTTGGGGTGAGATAAAGTTATGGGATCTACTCCTTTCAAATTTTTATTCCATGAGAAGAATTAAAGATGAAACCATCTCAAATTTCAGTAGGAGGTTTGCTAGTCTTTATTATAAACTGCCTAAAGAAGTCTAACCTCCTGAAGTTGCTGCCATGCTCCATTATGTAACAACCTTTCAATCAAAATTATATTTTCTTTTGATGGAGAGGAAGTCTATGTCTTTGCAACAAATGTTCAACAATTCTCAGGAAGTTGAAGACAATATTCAACCATGTAAACAGATTCGAAATGAGGAGTTGAATGCTAAAGAACATGACAATGAATATGATCAAAGAACAATTGATTTGAATCTTGAGAAGAGGGTTAATAATATCATATGTCCTCTTGGATCTTTAAATGTTGATGATTTTGCAAAGTATTATATTCCACTTATTGAAAACAAAGGTGCTAATTTAGCTTATGATCCATCCCATGAACAACATGGGGCTGATTGTTTTATATATTCATTTGTAGAAACTCAAGAAAATGAATTTGCAAATCAGCTTGTTGAAGAGCAAGTTGATGTTCCATGATTTTCCTTGTTAGATGATATTGCAGATGTTGTTGATTTGCCTATATATGATGAAGATGATGATGGTTATAATGTTCAATTCCTAGAACAACCAGCTGCATGTTCTCTATTAGAAAATGTTCCTTTTCAGTAGTGTAATGAGAGAAATCAGCCTACATATCATAGCTACAAAGAAGAATATGAAGAAAGTATTGAATCAACTGAAGGAAATTCTTTACCTTTATGCTTTGCTTCATTTAAATTGTTGAAAGAAAAGTTAAAGATCATCACTGAGGCAGAGGAATGTGCGCTGATGCAAAATCACGTTGATTCATGGGAAAAATTGACAAGAAATTGAAGCAATATTCTCATGTGTTAAATGACCCGGTTGCTTGTTATATGGAAGGTTTTATCAGTTCAAAATTGCATCCATTGGTCGAAGATGAATCGGAAAATGAGTGTGTTCAAAAATCGAAAGAAATTGAAAAATGTGTATATGAAAGTAGTGAATAAAATGAAGAAAGTTTTGAATTAGGTGAAAGAACTTTTCCATTGTGTTTTGATTCTTTCAAATTGCTGAAGCAAAAATTTTGTAATGTTTCAAATAAAAAATCCTCTAGACATGATGTTGAATATGAAGAAATCAATTGACTCTCCAATGAAAATTATCTTCCATTGAATTGCTAAGAGTAAATCATGATATAACAAAGGAATCCGAGAATTCTGATTGCATTCATAGTGACGTTGTTTTACATGAGCAAATTGTTATCAGTGAGGAATACCAACAACCTTCTCATGCATTTTATGACTGTGTTGTTGATTACATGGAAGGTTATTTCAGTTCAGATTTGCAGCCTGTGCTCAACTACCAGCTTGGAAATAAAGATGATGGTCAATCAATGTCGATGTTAGATATGGATTGCTTTCCACCAAGGGTTTCATTTCAGCCAATGATGTCTTATGATTTAGAAGATTGTTATTTCTAGTAGTCTCAACAGATTTTTCAGCCTCTTGGTGGCAATCAACAGGTTAAATCACATAAAAACAAGAATGCAACAGAAGGGGTGAAACATGGTTGTTGTTATGTGCATGTTTTGGATGATCCATTTGCAGTTTTGGTGGAGGCGACAAACAGTCCCAATGTTTTTAATTTTTTGAGATTTGAATCGATAGATAAATTTTTGAATGAATTATCAATAAACAGGCTTTGGAGCAAGCATGTGAAAAGAAACCAAAAAGTGGATAAAGTGCTTGCATGGCTGCATTGACATTTTGATTTCACTTGATTGACATTTTTTTAGTAGTTAGGGTAGGTAGGAGTGTGAATAAGCTCAGTACGATGAGCATTTCTTTCAACAATCTGCAGCTTCATTTTCATCTTAGTTTTAGATTTCAGTTTGGGGCATCTACAGTTTTGGGTTTTTGGTGGATGTAGGTTACAAGTTATAGTTGGAAAGTTGAGTTTGGGAGCAACCCAATGGATCAGAACATGGTCTATTGTTCTTTTCTACCTCACGGGGAGGATAGCATCCCCGTTGGAGGTAGTTGTTGACACCATGATTTTCATAGCTATGATTATAAGTTTGTCAACAATTTTCAAAGTCATGCATGTTAGCACCCATATTGTTTTTATGACTGGCATCATCTAACATCTCCAAGGGTTAGTTTCAAAAGGAAGCTTAGAATTTATTTGTTCCATTTACATTTGAAACTTTTCACTGAAAAATTTTCTATGCATTGCGCAGAGCACTTCACCATGAAAAGGATTCGTCGCGTAGTGGATTTCACCACGCAAAGGATTCTGTCGCGCAGTGGATTTCGTCCCACAGTGGATTTTTGTCGTGTAGTGGATTATGTTGTGCATAGGATGTTGTTACACAGTGAATTCTTTCGTGCATAGGATGTTGTCACACAATGGATTTCTTCGCACATAGGATGTTGTCGCGCAGTGGATTCTGTCACACAGTGGATTTTCTTGCACACCGGCTACAGGTCGCACTACACAAATTAATGGTTTAGTGGTCAACTTCAATATCAATTTATGACCAACTGGAGAGGAATTTTGAAACTCCCCAAGAGGTTTTTGTCGAGGACAAGACAAATAATAAAAACCTCTCAAATTTTCAAAATGTGTCACGGATTGGGATATTCGAAGGAATATTTGAGCCCTATTTTTTAGTTTTCATGATTTCTTGTCCAAGACATGTTTTTGCGACATATATTCCGGCTAGATGGAGACGAATTTCAAGAAAGAGAGAGAGGTTTTCCTTCATAACGGGATTAAATAAAAAAACCTCTCTCAGTTTATAAAAATAGTGTTTTATTAGTGATATATGATGACATATTTAATGCCTATTTTCCCAGTTTTCTGTGCAAATCCGCTACGTTGTTTTTTGTTGTAGGTTACTATTGCGTAGCAGACTTGTTGTGCAGGGGTGACAGAGTTTCCAGTAGTGCACATGATGAATCATCATAACCATATGGTCAAATTTTTATCATGATCAATGATTGTAAATAATATTTCGGTTATGATTATGATTTGGCAAAGTCAGGTTTTCTATTTTTAGTGAATCCATTGAAGTTATTGTTCTCTTTCAAAGAAAACAGATCCATGATTCTAGGTGGGAGTAGTTCGACCCTGGAAACCAAGGCTGAAATTATTTTTCTCTATATGGGGATCATTTTCATGTAAACAGGGTTGGTTGCTGAAATTGGGATAGACAGTAGCTATTGTATGTTATTTAAATCTGACTGAAACTTAATGCAAAGCTCCTGTAACTTGACAAAAAGATTCTAGTTGTAGCAGTCAGATATATTGTGCCTCTTTATTTGCATATGTGCTTCATGTATTATTTATTTATATCTTTTTCTATCTATTTCACAATGAATTTTTGAACCTGTGGATTCGCTGCACGACTACCCTTGTTCGCGCCACTTAGACAAAACGTTTTCTTCTAAAAGAAAACTTTGAATTCGCCTGCAGAGGTGCTCCAAGTTACTTCCTATGTTTTCTCCCTGCCACACATTATGGTTTTACACTGAAGACTGTTGCTTGCCTATTCTTATCCTCTCAAGTTCAGTGCGTCATTTGTCTCTATCATTTCCTCAAATCAACTCCATATCCCAAGTCTTACTCTCTTGTGCCAATTTAACCAGAACCCATTATTTCAAAGGTGTTAAATCTAGCCACTGCTCTAAAAGCCATATCCTGCACGGAGACCTCGCCTCCCAAGAGAGCCCTCTCCATATCCTAAAGGATAGTTTCAAGTCTCAAAGTTGGTTGAAAAATTTACCTTCGTCATTTGTTTATCAACCGAACAGATTTATGGAGTGCTAACAGCTTCCAAGAGGACAATGCTCTAGAAGGACACCATGTCAAGGGACAAAAATTGGTCATGGATTCCAAGATATATTCACTTGATGGAAGAAACACACTCTGTAAGGAACGCATGTCAAGGGTCGCAACAAGGGTAAGGAGATCAGGCTCCAATAGAAATACCGAAGATATCACAATGTCAACTACTGGATCCAAGTCATTGTCATCGACACATGAAGGCATGGGAGACAACGCCACATAATTGACCTGTGGCAGGGGTGATATTGACTGCATATATGAACTGTTTAGGGCAGTAATTGAATTGACGGTCAAGTCAGGACCAAAAAATGAAAGTTGATCAATAGTCACCACTCTTCCATCATGCGGAAGATATCACATGAAAAAGAGTGGACACAATAGCTTTCATGGCATAGACATAATCTCTCCGATGGAGTAAATTGAAATCCAAGGGGTCTGGGACTACCATGATGTCAATAAAGACAGTTTTCCCTCCCAAAGTTATGTGAAACTGAGGAAGGATCCCTAAAGGGTGACTGGTTCTTTTGTTAAAAGCTAATAAAGTCTGGGTAATTGGCATAAGCTGAGGATAACCCAAAGCTTTCCAAGTAATAAAGGAAAAAACACTAACAGATGAACCTTCGTCCATCAGCGTCTGAGGAACGTCCTGACCACAAAATTGTACTGTAATCTTGAAAGGAATGTGAGAGGGAAGAAGAGGTCCAGTTAGCACACCCCAATCAAAAGGATGGCCTCATTACTTGGAGGGGGCTCTATGGGAGAAGGAGGAATACCCCTGAGCATGGTAGATTTTGTCTCAACGAGAAAAATGTGGACAGAATCAGGTTTACTCTCTAGCGGGAGAGTAGGATTGTAACACCCCAAGTTTCAAACCCTTATTTTAAATAATGTATTGTTACAATGTTGAGAGGCCTGAGTGCCCAAACAATTATTAAAGCGCTAGTATGCCCAAGAAATGTCATGTTTTGATCATTATTAATAATAAAAACATCGTTGGCTGCTAGACGAACAAGGACTAGATTTATAGGGGGCTATGAATCCACAAGAGAGGGTGTTTGAGGGGATAAATATCTATTTCCTATTTTTAATTAACCTTTTTGTCTAAGGAAGTGGATCAGTTACGTGATATTCTTGGGGAAGTCTAGGAGGTTCTTGATTTCCCCACGAAAATACTTAAACCCATCCCTGGTCTGATTGTGGGGTTGGTTGTTGCTCGATGGTCGATGGTCGTTGATCATTGGCTCATCCGCTTCATCACCTCTGATTTATCCCATTATTTCCCTCACGCCCTTCCATGCACTCACTTACCCATCCATTTATCCATCCCCACATGCATCTTGGCCTGGTAAATGGAAAGGAACTACTGAGAATTAGCCATGGGATAGTTGGTTGTAATGGTCGCTAGTGAAATTCAGCCATGACTTGGGGCCTGGATGTCTAATATGCATTGGCATGTGCCCTGTTCTGCTCACAACTATGAGTCCTGAGAGTTCCAGCATTGGGATTCTGCACCAGCTGTGATGGAGGCCCTAGGAAAAGAAGAAGGATTGCTTAAGGGACTGCGTGACAGAGAAGGGTGGAGGTCCATTCTCTTGGGTGGTACATGTTGGGTAGAAGAGGGTTGGGTACTTGGATTGTTTTGGGTGTTGGGAAACCTGTGAGAGGTTGAGATTTGACTGGTTTGGGAACCCAAGTACACGCTGGAACCATCCTTGTGGATTCATAGCCCTGGCTCAGGGGTGACACTGTTGTTGAGATTTGGAGCAGTGGTGTCTATGGTTGGGTGGAACGTCCTTGGTCTGCAGCCAGTTGGTGTCACATTTTTATAAATATAAGTGATATTTGTTGTGTTATTATTATATGTGTATGAATGTGTTTCACTGTGTATTTTAATTATCGTTTAACTAAATCTTAGATTATGCATTCTTGTTGGATATTGTTGTGCATGTCTTTAAATATTGTATCTTATGCGTGCTTATTAATCAAAGAAGGTATCAGTAAGAGTACAAAGTCCAAAGGTGGGCTTGAAGGTAGCATGCCCTGGCCTGTGGGTGGTTGGGGATGTTACAGATTGGTATCAGAGCTTCTAGTTGAAACACTCGGTCGGTATGGGCCAGGTCTATTGGTTAGAATATCAGAGTCGAGATCGAACTTTGACCGTGAAGTTGAAAATCTCAGGAGGAATGGCATTGTAGAATCTACGCAGGAGATAGAACGTCAGAGATCTGTTGTAAGGGGTTTGAAGGATCATGACCGTCCCCTTCGAATTCGAGAGAGATCGCCACTATAGGATCATGAGAGATACATGATCGTTGGATCGGAGGACAGGTGAACAAGGGTCACCCGATGAAAAGCAAGCAAGGGTTAAGGTCACAACCATTAGATCCCATTGGAGAGGGAGATAAATGGCCAGCAAGCATTACGAGGAACCAAGTTGCATGAAATTTAATTCCTCAAGATGGTCCCGCAATCCAAACCACGGCTTCACCAAGGGGGTTATGTGCCAGCATAAGGAGAATTCTGGGGCGAAAAGTGGGCTACTCCCAAACCATTGATGTGCGCCCCCACAAAATTGAAAGGTAGTAAGTGATGTGACATGTTGGTTCTCGAACATCGAAACTCTGTATAGTTGAAGTAGCTAGGAACCGTCGATCTGTACGAGGACATGCATCAACCGATCGTGTGCTCTGAATGAAACACTCTGGGAAAAAGTGAGCGGGGAGGAGGTTTGAAGTTTGAGACTTATGAAACATGAAGACCTGAAAGGATCTCAACCATTGATTTGCCGAAAGCCGTGCGTCACTAGAACTAGGGCTTCAAATAAAATACAGTGGGGCCAGATAAGTTTTAAAGTTTTAGATTTTAGAAGTTCAAAGCCCAAAAGAAATCATGGTCATCGATCCACGGGAGACACGCGTCAATAGATCTCGAACTTTGGATAAAAAAATTTCAAAAATAAAAGTGAGGTTTGATATTTCTGAAGTCCCGAGTCCCGAAGTAAAACATAGCCATCATATTAAGGAAGACACGTGGTGTAGATCCATGGACTTCAAGTGAAGACCTAAGGTGAATCTTAATCATATGATCCAGGAGGGCACATGGCAACAGATTAGCTAGTTTGGGAATTCAGAGTTCGGGAGGATTGGAAGTGTGCTAGTATGAAAACTCCCAAAGTCCCGAAGCCCGAAGAGCTGAAGTGATGGGGCATGATGACATCACCTAGAGGTGATGTGGACCCTGGAATTCTCAAAGTGATGTGGTTTGCGGACATCGCCTGGGATGATGTGGACACATGGGATGTGTGCCACATGTCAGTAAGTTTTGAGCATTTGGAGTATTGAAAATTCAGTTAGAACGTGATAGGTGGCACCCGCCTGATTGGGCCACTTGTCTACCTCTAGTATTTCACCACATGGAGATAGATCGTGAAGTTTGGAGAATGGGCACTGCAGAGGGGAAATATGTGATAGGTTGCATTGGGTCAAAAACTCCCCAAGGCCCAAAGGCTGTAGTACTTATTGAACTTTGATTCCAGAAGACAAACGTCGAAGGATCGTCAAAATTGGGTGAAAGCACGCCGGAAGAAAGTGAAGAAGGGAAGTTTGAATCGGTCAAAGCCCGAAGAGGCGAAGCAATTTAGAGTCATTGATCTATGTGAGGACACACATTGACAGATCATGAAATCCGAGTAAAAGCGTTCCGGGAGGAGACAAGCGAGGAAAGTTGAGACTCCCGAAGCGTGGAGTCCCGAAGTGGATCTTGATCGTTGATCGTGATAGAGGACGAGAATTGTTGATCCGGTCCTGGCTGAAATTTCTGAAGTCCCGAAGCTCTGGAAAAGCACTTTTTCATCTAAGTACAGGGTCATGGCCATGGTCATATGCACATTATGAGCTAAGGGAAGGAGGGCTAAGGCCCGAATTGGTTGTCCTCAAGATAGAAAAGTGATAAGGAAGGATTTAGCTGCTGTTTCTAGTCATGGTCACCTGGGAAATGGTTTGAAGAAAATTTCTGCACAGGATGAAATTTTGTGTCAGCCAAGGATAAAATGACATTGTTATTTTTGGAGAATGGGGATATGGGCTCCATGAAAAAAAAAAAGAGACCTGTAGCATGGTTTGGAAATTTTGTTTATCATATGCATAATTCTAACAAAATGGTCGCTTACACATTTTGCAGAATTAAGGGGTTTAAACACATCAAATCACGATGTGTATTGAGGAAACAGAAGAGGAAGAGGGAGTCTCCAGTTGTGATAAGGAGGTTGAAGGCCAAAATAGCAGAGTTGGTAATGGAGAGACAGATTCCAACGGATGCAAGGGAAAAGGAGATTAGGAAACATTAATAGAAATGGTAAGAAGACTGAAGATGGAAGTGCAGAGATGCAAATAAGACAACGAGAGACCGATGAGAGAGGAAATTCATATAAATTCTTGAGTGTTGTAGATATTAAATAAGTTGCAGAGGCGAACGAGGAAGGGATCAAAATCAAGACAAGAGGAAGGAGGCAAGTGTCATCAAAGAAGAGATGTTCGTGGAAGAGCTGGTTATTCTAGAAGTGATAGCAAAGTTCATGGACACCACTCACCTCCTTACTCAGAAATAAATTTTGATGCATTAGAAGATCTCGTAAGTAGTCCAGAGGTGTCTCTTGTTAGACACCAAAGAAGGAAACAAGAGGTAGATAGTTTGCAAGTAGAGTTGAGGAATCTCAAGCCACCTTCCTTCGATGATGAAAGAGAAAGGGAAGATGATGCAGAAGCATGGTTGCTTGGGATCCAGAGATATTTTTAGTTGCATAACTACTCATCAAACCTGGAAGCCGGTATTGCCACCTACCATTTACATGGGAAGGATGCGATGTGGTGGGACCAACTGAAGCAAGTGGAACATGTTAATGAAAGTAGGATCGCTTGGAAATAGTTCAAGAAGTACTTCTAGAAGGAGTACCTCTGAGAGCATTTCTATGACAAGAAAATGTAGGATTTCTTTGAACTCGGGTTGGGAAGCATGACTATGGCAGAGTACGAGAATAAGTTCTTGGGATTGTTAAAATATGTCAAGTTCATTGGTGATGAGAAAGTGAAAATTCAAAGATTTCTCAGTGGATTTATAGCCTTTTATAAAGAAAATATCAAGTATGATGAACCCAGGACCTTGATTGAGGCAATCAGTAAGGATAAGTACCTGTATGAGAAAGACCAAGGAAGATAATCCCTACATAAATCTTGGAAGGACAAGAAGAATGAGAAGTCCGATCAGAGGAGGAAAGGATTCAAACCTCCCTTCAATAGGAATGAGCCGAATAGAAATCATCCAGATCAGTATGATAAGGGAGATTCCAGGAAGGAAGATTCCTTGGGAAAAAGTGGAAGACCACCAATCCAATGCTGGGGATGAAAAGCATATCACCTGTACAAGGATTGACCACACAGAAAAGACAGAGTGAATACTGTGCACAACATCCTAGAGGCTACAATAGTCAAAGATATGGGAAGAATCTATGCAGCTTTAAATGATCGACAAGCAGAGTACTAGTTCAACATGATCGAGGTGGAAGGTAAGATAATAAATCATCTTATTTCTATTTTGATTAATTCAAGAGAAAGTCATTTCTACATTGATCCTAAGATAGTGGATAGATTACATTTGGAGAAAAATAAACTTGGAAAAACAAGTTTGGTTTAGTTATCCACTGGAACCAAAAGGAGAATCCATGATATGGTCAGAAGTTGTTCCATAAGTCTTAATGGCGTGAATACTAGCATTGATATAAATATCATACCATTGGGGTCTTATGATATTCTGATTGGAATGGATTGGTTGGACAAGCATCATGTTGTCCTAGATTTTCATAACAAGGCATTTACATCTCTTGATGGAGATGGAAAAGAGAGCATTGTGAAAGGAGTTCCAAGACCCATCTCTATAAGGGAGATTTCAACCTTATAGCTAAAAAGATGTTTTAGAAAAGGATGTCAACTATATGCAACTCATGTGGAAGAGCCAGATAATACAAAGGGGCCAAGCCTTGAATATTTTTCGATGCTATAGGAATTTGAATATGTATTCCAAGAAATACCTGGATTGCCACCAAGAAGGGAGATACATTTATCAATTGATTTAGTGCTAGGAGTTGCCCCAGTGTCAAAAACACCTTACAGAAATAGCACACCAGAGTTAAAAGAATTACAAATGCAATTGGAGGAATTGTTGAAGAAAGGGTACATACGTCCAAGTGTTTCACCTTGAGGAGAACCAATACTTTTTGTCAAAAAGAAGTATGGAACCTTGAGGCTGTGTATTGACTTCCTATAGCTAAACAAGTACACTATAAAGAACAAGTATCCTTTACCCTGAACTGATGACCTCTTTGATCAGTTAAGAGGAGCAAATATATTTTCAAAGATTGACCTGAGGGTAGGATACCATCAGGTAAGAAGAAAGGAAGAAGACATTCATAAGACAACCTTTAGGACCAGGTATGGGCATTATGAATTTGTAGTGGTGCCATTTGGACTAACCAATGCACTAGTTGTCTTCATGTGATTAATGAATGGCATATTCAAAAATTATTTGGAAGTACTGAGAGAACATCACTTAAGACTGGTATTGCAAGTACTGAGAGAACATCAGTTGTATGCCAAGTTGAGTAAGTGTTATTTTTATCAAAAGCAGATCCATTACTTAGTACATATTATTTCAAGCCAGGGCATAGTAGTAGATCCAGAGAAGATTGAAGCCATTAGAGGATGGCCAACACCCATAAATGTGTCATACGTCAGATCTTTTATGGGATTAGTTGGACACTATAGAAGGTTCATAGTAGGGTTCTCTAAGATTGATCATCCCATCACTTCTTTGAAAAAGAAGGGAACTAAATTTGAATGGACACTCAAGTGTGAAAAGAATTTTAATCTGTTGAAGGAATTACTTACTAGTGCACATGTATTAAATATTGTTGACCCAAATGAAAGTTTTGTGGTATGTATAGATGCATGTAAGGAAGGACTTGGGGGATTCCTCACACAAAATGGACATGTCATTGGATATGATTCTAGAAATCTTAAGGAACATGAGAGGAACTATGCCACGCATGACTTGGAACTTGCTGCCATTGTTCACGCCTTAAGGATGTGGATGCACTATCTCATGGGGAAGAAATTCTAATTAAGGACAGACCACATTGGCATGAAATATCTTTTTGAACACCCAACCTTGAATGCCAGGAAAACAAGATTGTTGGAATTTCTAAGTGAATATGACTTCGATATCAAGCATATCAAGGGAAAGGAGAATAAAGTTGGCAATGCACTTAGTAGGAGAGTGCATCTGATGCATGTTACAGTTGTCAGTATGCATCAATCATACTTGAAGAGCATAATTTTAGATGGTCTTGTTACAGACCAACATTACCTACAGGTAAAGGAAAACCTACAGCAAGGAGATGTACAACATAAAATAAAGGAGTATGAGATAAAGGAAGATGGATTACTCATGCATAAAAACAGAATCTATGTTCCTAGTTCTAGAGAAGTGGGGAATTTGGTACTAAAGGAAATGCATGATGTTCCTTACGCTAGACATCCTAATTACTAGAAAACAATTACAGCAGTAATAAGCCATATATTTTGGCTGGGAATAAAGAAGGATGTTGTTGATTACATCACTCAATGTATGGAATGTCAGAAGGTGAAGGATGAGCATAGGCACCCACCGGGTTTGCTGCAGCCATTTCCAGTTCCAGAGAAAAAATGGGAAGTGATCACCATGGATTTCATCACAGGATTACCCAGAACGAATAAGAAAAATGATTCAATCATGGTGGTGGTTGATAAATTAACAAAGGCTACTCATTTTGTCCCTGTGAAGACAACACATACAATGGCTAATATTGCAGAAATTTTCATGAAGGAAATTTCTAGGTTGCATGGGATACCTAGGACAATCGTCTCAGATAGAGATACGAAGTTTACCTCTAATTTATGGAGGAGATTTTTTAAATGATTTGTCACAAATATAAGATTTAGCACAACATATCATCCCCAGATAGATGGGAAAACAGAGAGAATCAATAAAATAATTGAAGACATGCTGAGAATGTATGTGATGGATAAGCCATCTAAGAGGGAAGATTACTTACACTTGGTTGAGTTTGCATATAATAATGGGTATCGAGATTCATTGAGAATGAGCCCATTTGAAGCCTTTTATGGTAGGAAATGCAATACTCCAGTAAGATGGGACAACCCAATAGATAGAGTGGTACTTGGGTCAGAGTTGCTCAAGGACATGGAAGACCAGGTGGTTAAGATCAAGTAGAATTTAAAGGCAACTCAGGATAGACAGAAAGTTTATGTAGAAAAGAACATGACAACTAGAGAATTTAAAGTAGGGGAGCACGTACTTTTGAAAGTGAAGCCCAAGAAAATATCTTTGAAATTGGGTAGTTGTACAAAGCTGGCAGCCAGGTGCATTTGAAATATTGGACAGAATAGGGTCAGTTGCATACATGCTTGCATTACCTGCTTCCATGAATGTGAATAATGTATTTCATGTCTCTTTACTAAATAAATATGTACATGATCCTAACCATGTTATTGATTGGCATCTGATTCAGGTAGAGATAAAGGGATATTTTCAGGTTCAGCTAGTGCGGGTATTGGACAAAAAAGTCAAAATGCTCCAAAATCGATTTATAGAGTTGGTAAAAGTTCAATGGACCTGCTACGGTCCTGAAGATGCTACCTAGGAGCATGAAGATTCCATGCAGGCAAAGCACCTACATATTTTTGAATAAATTTGTTCTCTATTTTGTATATGCACTGAGGACAATGCCAAAATAAGGGGAAGGGGATGTAACACCCCAATTTTTGAACCCTCATTTTAAATCATGTATTGTTACAATGTTGATAGGCCTGAGTGCCCAGAAAATTATTAAAGGGCCATTGTGCCTAAGAAATGTAATTTTTTGATCATTATTAATAATAAACACATCGTTGGCTACTAGACGAACAAGGAATAGAGTTATAAGGGCTATGATTCCACAAGAGAGGGGGCTTGAGGGGCTAAATATCTATTTTCTATTTTTAATTACCCTTTTTGTCTAAGGAAGGAGATCGGTTATGTGAGCTTCTTGGGGAAGGCCAAGAGGTTCTTGATTTCCCCATGAAAATACTTAAACCCATCCCTAGTCTAATTGTGGGGTTGGTCATTGGTCGTTGGCTTGTCCTCTTCGTCACCTCTGAGTTGACCCATTCTTTCCCTCGTGCCCTTCCATGCACTCACTTACCCATCCATTGATCCATCCCCACCTACATCTTGGCTTGGTAAAGGGAAAGGAACTGTTGAGAATTAGCCACGAGATAGTTGGTTGTAATGGTCGTTGGTGCAATCCAGCCATGACTTGGGGCCTGCATGTCTAATATGCATTGGCTTGTTCCCTGTTATGCTCACAACTGCAAGTCCTAAGAGTTCCAGCAATGAGATTCTGGACCAGCTGTGCTGGAGGCCTTGGAAAAAGGAGAAGGACTGCCTGAGGGACTGTGTGACAAAGAAGGGTGGAGGTCCATTCTCTTGGGTGGTGCAGGCTGGGTAGAAGAGGGTCAGGTACTTGGATTGTTGTGGGTGTTGAGAAACCTGTGAGATATTGAGAGTTGACTGGTTTGGGAACCCAAGTATACTCTAGAACCATCCTTGTGGATTCATAGCCCTGCCTCAAGGGTGACACTACTGTTGAGATTTCGAGCAATGGTGTCTACGGTTGGGTGGAACGTCCTTGGTCTGCAGCCAGTTGGTGTCGCCTTTTTACAAAGATAAGTGCTCTCTGTTGTGATATTATTAACTGTGTATGAATGTATTCTGTTGTATATTTTAATTATCGTTTAACTAAATCTTAGATTATGCATGCTTGCTGGATATTGTTCTGCATGTCGTTAAATCTTGTATCTTATGTGTGCTTATTAATTAAAGAAGGTATCGGTAAGAGTACGAAGTCCAAGGGTGGGATTGAAGGTAGTATGCCTCGTCCTATGGGTGGTTGGGGATGTTACAGATTGGTATCAGAGATTCAGTTTGAAACATCGGGCCAATATTGGTTGGGTCTGTTGGTCAGAGTCTCAGGGTTGAGATCAAAATCTGACCGTGAAGTTGAAAAGATCAGGAGTAATGGCGTTGCAGAATATACACAAGAGATAGAAAGTCAAAGATCCATTGTAAGGGGTTTGAAGGATCATGACCATCCCATTCGAATTCGGGAGCGATCGCCACTATAAGATCAGGAGATATCTGGGATCATTGGATCAGAAGATAGGTGAACAAGGGTCCTCCGATGAAAATAAAGAAAGGGTTAAGGTTACAACCGTTAGATCCCATTGGAGAGGGAGATCAATGGCCAATAGGCATTGCGGGGAACCAAGTTTCACGGGAGTTAATTCCTCAAGGCAGTCCCGCAATCCAAACCACAATTTCATCAAGGGGGTTATGTGTCAGTGTCGGGAGAATTGTAGGGTGAAAAGTGGGTTACTCCCAAACCACCGATGCGTGCCCCCACAAATAGAAAGGCAGTAAGTGATGTGACATGTTGGTGCTTGAACATCAAAACTCTGTATAGACAAATTAGCTAGGAACCGTTGATCTGTAGGAGGACACTCATCAACTGATCGTGTGCTCCAAATAAAATGATCCAGGAAAAAGTGAGCGAGGAGGAGCATTGAAGCTTAAGACTTTCGAAACCTGAAGACTCAAAAGGATCTTAGCCATTGATCTACTGAGAGCCACATGTCGCTAGATCCAGGGCTTTGGATAAAATCCAGTGGGGCCAGATAAGTTTTTAAGTTTGATATTTTCGAAGTCTAGAGTCCCAAATAAATCATAGTCGTCGATCCGCGGGAGACACGCGTCAGTAGATCGTGAACTTTGGATTAAAACATTAAAAAAAAAACGTTGAGGTTTGATATTTCCGAAGTCCAGAGTCCCGAAGTAAAACATAATTGTTAGATTAAGGAAGACACATGGTGTAGATCCGTGGACTCTGGGTGAAGACCCAAACTGAATCTTAGTTGTTTGATCCAGGACGACACATGGCGACAAATTGGTCAGTTCAGGAATTCAGAGTTTAGGAGGATTGGAATTGTGCTAGTATGAAAACTCCTGAAGTTCTGAAGCCTGAAGAGCCAAAGTGATGGGGCACGATGAAGTCACCTAGAGGTGATGTGGACCCTGGATTTTCTGAAGTGACGTGGACACATGGGATGTGTGCCACATGTCAGTAAGTTTTGAGCATTTGGAGTATTGAAAAGTTAGCTAGAATGTGACACGTGGCACCCACCTGGTTGAGCCACTTGTCCGCCTCCAGTATTTTTCCACATGGCGAAAGATCGTGCAGTCTAGAGACTGAGCACTCTAGAGGGGAAAGATGTGACAGGTTGTGTTGGGTCAAAGTGTCATGAAACTATGTTGGCTTCTTCTTGATCACTGACTCCCTCTCAGATTTATCTCTTATAACCTACACGGAACAAGAAACAAGAACAACAAAATATACATGGTATCCTCCATGGAAGATATCCTTCCTAGATTCTAGGTCAGTAACCAAGAACATATCCTAAAGGAGATTAACTTCATCTCGTAAACAATAAGAATTTACATAAGAACAAGAATATGACCTAGAGAGGAGATCAACAAGTGTATCTCTAGTATTAAGGGGTTAGTATAATGATAATAACTTCAATAAATCAAGATGTTGCATAAGATCATAATAATGCCATAATATCTAGAGCCATATAAATTTTAAATAATTAAACCTAGAGTCTTCACTACTAGGGAGGGTGCACTTGTTCCTTTAAATGTACTGAATTCAAAATCATTGTTTGGACAAGGTCTCTTGTACATCCCCTGCAAATACACTCATGCTTTGTTGGATGATATAACTTGAAAAGAATATACAAGTGCATACCTTTGAAATTTGTAGTATCATTTAGCTTGTCTTCTAATACGAAACTAGACACCATCTTGACAAGAAGAGGTTAGAAACTGAATCAAAGAGGTTCAATGATTAGAACAAGCTAGAAACCCTTAAATTTCAACTTGGACCACAAAAATCATTTTTTACCAAAATTCAACCTTTGACTTTTACTTTGACCCAAAAACTCAAACTTGATGTTTTTGCTAGATGAGAGAACCAAAGGGTGCGCTAGGCTAGGGTGCACTAGAATACCCAAAAATTAGGTTCAGTGCTTCATTGAAAGTGCCCAAGAATTTAGGTTTAGGGTTTGGTGTAGCTGCAAAATCAGAAACCCTAGTTGCAATTGCAACCGGTGCTACAATGAGCTTGACAAGGAACTCTCGATCTACCTTCCAATGATTAGACTATTATGAAGGTAGTGTGGGCCCATAACCTGTTAGAATAATGTCAATGTGTTTGTTTCACCATAGACAATGCTACACCATTGTCACCCAACCATAGGCACAAAGTCACCCCCGAGCACCTTAACCTTTGATAGAAAGAATGATTCCAGGAAGCCACACCAGAACCAATAGATAACCAAGAGAGAGGACCTTCTCCAAGGGTAGCGCACAAGACAAAGTACAAGAAAATACTGAAAAGGAGAAAATTGTACAGTTGCAATTGTTGTTACTCCTCTCCAAACTTGTGCATTGTTTATGGGTGACTGTGAGTGTGTGAGTGAATGAAAAAATGAGCTAAGACGTCCTCTATTTATATTAATCTGTCCATTGACTTTTCGAAATAGGCCGACCCAAATTTCTGGTAATTATATTTTATGTTTATCTTTTTCCTATGAAGTAGACTTGTCTTCTTGGAGGATAATACATTAATATTTATATATATGTTGATCTGATGTGTCTTCTAGGTTTTTCACACATCTATTTAGGGTTTCTCTTGCTTTTGAAACATTCAATTCTAGTCAAAGGTTACACATGGAGTTTAATACCTCCCGCAACTACCATAATATCAACAGTTATGAAGTGTGTAATTATGTTAAGATTAATAGAAAATATCAAACAATTGACTAAATGGATTGCATCTGACAATAGCCATGGGAATCCTGAGGAATGAATGGAAGAAGAGACCAAAGGTGGGAAAACATCAAAGGGGAGATTATGAGCAGACACAACAATAAGAGAACACAGTTTGCAATAGAAGATTTAAAGAGGGCACGAATAAGTGAGTGTGAGAACCAATGCATAGGCACTTATCAGAAAAAAAATCTTATACATACCAGAGAGAATAGAGTGAGTTACAGACTCGCAAACAGATGGTATAGTGAGGTAGAGAGACTCACATGCACAATTGTGAACAACATAATGATTGGGAAGTTATCCTTGAGGAAAATAGGAAAATTTCCCAAGGAATATATGGCCACCCTGGAACAGAGAAGACCCAGATCTAGACTAGACCAATAGAGGATTGTGGCTTGGTTATTACTAGAAAGAAATTGTCACTAGTAAGGGGAGGTCGTCGAGGGAATTTGTAGTATATAAGGGACTCCCTTGTGCAGAGGAAATCCAGTTGAGAAGGTTCCTGATAAACTCGTGGAGGTCATGAGCTAAGTGGGAAGAGGGAAACCTCTATTATTGTCAGTGGACTAAAGGAGAGTAACCTTCCTAGACCATTTTGGACCTGTAAACTAGATGGAACAATCCCCTTGTGGTATCATGGCTTGGCACGGGGGTGGCATGTTGTAGAAAGACATTGTGCAACATAGCCTATGGTTGGGAGGAAAGGATTCCTCTCTTATTCAATTGGCTTGTTTAACCTTTTACTAAACATATAAGTGTTTTTATTTTAAGTACTTGATACCTCAATAGATCTACATATATACTTCAAAAATAACCAAGAATAAACCAAATCATTCAACAAATATTGAACACAATAAATAATCAAAACTCTTGAGGTAGGGTAACACCATATATTAATCTTTAAGGAAGGATAACACTCCTCAAGCAATAATTGCTTGTTACAATCACAATATACTTCACTATGCTTCAATACATTACTTACACTTCTTTATCTAACACTCTCTATCTCCTAGGAACCTTCTAGAGATCATTATCACATATAATATATCTAACTACCATAATGGGTCTTATTTAATAATATAGTGGAACTACTCCACCTTACATTGAATGGCTTCTACTAAAAATACATAAACACATTCACATTGGGTACCTCCCTAGGTACTTCATATTACCTCCCTAGGTATACTACATCCCATCCCCCTTCACATGTTTCATCATCAAAACACATGAGGAAACCATAGAATATGACTGACTAATAAATGTAGCCAACTGGTACCAAATATGGCCAACCATCCATCCTAATGGAAGCAGAACATGATGTCCAATTGCTCCCTTGCCACCCTGATCTTTCTCTGCACCATGTCAGGGTTTCCATGGTATGGTTTCTCTAGTCTGATGTCTTCCTAGAGTGCTAGTAGTCCTCCATGAACCTCTTGATCAGTTTCCTTTCTGGTTCCTTGCTAGTGCATAAATGTGTTGATGCTCATGCCCTTGCCTTGATAACTGTTGTTTCTCTATATGGTGTGGATGGAGATATACAACAACTGTAGGAATCTATTCTTTGTTCTTCAAATATTCAACACATTGTTCCTTTGTGTCAATGACCTCCTTGGCTTCCTTATTGTGTCATTCATGTGGTTTTGCTTCATCTCCTTCTGTAGACTCTGCCTCTGATTCAACGTCGGACTCAGTAATAACTTCTTTGATGGCTTTTGTGGGCCCATCTTTCTTACTAAGAGACACATCATGCAATGTGATTTTCTTTTTCTTGTAACACAACTCCAAAAATTCTTTTAGACATTAATATTAATCGTACCCACTGATTCTATCCAAGGATATCCCAAAACAATATCCACATCCTCCATATCCCTAGCATAAAAATCTGAATGCAACACATATTTATCCATGGTAATCTTCAAATATTTAAAGACTGGAATATTTTTACCCTCAACTTGTGTGCATTGAATATTCTTTGCAAGAACTTGCATTCTATTAACCAATTGAACATTAATAAAATTATGCATGCAACTAGGGTTAATAGAAACAATGATATTTTCTTTATGAATACATCCAAGAACCTACAATATAGAGTTGTCACATGAAAATAAACCCTTGGTTCTCTTTGTATCCTATTTTTCAACATGAAACCACCTATCAAAAAATACGTTTTCAAATTCTTCATCAGAAATCTCCCTCATCTTGACCTGGTCCAATGATTGCCACCATGTGCTAGCATCTTCTCTAAGATAAAAGAATTAAGAAAATCTCCATTTTTCTTTCCATTCTGACTTGTGGGCCTTTAGGAATTATTCAATACTAGGACCATCATCTTTTCCAGTAAAAAATAGAGTGTTGTCCATAACCGAAAAAGAAAACCGTTTTTTTTTTTTAAATAACTTACAGTGCAAATCGTGCGGCTTTTTCCGAAAAAACCTAAAAATTTGTCGAATTTAAAATGATGATAACTTCACTTCCCGGACTCCGTTTCAGACGATTGTTTTTTTGAAATTGGGTATTTTTCTGAGAGGAATTCAAATAACCAATTATTGTTTGCAAACTATGAGCAAATTTTTTTGGAACTAAATCTAAAGTGTGTCGCTCGTTTTTTTCCTTTTAAAAAAATATGCAAAATGAACCAAAACATTCTTCCCTTCTTTGGCCAAGGAAAGTGGTATGATACCATTTGTTAAGTACCTGAATCGATCTGCAATATACTTCAGAAATAACCAAGAATAAACCAAACCATTCACCAAATATTGAACACAAGAAATAATCAAAACCCTTGAGGTGGGGTAACACCATATATTAATCCTTAAGGAAGGATAACACTCATCAAACAATCCTTGCTTGTTACAATCATAATATATTTCACCATGCTTCAATACATTGCTTACACTTATTTATATAGCAATCTCTATATCCTAGTAACCTTCTAGAGAGTTTTCTCGCATTTATTATATCTAACTACCAGAATGGATCTTATTGAATACTATAGTGGACCTAGTCCACCTTATATTGAATGGCTTCCACTAATAATACATAACCACATTCCCATTGGGTACCTCCCTAGGTACCCCATATTACCTCCATATGTATTCTACATTTTATCTTGCTATGTCTAATTTATGTTGGAGATGAAGGTATAATTTCTATTGTTTTTATGTTGAAAATGAATAAATGAAAGAATGGTTGGATTCCTATGTAAAATGTAATAGGTATGTTTCTCCTAACAAGCAAGGTAAATGTGAATGATTGAATGTGTGATTATAATAATGGGCATAATATTGTGAAACTGCAAGCCCTTGAATGGAAATCTTGCAAGATATAAATCTTCCTTGGGATATTAGTAGAAGAATGTCTTTGACCTTCTAGTGAGTCCCTATGAGGTTGTAGAACCCTCTTTTTTCCTTGAAAAATCTTGTTCTAAAATGGAAAGGTTGTAGGATACAATTTTTCAATTAGGTTTTGGAAGTGAGAATGCCTTAGCCAGTTTCAGAGTGGAATCCCAAGCTTAAGAAAGTGTGGCAGAACCAGTTAGTGAGTAATCTTGAAGAGACCATGATTGGTCAAGTCCTGATTCAGACTGTTACGCAGAAGAAAACCTATGTCTTGAGTAGAGAGGATCCATAGTTGTTGATTTGGTACAACAAAAAGATATTGACCATTGGTTGGAAGGATAGGTCATCAGAGTGACCTAGTGTAAGCTTACAAAGGGATTCTAATGTGGAAGACTCTAAGTCAATGAGAGTCATTAATCTATTGAAGGATTGGACACCGAAATCTTAATCGTTGATTCCAAGTGTAAGCCTATCGGAAGGTAGACTATCAAAGGCCTAGAAAGAGGGCTTGAGATGAGACTCTGATGACAAGGAAGTCCGAGGAATATCGATCTATCGAAAAGTGCCCCACTAGATCTTAGTCGTCGGATCTATGACGATTCGTTTCATGGTGAAAAATATAGATCTCATAAACATCGTGTAATTTCAAGACCTCGAGTGAACCCTGTCCATCAGATGGAGTGAACAAGGATCATCATATCCATCAGAGTGTGTGTCGTCAGAGTGAGCTGGTAAAAGTGTCCTATGATACCAAAGTGGATGCATTTCAATGGTGAAGGACTTCGAGAGAGAACAAGGGTTGTAGATCGATGAGTGGGTGAGCATTTTAATCTCAATCGTATGATTATCATAGGTCCCACCTATTCACTTAACGAGTCACTAAAGAGACGGGTAATAAACGTCAATCGATTAGAGGGGTCAAAGTAATCCAAGTCATTGGTTCTTGATTCTGAGAGTCGTTGGACCTATTGGAATGATCCTTTGGAGAAAAACCGTTGAAATTGATTCTAATTTTGTAACCTTCCGTTATGATGGGTGAAGGTATGAGTCCCTGTCGATCATCGATCTGGTGGCTAGAAGTGACTCCAACCATCCAATTAGGGATGATCGGGTCCCTGGTTTTCACAATGAGAATATTAGAGGGATCTCGTTGATAGATAGAGGTCGGATGAGAAGATACTTGGGGTAAACTAGAGTGCTTAATTTAAGAGGACAACAAAAATTTTAACATCCCACCAACCTAAGGAGGAATAGGGGTCAGGTGTGTTACAACAACGTATGCTCCATTGTGTAAGTTTAGGCCTAGTTTGTTAGCCATATATCTCCTAGTACTTCTACTTGTGAGTGATGATTTTATTTGTTCCATCGGTAACACAATACTCCACTGTGTAATTCACAGCTTATTTATCGTATGTCAAATTTGGGTCCCCATATGACCTTTCGACCACTAAGGGACACGATAACATGTGTAGTCTTTCATCCTTTGAATCCAGTACTTACATCATGTTAGTACCTTAAAAAAAATTCGGTATGCCAACAGTGCTCTAGATTCCCAATAGTGGAGTGATTTTGACTTGCACTTATTAGCTATTGCAAGTCAACACTTATCAGTTTTGAGTTATTAGCTATTGGCTCGATGAGCTATAAAATAAGGCTCTCACCTATCATTTGATCATCGGGTTGTTGACTTATAGATATTTCTCTCCCTTCGCACTCTCATGTGATATGAGCTGACCAAAAATTGAACTCAGTCTGCAAGTTAGAAAGTCTATCCAAATTTGAAGTATGTTGTCTCCTTGCACCATCTGGTGAACTCGGAGATCATAATATTGGATTACTAAGAGGGGGGGATGAATCAGTAATGAGCAATTTATGCCACTTTTAACCATAGTTTATATTCCTTTAGCGTATTCAACCATGTTCATCGGTTCATCATCAATATATTATTGTATCATAAACATTAACATCCATCAGTGCATAATAAACACATCCACACAATACACAGTACACCAATATTTACGTGGAAATCGAATGCAAGAGAAAACCACATAACACTTTTCTTATATGTCAAAGAATTACAATAAAGGAAGCACCAACTTCCAATTCTTCATATCCAACTGGAAGGAGGCTCCAACCCCCTAGTTTCTAAGGCTCCAACCTAAAGGAAGCTACAACTCCCTAAATCCTCTGGCTCCATCCAGAAGGAGGCTACAACCCCATTTTCTTGCCCCGTCCAACCACCTTGAAATATAAATGCCAAATGTAGACAACATGTCACTATCATTGAATCAACCACTACCACTTTCAACCTATCACCGTCAGCCTGTACCAAAAACATGCAACAACTTGTACCAATCAACCTGTACCATGCATCAACCTGTACCTCAACAAGGATTGTCAACAAGTGCATCAACTATGCACCAAACCTATACAAATAACCTGTCACAACAACATGTCTCATCAATCTCATCAACCAAATCAGATCTACTCACCAAGATCAATCACCAAGACAACTCTCAACCATATGCACAATATCACCAAGATGTGCATCAACCAAGACTACTCACAAACATCAACATGATGTACTACAATCAATATGTGACTCTAAAAGTATACCAAGTCATATATGCCACATCATCCATAAACCATGTGTCAACAATACTATTAATAAGTACCTCTAACAATATGTCATGTATCAATCATGCATCAACTGTACATCAAACTATGACTCATTAAGTTGTACCAACATCACCATATCATACATCTCATGTATGTTCCAACTCATCAACTATATGTCTCAACATGTACCCAACATGTACCTCAACCATATACCAAAGATATATGCCAAGACAACCAACAAAATTCCTCTATTAATACATTACACTATCCATAAGCCAAATACCATAAACCCTTACATTGACAATGCATCAACCTCATTGTAATGCAACCCCAAACTGTACCAATAACTTCTGCAATACACCTTAACCAAAAACCCTCAAACATGTACCACTCGTAAGCCAATCATATACCAAAACCACTAACCAATGACTCTCACAATGCACTACAAGATATACCAATAAAACAAACTAAATGCATAAGCAATGTACTTCACCAAATCTGCCTCATAACCATTGACTACAACAAGTATTATACATCAATAGTACCTCTAGGAAGATTCCTAAACTCACAAGACCATTCCTCATCCATATACAATCATATGTCTCAAATATATATCCAAATATGTGCTTATAACAAAGAACCATAACACTGCTGAGAAAATACTAACATTATCATCAACACCCTAACAAAATACCTCAATCCATACACTATGGTTTGTATCATGCATCCAAGCTATGCCTCAAGCATATGCTCCAAAACTAAACCTAATGTTGAAACAGTTCTTAATTTTTTTTATCCCTAAGGCCTAAATTTACCTTTTTCGGGTTTTGGCTTTTCACAAAACATGAATTTCGTTATCAATCCCAAACACACGGCACATTTTTCTCAAAGAATTTAATTATTTGGATAATAAAAGGAAAAAAAGATTAAAAGAATTATAAGAATCCCGACGCCTTTTCTATGAAATTATTTTAATCATCATAAGTTTTAAAACTAACAGATTTAAGGTTAAGCTTAAAGAATTTTCAGGATTCGGGGTTTGCTAAAAACATATCTTTTTGATACAAATCGAATCGTGAAATCCCAATCCCCGATTTCCCGAAACATTGAAGTCTTAGTTAAAAAACGGATTAATTAATTCTCTAATGTGAAAGGTTAAGGGTTAAGATAATCATGTCGCAATTTCGAGATTCATGGTTCAGTGATAACACATCTCTTGTCATCATGATTCCCGAAATCCCGAATCACAAAACCTCGATCCATAGTTCATGTTAAATCAAAATAACTTTGTTTTGGCCTTAATCATGATTAGTTAGTTAATTAAGATGAGTTTAAGTCCTGTCATTAAATTAACACGTCACGATTTCGCGATTTCGGAGATTGGATTTCATCGATGACATACTTCTCGACAACATGATCCCCGAAATCCCGAAAATGCTTAATATCAATTAATTACTTCACTAAAAAGTTTTAAGTCTTAATTAACACGTCACGATTTCGCAATTTCGGAGATCGGATTTCATCGATGACATACTTCTCGACATCATGATTTCCAAAATATCGAAAAACAAAGTTTTCAATCTTAATCTATGATTAGCACTAATTAACCTTTTTCAAAAACAGGATTAATGATAATCATTCTTTTTAAGTTTTCATTCATGTTTTGCTTTTCGATTAAGTAAAGTGTCCTGAGTTTTCTTTAAAAACCCGAAGGTGCCTAAATACGGACATTAAATGTGTATCTTAGAAATATATATTCTGCATTAAATGCCTTGAATCCTTGTCAGCTGTGTCAATCTCATCACTTTTAAATGTATTCAAAGTGATCATTTAAATGTCTGCATTTTCATTTTATCAAACACAAGAAACACTTAGCTGAGCTCGTTCATTCATTTTCTGTGACAGGTTTCAATTTAACATAAAGTCATGGCACCGAAAAAGGCACCGAAGAAGAGTGAAAATACACAGGAAGGAGATATCATCTCTGACACCACACCACATGCTATAGACCCCATTAAATCTTGGACTCAAAACTCTTAATTTCTGGACTATGAACTCGAGAATTCTCATCCTGATTCTGAGAATCATTGTCGGGACATAGCTGAATTAGAGCTTCATAAGATCGTTGCGCACCCGCGGCTCGTGGCATACAATGATATGATCAGTTGGGCCCTAGAAAAGGTCGATATCTCGACGAGGAGCATCTTGAATGATCAAGGAGTTATCGTCAGCTCATTCAGGCTAGAACACATACAAGTAATGTATAAACTCTCGCCAAATCCTAAACATACTTTTAATGCCAAATTTTTAGTAGAGTTTCAGAGGAAAGAATGCATTGAGGCAGACCGGACATATCCTGATATGATTAGAGAATGGGCGAGGTGTCCAACAAATTTTAGAGCTGATACCCATGGGATTTATGCTACAACATCCTTGAATGAATACATGGTATATGTAGCTATTATGCTATGTAGACTTTTCGAGAGAAAAGATCCCTGCCATTTTCATGCAGATTGGGTGCCCTTTTTAGAAGAAGCTTCAGAAGGGAATGCTTTTAACTGGCATAAGATTTTGTCAGATAACCTAACACAAGAAATCTCAAACTACAAAGCAACAAAATCAAAGGGACAACCAGCAGCCTTTTACATGTCAGCATACATTATGGATGCAATTTGTTATGTGACTCCTTTTCCCTTAATGAATTGGAGTTGGAACATTTCCTGTCCAGAACCCATTCATAAATATCACTCGGCCCTTTGGGAAGAAAATGCTAAGGATGCATTTTATG
>JZKD02S2167516.1:177578-190266 GCA_000966675.3 Picea glauca | reverse complement strand
AGAATATCATTAAAATGATGATTGATGATAGGTGACAAAGTTTAAAGGAATTTTTAATGCTTCATATTGTAAAAATGATTAATATTTTTTTAGCATAATGTGCTCATGTATTTTTCATTTAATTTGTAAAAAAGGAAATTAAAATTAGTTGTGAGAATCCATCTCACAAATTAGTTTCCTAGTTTTAAGGGGAAATTAGTTTTATGTGAGAATCCTACCTCACAAATTATTTTCCTAATATTAAGGGGAAGTTGGGAGTCTCATGAGTTGGTTTGGGATTACTCCTCATTTTATCACAAGTGGTTTCCTAGTCTCAAGGGGAAGTTAAGGTTGGTTGAGATGATTTCTCATTTTTGTCCTTGAGTTGTTATTAGATCCTAAAATTGTGGATATTGTCTCCTTGAATTATGGAGAGAAAGAAACTATATAAATTCCTTATGTAATCATTGTGGGGGAAGCCCCTTGAGATCCCTTGGAGAGAGAGATATTTGCATTGAGAGGAATGTATTCCTTCTAGTGTCTAAATAAATGTCATTTATGTGAGAGCCTTAAGTTCTTTGTGTAAGAAAAGGTTGCTCTAGGTTTTATCCATGTAAGGAGCTTGTACCACATTTTGTGAGAAGGTTTCATCCCTGCTATAGAAGAAAAATAAAGCGATTTGTATTCCAAGAAGATCCAAAAATGTAGCCAACTGAATCTAGTGAACTTTGTTAACACATCGGTGTTAAGTAGTATTTGTGAGTTTTGTTTGCATTCTCGCTTGATTAAGTAGAGATTAAATTACACACATGCACATAATTATGACAATTTTCTCATGTTAATATGCAATTATTAATGATTATTTTCTCATGTTCACATGTGATTAAGTGTCAAAAAAAGGTCCTCATTGTAGGGTTTTTGTAGAAAAATATCTCACAAAATTTTTGGATCAAGTGGTATCAGAGCAGTTCTAACCAATTTTGCAGATTATGAACATCACCATGAGAAAAGAAAAGAAGAAAGCATGGCTTCGTGATCTTGAAGAAATCAACCAGACCATTCAAGCATAAAACATTGAATTGAGGAGGTTGCTTCAAGAATATGAAGAAGAAAAGAGCAAACTACGACTGCAATTACAAGCTATGGAGGAGAAATTTGGGGGATGCTCCGCTACAAAAAAAGCAGAAAGTCCCTCCAAGACGACACAAACTTGTGGCCATGGAAGGTATATCAGTTATGGTTCTTGTTACGAAAATACTGATACTTTCCCATATTGTTAGATAATAGAGGATGTTTTCCAGAAAACAGGTAACCAAGGTGGTTTCCTTGAAGCTTCATATACATCTTCATCCAACCAGGAGTAGCAGTTGGAAAAACTTTAGGAAGATGACCAAGTGTCACAAACAAGAATGGAGGTAAAGGATTCTCCATGTTCAATTCCTTCCCTCATTAATGATTATGCTTCTTTTGGTGATTTCGAAAGGCACACCAAGGGAATTGTCTTGAAGTTGTCGAGGAAGATGGGGTATAAAGGAGGAGGTCTTGGTATTAGTGACCCAGGCATCATTCAACCACTAGAGGTTAAAGGAAGACCATGATATGTAGGATTGGGATATGGTGAAAGAGAATGCTCAAAAATAATAGAAGCATAGGATTGTCTGAGAAAAGATCCGATATCATCACCAACACCATATAATAAAAAAGATGGCAAATCACTTTCTGAAAGTGATAGATCTAGAATGAAATTCTTGAGGAAATGAAAGTCTCCTCGAAAATCTTGGGACAACAAGAATGTTGCAAAGTACTAGAAGAGGAAATCTCCTTACAATGAAGTTGAGAAGGAACTGAAGTTGTGAAACTATTGTATTGATTACCAAATGAGAGGCCACTAGATAAGGAAATGTTGGAAGCTTCACCCCGAGCTTCATGGTACACCAAGAAAGAATCTCGTACCAAAGTCTATGCAATTGAAGGTTGGATCCTCCTTAGTTGAACAAAAATGGCCAAAAAACAAAGTGCCCATAATTAGACGAAACCAACATCAAGTCGAAGAGCTCAATGAGATATTTCCAACGGCGTAAACCACACCTCAAACATATTATGGATGCAAATGTTATGCCATATGAAATTTTCGGCAAACATGCAAATCTGGAGAAGTGTACAGTGTTGATGTCAGCATAATGTGAGAATGATGTTAGCATGTTGACGTGGAAGCGTCATAGGCTGCCACATGTCATACATTTTTTTCACTTTCAGGGGTCCATGTGGACCAGTAAAAATGTGTCATGTGGCATCCATACGAGCGCCACCTGGTAGTATGAATATTGATGTGTCGACTAACGTTGTTATATGGTGATGACATCAACAGAGTGATTGGACTGTATGGAATGTTGATGTGCCATTACGATGCTGATGCAGTAGGTGACATGTCAGGTGAATGGTCAGTACAATGGATATGACATGGCACTGATTGGGAAGTATGGTAGATGATGTGGCAGCACAAGAGGTTGCCACGTGTTAGGTGGATTTGGACTTTTCTGGGGTCCAAATGGACAAGTTAAATTGAGCCACGTGTCATCCATACATAGTGACATGGTTGAATGACATATGATGTGAAAGTACAATAGTTGATGTGTCAGTTGACTAGTAATTACGGTGGATGACATGGAAGCACGAGAGGATGCCATGTGTCAGGTGGATTTTGGCCTTTTGAGGGATCCAAATGGACCAGTAAAATTGAGCCACATGTCATTCGTACGAACACATTGTGGCAGTACAACTGTGACGTGATAGGTGACATTTCAACCAATAGACTATTGTCTGGGTGTTGATTGGCCAATCAAAGAGTGCCACATGGCCCAATCATGGGGTTCCATGTGGCACCCATCAAATTCCCAATAAGGGCTAGATTCAAAAATTCAAACAAAAAAAAATGGTCGTCGGACCGGCCGACGCCAAACCTGTCGACGGCCAAAAAAAATGGAATTGGAGGGATATTTTAACCGATGGACAAATTTAAAATTGTTACAACAGTAATATTCCATATGGGAAGGCCACATCATTTGACCCCTGGACCTCCCCCAAAGTTAGCCAACCCTCTAACCAACGTGCCAAAATGGCATTTGGTAAACTCTGCCTGAAAAAACATTTAAAACCCAAACTCTACCATCTGTTGGAGGAAAGGTACGGCATGTTCCCAAATGATAGGCATGAATTTCAATGTAGGGGAGAAATTATGACAGTCCATACCAACTGTAGGCATGAATTTCAAGGCAGAGAGCCTAGGAGGGAACTGGAAGTGACAGTGACAAAATTTGATGAATTTATAGTCATTTTTGTGTGGTTTTTCTAGCTAGATTCAATGGAGCAGTCTGTTTTTTGATATGTGTAGTGGAATTTGAGGGCTATGGCCAAGCCCATGACTTCTTGGCATTTTTTTCTAGGCAAAGTTACACCTTTCATAACATGGTCAAGTTTACAGTCAAAAGTTGCAGAATGATGAGACAGACATGTTGGTGTTGTGTATGCTGAGATTTGAGCAGTTGGTTGAGCGCCTTGGAATGAAAACCAATATAAGTTTCATGCACTTATGATTTTTCCTCTTTTTGGAAATTGCAAGAGGGTGAATGTATGTTATAGATTCTTATGGTCTTTGATGTTGCAGCAGGGCAACAAGATCTGAAATTTGCAGGGAATTTTTGCCATATGTTAAAGTGGAAAATGGAAAAACCAAGGGAGATTGAAAATTTTCATATATGTTGCACATTCTTTGTAGTGGATTTGGAGACCATAGAGTCTACCACTAGTGCACTTTTTGCACTATAATTTTAAATTTTATGTTGCTAGGGATTGTATCCACCCTTAAAGTGATGATAAAAGTGTGTTGGCATAGAGGGCAGACCCAGGGTTCAATGCTTCAATAGTGCACCAATAAAACCCTAACTATCGGCCCTTTCGGCAACACCTGCAAAGCAGATGAAGTCTCACCCGAGGTAGAGGCAGGGGTGGTTGCAGGACTCAGATGTCTGCAACCTAGCTGGGACACAGATATGTGATTACAATACTCTAATAAAGCACTTAGCAAACATTGTTCATCAGTATTCAAACAGTATTTACTTCGTAGGTAAAACCCTAATTACATAGAAGCACAGTACTCACTCAGATCTACCACATATAAACATTTATCATAAGGAAACAGATCAGATCTAACATTTATTCATATCACTAAGCTCTAAGATATCATATCATATATATCTAAGCATACATTATTGCACTAGGCATTAATCATATGAACAATAAAACAACCATAATGCACAAAGCAACCATAACACAGGATATATGTGGTTCACCCCCGACCTAGGGCTACGTCCACCAACTCTTCTCCTCTTTATTATCATTTCTCAATCATCCACATGCACAGAGCCACAAGATCCTACTATGCATGGGACAGGAGATCTGCGCGCACTCCGCTAGACCCTCCTTCCCCGAGCTAGGTTTCAGCACAAAGCCTTTACACAATCACTTGCACTTAGATTTTCAAGTCTCACACAATATGCACAAAGCACTTCCAACTATCACTTGCACTTAGCACAACATCACTTAGGTCTTGTGTGTTTCTTACATCACCTAGATATCTATTTTTACTTTACAAAAGAGGCTTAATCATGGGTAAACCCATGGGTCGACATTCCAATACCTATTACATAAGCCCAAAACCCAAAAATACCTAAATAAGGGGTTGAGATCCCGCGATCTCCGCTTCGACTTGCGCTTCGCCTTTGACAGCCTGTCGAGGTCCCAAAATAGGTCAATCCTGACCAAGAATCTCCAAAACTTGGTCAAGGGCCAACATGCTCCCAACACTCACCTATGACTCGTCCCAAGTCACTCTGCTCTAGTTAATTCTACCTCAAAAGCCTCGAGCTGCTTCGACCTGTTGTTGCGCCAAGACCTCATGCTCGACGAACTCTTGAAGAACTGCCTCTTTCATAGGTCCTTCCAAGCATTGCTCAACTGTAGTGCCTACTTGTTATATTTCTTCTCCTTGTCCTTCAATCTCCTAAAACAGTTGGCAAGTTGCATCCTGGAATGGATGGAGCCTCTGAGTCACTTCAATGACTTTTCTCTATATGGTGTGGACTTAATGTTGAACAATGTGTGGTTCCTGGGATCTTTTCATTCTCTCAACTGCGGACAAGAGATTCAACTATGCATGTATAGTTGTTTTTTGTTGCTTTGCCTCCTAGAGTTGGGACTCCAGTGTCTTTAGTTCAGGATCCTCAGTAAGTCGTTCATAATTCTGCGTGTTGCGATCACTAAGTTGTTTATATTACATGGTGAAAGTCTTTATTCTCTCAACTATGCTCCGAGCAGTTTCCTCTCTTTGATCCCGCACATCCTGTGGAGTGTTTGGAACTGTCTGTAGCTCAAGATCTGTGATTCTCTGTTGAAGTTGTTGGATGGATTCAGTAAGCTATGCTACTTGATGTTCCATTGGGTCTTCCTCCTTTTTCTCTAATCCTGTCACAGAGTGAAGTTCTCTACTAACTGCTTCGTTTACTCCAACCTGCTCCACGAGCAGTTGTTCCTTCTTGTGCCAGATTTGTTCTTTCTCCTCTTCAAATTTTATTTGGAGGTCATGCTTCTCCTGTTGCGCAACTCGGCGTTGCTCTATCACCTCCTCTTCTGCTTGCTTCAGGGCTACTGTGGCCTATTCCTTTTCTTATTGTGTGTGACGAAGGTGAGCTTCGGTCGCATTGGCTATTCTGTGGAGTTGGTCAAGCTCATCTCCCAACTATGGTTCTTCTGATGGTGGGGGCGCAGTGGACATTGCGTGGCTGGACTGAAGGGCATGTTGTACCCCTCATAGTTCTGTCTCAATTATATCATACATAGCTTCTTGTTTGGCTTCATTGTTCTGCAAAATGTCCTGCGAGGCATCTGATATAACTGTGATGATGAAGTCAAATTCATTGAGCATGAGCACAGTCTGCAACTTAGTCTTACTATCTCTGGATTTCTTCTGCGAGATAGGTTTCATGGGAGAAACCTTTCTTTTCTTAGATGGATCAGTCTCATCAATGGAATCCCTAGGCGGTGTTACTTTTCCTTGCTTCTGTTGATCTTCTTTCCCATTGTTCTCTTCTTTATCTACTTCGTCGTTACCTCCTCCTCCAGTTGATTCTAAAGTAGTTTCTTTTGATGCATTGCTCAGGTTTTGTACCTCTTCTATCTTCTTCCTTCTTCTAGTTATAGGTGTGTCATGTTCTTTGTGAGTGACCTTCGGGCTTTCGATTAGTTCAGGGTCAGACAATGTTGCAGGGTCAACAGGGATAAGGATCTCTACAGGCCAGTCCTTAGGTATCTCTTCTAGGTCTTCCTCTGTGAGGTTATAGTATGATTGAAGCTCTTCTTTACTCTCATTTGCGTGCGCAGTGATATAAATAAAATGATGATCTGTGTTGAACTTCATAAGGGGCCTGAATCGATGTAGGGTGTTTGGCATCATACGAGGGACATATTCAATGACCCTCTTCAACTGCAGATAGTAGGTATGGAATACCATGTTCGACTGCCATTTTTTTCCCTTATCGCTCGAATACCAGAGCATGGTGAACTTTGTAGTGAGTAGCTCGAATGACTCAATGTCAGGGAAGCTCACACCTTCTGGCATCTCCCAAGCAATAAACATGATGAGGATCAATAGCCAGCTAAAATGTAACTCATAACCCTGATCCTAATCTTCCCGGCAATCCAATTCTAATTGGTTGACTAAGTACTTTTCCCAATTAATTTGTAGTCCTTCTACGCATTTTCCAGTGAGGTCAACAATGAACCCTATGACCTATTCGGTTATGTTCTTTCGCACTAGCTTTCCTACGATTAGCTGGCAGGCTAAGACCACTATTCCATTCTAGATGGAGAATACCTTGTAGCCTCGCATCCCCTTTTCTACATCGCCATATCCATCTTTAATCCTCTGTGCCAGTGCGCAGTCTGCAACCGTCCCTAGGTAGAAGTCTTGCGGGTCAGGTTCCTGCATGCTCAATCTGGTGATCCTATGGATCATTGTCAGGTGAATGGTGATGCGTCTGTCTAGCCACAGATAGCCACCATGGTAGCATGACAGCAGGAGCTTAATGCACACATTAACTTCCTGGTGCATTCCAAAATGTGGTATCTTCATCACGTTCAAGATAGTGGACTGCGCGAGCTTCATAGTCCATGGTTGGAGGATTATCCTCAAGTTCTTACCCTTCAACCTAGTCAAGTACCTATGAGGGGCAAGAATGTTGTGGTTCTTTCGATCCCCTAGGTTGAAGTCGTTGAATTTTAATTCCATGATCTTATCCAGCTGTGTTTGAACTGCATGTATCCCTTTCGGGAGGTACGCAGTAATGAGAGTATAATCGAAGTCCCTTGGGACATTGTCATGACTCACCGCACTAGACAGGGGCGGGATGTAGTCGGGCAGGATAGATGGGATCAAATTTGCATTCTCCAAGTCATCTCAATTCTTGGTTATTTTCTCGGCTGCAGCTTGGGATGGTCCAGATCCACGAGCAATCGACAGAGAGGCTTGCACTCCTCTCGTTGATGAAGCTTGAATCCCTGCGGACATTACTTTTTCGGCCATTAGATCGATGAGGACTTCTTCTATGAAATTTTTGATTGCATTGAGTACGTCCGACATACACACTCGATATCATGTACTCAGGTCGATGAACAATCATTCAATGTAATAGAACAGGGGGTGAAATCTTAGTAAACATAGTGTGAAAACAATGAGTTCTCTTCATTGGCTCGGATACACTTTGCGAAAGTGTTCTCAGTGCAAAAATCAATGGAATAAGTAGACAGTAGTGTAACAGATCTCCCCAATGGACAGGAAGCCTTCATCAGTTCATTTATGTCTGATATGGCGCGGTCCCAATGGCCCGATGGCGATCTTTTTGGTCATAATTGTTGTTCTAACCATTTGGGGGCGTCGGCCTAATGGTCGTAATGCCTCCAATGGTCATATCACTTAGCCATGGTGAAGTGCCACTTTGCATTGTTCTGATATCCCGACGAAGTTCCAATTTTTCAAACCTTCCTTCTATGAAGTCCACTCCCGCATCTTTTCTAGCTTTGCTCTATTCTTACTGAGCTTTCTAGCCTTTTTCCTGTGATCTATGTCTCGGTATTCCTCTTTCCATTCTGATTCTTATCTCCTTTTGGCATAGTAACTTCATGATGTTGAGATTCTTTCATAGGGATAGAGAGTAATACTTATTCTTTGTCTGGGGTAGGTGCTCTACTCTCATGTAGAGACAGATGCTTCAAGTCTTCCTGTGTTCTTTCAACTTCGACATCCAAGTTTTTGTTTCTGAACAGCTTCAAGATGTTCTCTTGTTCTTCTATCAAGTGCATTATCTTCCTAGTCATGAAGTCTTTTAATTCTTGTTTTTTTTGTTCTAGAGCTTCCTCTTCGTTTCTTCGGGTCTGATCTTTCTCAATCCAGGGTTTTCCTAGTAACATAGAAAATGGGGTGTTGTTCTCAATAAATTTAACAACCTCAAATTCTTCCTCTATCAAAGTTCCATGAGCACTCATAGATATCCAGGTAAGTCTTCCACATAGGGTTATCAACTTTCCTCTAAATAATACTATTCTTCCCAATGAAGGAATCATAATAGGCTTTTCTAAAATTTCCCAGTTTCTTTCTGTCATGACATTCACCTATGTTTCCTCATCCAGAACACAGTCTATGTCGAAGTCTCCTAATCTCGCTTATATGCATTCCTTCTCTTTGAATATCTCTGATAAGTTGATATTTATGTGATCATTTAGGGTTTCTTTCATTTGTAGTAATACAATCTTTGATTCTTTCTAGGGTTCTACCATGGTCTTAGTTTCTTGGCCTTCCTCGGGGTTTTTTGGTCTCGTATCATTCTTTCAACCTTAGCAATAATTCTAGGGAAATCCAAAACTTCATGGTCCATAGCTTTACAACAAATACAACTAGATATTCTATCAAGGCAATCCTTAGCAAGATGTTCTGGTCTTCTGCAACTGTAACAAAGAGTTAATCCTCTCTTTATCTTAAATGATCCCCAACTTTTCATGTACTGCACACTAGGGTCATAGTAACTAACCTGCAAAAATTTCTTCATATGATCCTGCATCCATTTGTTAGTCCAAACATTCTTTCTATGCATAGGAATAACATATCTTTCATCAGATCTACTTATATCAAACCTTCTTTCTTCTAACAGTGCCCTAGTTTTCAGACTAGGACAAAATTTATCAAACATACCTAGATCCATACTTTTGGAACAAAAATTTTCACTTATCTTACATTCAACAGAACACAACGCTTTTAGATCTTAAAAATTTTCATTGTTCTTACCTCTTTCAGAGCACCCAACTTTCAGATCTTACTTTTTCAATCAAAATTTTCACTATTATTACCTTTTCAAAGCACAAAGCGTTCATATCTTACCTCTTTTCCTCAGATTAGACTTCTCTTCTTAGCACATAGCTTTGTAATTCAACTAGAGTACTGTGCACTATGGCAACAAATCTACACACAAAGCTTTATCTTTTCCTCAGTTCCCAGCAATCACAGTTTCAGGTCCCAACAACGGAACCATTTGTTGGCACAGAGGGGCAGACCTAGGGTTCAATGCTTCAACAACGCACCAACAAAACCCTAACTACCGACCCTTTCTAAAGCACCTATGAAGCAGATGAAGTCTCACCCGAGGTAGAGGCAGGGGTGGTTGCAGGACTCAGATGTTTGCAACCTAGCCGGGACACAGATCTGTGATTACAATACTCTAATAAATCACTTAGCAGTCATTGTTCATCAGTATTGAAACAGTATTTACTTCGCAGGTAAAACCCTAATTACAAAGCAGCGCATTACTCACTCATATCTACTACATCTAAGCACTTAGCATAAGGAAACAGATCAGATCTAAAATTCATTCATATCACTAGGCTCTAAGCTATCATATCATATCTATCTAAGCATACATTATTTTACTAGGCATTAATCATATGAACAATAAAACAACCATAATGCACAAAGCAACCATAACACAGGATATACGTGGTTCACCCTCGACCTGGGGCTACATCCACCAACTCTTCTTCTCTTTATTATCTTCTATCAATCATCTACATGCACAGAGCCACAAGATCCTACTCCTCATATGATAGGAGATCTGCATGCACTCCACTAGACCCTCCTTCCTCGAGCTAGGTTACAGCACAAAGCCTTTACATAGTCTCTTACAGTCACTTGCACTTAGCTTTTCAAGTCTCACAAAGTATGCACAAAGCATTTCCAACTATTACTTGCACTTAGCACAACATCACTTAGGTCTCGTGTGTTTCTTATATCACCTAGATATCTATTTATACTTTACAAAAGAGGCATAATCATGGGTAAACCCATGGGCCGACATTCCCATACCCGTTACATAAGCCCAAAACCCAAAAATCCCTAAATAAGGGGTTGAGATCTTGCGATCTCCACTTCGACTTGCGCTCCACCTTCGACAGCCTGTTGAAGTCCCAAAATAGGTCAATCCTGACCAAGGATCTCCAAAACTTGGTCAAGGGCCAACAGAGTGAGAGGCATTTTTTTCTATGCCTAAACCTTGTAAGCCTTGTTGGAAACATTGTAATGGGTCTTGTTGTTGAAAAGTCAACAAGAAATGTGTGTCTAATTTATTTTTCCCTTAAATAAATTGGACAATGAATATTAATCTATTATCTTATAATTACTTTAAATAATTAACTGAAATGGAAAATCAGTTAAATATAGGAAATTCGAGTTGAAAGGTTGACTAGTGGGACAAGAAATTTGAATTAGTTATAACTGAGTGATTTGGAGTTGTAACAGAATTATAAGTGTAGTTATGTGAGTTGTAAAGTAGTTTAACTCAGTTAAGTGAGTTAAGCTCAGTTGTACTAGTTGTAACTGAACTTACACTAGTGAGAGTTCAGTGAATTAATTATTAATTAATTCACAATCAGTGATCTCACATGCAACTAAATATTTACCACTATTAACTACATGCATGTCAGATCCAGTGGAGACCTAGTTGAGATAACAGGTGAAAGGGACAGTTTGGCTATCAGTTGTGATTTCAGTCAAGTGCATTGATGCAACCACACACACAGTGGATGTTCCCATGAGCAATGTGTAACTTAGGCAAGAGGCATTCGAATTCATTTGCAGGTTTTCAATGCAGGGATTGCGCAGAGGAGGCAGGTTGTCTGGAGGCAGAGAATTCGCACATGTATTTGTTGATTTTTGCATGACAGTGTGAGACGATTGTATTGTACTGAGAGCTCTTGGATTAGATTTTTGTATGATATTGTTTCATGATCCATGATATACATAATATATTATAGTGGGTTTTTTAGCTATATACTTTCCCAGAAAAACACCTGTGTTATGTGTGATTAATCTTTCTTCTTGATATTGCAATTGGCGATCATGTTTTAATTTCCACAGAATATTAGTAGAAGTGATTATGTATTTAATAGTGGCATATATTGTTAGATCCAGAGAATCCATGCAATACATAATTTGTATTAAAATTTCTACATGGTATTAGAGCACAAAAGATTGCAAAAGTTGAGTTTGTGATTGGATAGAATTCGAATTTGCAAAAAGACTTTCTTGGTGCTACAGCTAATTCAAGAACGAAATGGATTTCAATGGCTTGAGGTTAGAGTATGCACTCGAGGGCAGCTTGAACTACATTTCTTGGAAGGACAGGATGGAGGCAGTACTCGAAGGCAATGTCTTGAAGGAATTCATTGACAAATATGTTCCTAAGCCAGATGTTGCAGACGTTGCAAATCTTGATGCATGGAAAAAGAAAGTGGCAAAGGCGAGGAGAATTCTATTGGAGGATTACGAGACCACATTGTCTCAAGACTTCATGGGAAATTCAAACCACATGCAATGTGGAATACTTTTGCGGGTATATTCCAAAACAGGAGTGACCATAGGAAATTGGCAGTCAAAGATAAACTCGGAAGATCAAGATGGAGAAGGGCAACTCCATTCCAAAATATCTCAAGAAGTTTGTCCAATATTGGAATGAGATGGGGTGTGTGGGAATCATAGTCATTGATGATGATTTGGTGAGATTGGCTTTCCTAGTACTTCCCAAGAGTTGGCACAGTTATCAAGATTCTGTCAATGGAAGGGAAAAATTGCCAGATTGGGAACCACTATGGTCGGATCTAGTGCAGGAGGAGTTCAAGCGGAACACCAGAGATGGATCTTCATCAAAGCATGATGATGAAGAGGATTGTGCCTTGGATTCTGTTGGCAGCCAACCCAATTTTTTTCGATTGCTCTCAAAAATCTACCTACACCCCTTGTCGTATTAAGACAAACCATTGTCGCATTGTGCTAATGGACATTCATCTTATTTTTGCGATCATTACAATTCAATATCGACCCAGTTTTTCAAAACTGCAAGTGTGAAAACACTTCTTTCGTTGATTAGATTGTCGTCGTCTTTGGTTGACACTTGATCACTGGTTTATCATCTGATTGCTAATGTTGTATCAGACTTATGCTCTTGAGCATTCTTGATTGCGCATTTGGATATATTTCATTGTAAAACCTTTGGGCATGAAAGTTATTGGTCTTATCTATGAAAATTGTGTAATGGATTTGGTCATATTGTTTTTA
>JZKD02S2167516.1:162184-175252 GCA_000966675.3 Picea glauca | reverse complement strand
AGCCGTTAAACTCGTCAGGGTGGTCCATACCAAACGGCTTGGGTTATTTAGACAACCCCGGACCGGTTCCACTCTTCCAGTTGACGGATGGACTGTTTCGCCCGTCAACAGATTCTAAGGCAAGGAAAGGGAAGGGGAAGAAATTCCATTCAAAATCCGATTCTAAAGTCAAGAATCTAGATTTGTCCAAAGTGAAGTGTTTTCACTGTCACAAACATGGGCATCTCGCTACTAACTGTCTGCAGAAGGAGAAGAACAAGAAGGTTGTTGGAGATGCAACTAGTTAGGCCCTTGCCTCACAATTTGAACTTGACTTCTCTTTTATTTCATGCATGGCATCAAGTGCATCGGGATCGGTGTGGTATTTGGATAGTGGCGCTTCCTTCTACATGACGAGAGATAAGGAGTTTTTCAGTGACTTGGAGGAGAGAGATCTCAAAATGCATATAGAGATGGGCAACGATGGACGATACAGTGCGACTAGAATTGGTATCATTACATTTCAAAGGGAGTCAGGTAAACCATTTCAATTAAAAAATGTTATGCATGTTCCAGGTCTGAAGAAAAACCTGGTCTCAGTCACAATGTTGGAGGACAGAGGCTATGACATTGTTTTCATTGGTGGAAAATATTTTATGTGACATAAAACATCGGGTCAAGTCAAGAGGATAGGGATTAGAGTTAAGAATATCTACATGTTAGAGGTAGATGATTGCGCTTCCATGATGGGCAAGGAAGAAAAAGTGGTGAGTTGAGATGAGGGCGAATTATGGCATAGGAGATTGGGCCATATTCATCATGGAGCCTTGAAGATCATGCAGCAAATATCTACTGGACTTCCAATGGGAACACTTGCTCAATAAGACCAGTGCAAGGGTTGCACCATGGGGAAGTATGTAAAGTCCACCTTTCATGAAAAGGAGAACTGTGCTTCGGTGATCCTGGAGAGAATTCACACAGACGTGTGTGGACCATTCTCGGTTGCTTCAACAACAAAACATAGGTATTATGTTATTTTTTTTGATGAATTTTCTCGTAAATGTTGGATCTTCTTCATGCAGAAGAAGGATCAAACATTCTCAAAGTTCTGTGAGTTTAAAGCATTGGTGGAGAAAGAGTCAGGGAAGAAAGTGAAGGCTCTAAGGATTGATAATGGTGGAGAATACATCTCTAATGAATTCAAAGACTTCTGCAACAAAGAAGGAATTCGAAGAGAACTCATAGTGCCTCATAACCCACAACAAAATGGGGTCACGGAGAGGAAGAACAGAGCGATCGTGGCTGCAGCACGAGCGATGTTTCATGATCAGGGCCTACCAATACATTTGTGGGTGGAAGCATGTAATACTACGGTTTATGTGCAAAATCATTGTCCCCATAGAGTACATGGCATGAGTACACCTGAAGAAGCTTTCACTGGTAAGAAACATGATGTTTCTCATTTTAAGATTTTTGGCTCATCTGTTTATGTGCATGTGTCCAAGGATGTCAGGAAGAAGCTGGAGTCGACTGTTGAAGTTGGGATATTTTTGGGGTACACAGAAACGCCCCATAATTATCATGTGTATTTTCCTAACAGTAGGATGACGGTTATGCGACGGTATACAAAATTCAATGAGGGGAAAGCCATGCAGTTGTCGCTTGAGAGGGAGCTAGAATTGCATGCGGAGGAGGAACTGTTGGTTACCAAATATGAGTCTCAAGATGTGGATCAGCCACATGAGGAGGTTCATGGAGTGGAGGAAGCCACTTATGTAGAGACATCCATCATAAATGGCAGAAAGCGCACCACCGAAGCTGATATATTGAGACTAGATGTTGCACAAAATGTAGGAGCCCCTACTTCACAGCACAGATAGAGACGGTCTCCTGGTCGATTTACTGGATACATGGCTCTCATGAGAAAATGTATTGTGACTGAACCATTTTCCTTTCAGGAAGTAGTGGAGGAACCCACATGGGTAGATCCAATGGTGGAGGAGTACGACTCCATTGTCAAAAACAGTGCATGAGAAACTGTCCCAAGACCGGTCAGGTTTGAGATGGATCTACAAGGGTAAGATTTTAATCATTTTTCTTTATGTTGATGATTTAACACTTACTGGTGATGAGCAGCTAATACACTCATGCAAGGAGGACCTTGCAAAGGATTTCAAGATGAAGGATTTGGGCCTTCTTCATTATTTCCTTGGATTGGAAATATGGCAGCGAGATGGTGAACTTTTTGTGTCTCAAGGCAAGTATGTAAGGGAGATACTAGGTAAGTTTCACATGGAGCTCTGCAAACCCATGGATACTCCTCTTCCAGGAAACTGGAGGAAAGAGAATGCTACTTCTGGAGAGGTAGTGGATGCTACTGTCTATCAATGGTTAGTGGGTTCGCTAATGTATTTAGTGAACGTGAGACCGAACATTTGCTATGTGGTTAACCAACTAAGTCAAGCGATAGCTAAGCCTACCAATCTCTTTTGGAAGGAGGGAAAGCATGTCCTCAGATACCTAAGGGGAACATCTGAGTATGGATTATGGTACAGACAGACAGATGAGGTGAAGTTGCATGGCTTCATGGATACAGATTGGGTGGGTAGCCCAATAGATAGAAAGAGCACATCAGGGGGGATCTTTAGTATCAGATCTACAATTCTTTCTTGGTATAGCAGGAAACAGAGATATGTGGCACTCAGTTTAGCGAAAGCGGAATACATGGCAGTGAGTCAAGTTGCATGTGAGGCTATCTGGATGAGAAAGATCTTGGTTGGTTTTTTTGGTTCTCATTTATATCCGACAGTGATTCATTGTGATAATCAGAGTTGCATTAAACTCTCGATTAATATTGTGTTTCATGATAGATCTAAGCATATAAATATCCGGTATCATCATCTCAGAGATTATGTGGAGTGGAATATCATGTTGTTTCAGTAATTTCCTACAGAATATCATGATGCAGACATTCTGACGAAGGCGCTCACCAGGAGCAAATTCGAATACCATAGAGACAGGATTGGGGTGAAGGATAATCCCTTTCTTGTTGAGAGGGAGTGTTGAAAATTCAACAAGAAATGTGTGTCTAATTTATTTTTCCCTTAAATAAATTCGACAATAAATATTAATCTATTATCTCATAATTACTTGAAATAATTAACTGAAATGGAAAATCAGTTAACTATAGGAAAATTGAGTTAAAAGGTTGACTGGTGGGTCAGAAAATTCGAATTAGTTATAACTGAGTTATTTGGAGTTGTAACATAATTATAAGTGTATTTATGTGAGTTGTAAAGTAGTTTAACTCAATTAAGTGAGTTAAGCTCAGTTGTACTAGTTGTAAATGAACTTACACTAGTGAGAGTTTAGTGAATTAATTATTAATTAATTCACAATCATGGATCTCACATGCAACTGAAAATTTACCACTGTTAACTACATGCATGTCAGATCCAGTGGAGACCCAGTTGAGATAACAGGTGAAAGGGACAGTTTGGCTATTAGTTGTGATTTCAGTCAAGTGCACTGATGCAATCACACACACAGTGGATGTGCCCATGAGCAATGCACAGCCTAGGCAAGAGGCATTCGAATTCATTTGCAGGTTTTCATTGCAAGGATTGCGCAGAGGAGGCAGGTTGTCTAGAGGCAGAGAATTGACACGTGTATTTGTTGATTTTTTCATGACAGTGTGAGACGATTGTATTATACTGAGAGCTCTTGGATTAGAGTTTTGTATGAGATTGTTTCATGATCCATGATATACATAATATATGATAGTGGGGTTTTTATCTTTATGCTTTCCTGGAAGAACACCTGTGTTATGTGTGATTGATCTTTCTTCTTGATATTTCAATTGGTGATCATGTTTTAATTTCCATGGAATATTAGTAGAAGTGATTATGTATTTAACAGTGGCATATAATTGTTAGATCAGGAGAATCCAGGCAATACATAATTTGTATTAAAATTTCTACACTTGTAGCCACTATTGAGTGAGAGGCATTATTTTTCCTAGGTTTGGCAACATTGTAATGGGTCTTTTAGCCACTGTTGAGTGAGAGGCATTGTTTTTCCTAGGCCTGTTTTGGGAAACACATTGATCCAGGAGAGAGACAGACTGCAGGATGAGCAATATCAGTTATAGCATCTATATGATATGACATCAGATCAGCTAGTTGTACAGGCTCTGTAGCAGGCCATTGGTATACCAGTAGTGGACATTTAGATATTAGAGTTCATAGATCCTTCTAAGGTGAGAGGAGTTATAGTTCTTTAGAGGGTCAAACGACCTGATGGTACATATGAGGATAGACCTATTAACCCTTAGGAGGCACTCAGATGGTGGTACAGACTTGGCTAATCTAGGTACAATATTGATGGTCAGGGATATGGAGGTGTATAGGTTAGATATGGCTCTCAGGATGGCAGAGACTCGACTCAAGCAATCATGTATGCAATCTCATAGTCAGATGACTTATCAATTGTAATGGGTCTTATATCCATTGTTGAGTGAGAAGCATTATTTAGCCTAGGCCTATTTTGGAAATGATTGTAAACTTGTCCATGATTTTTTTATAAACTCTTGGCAAGCATGGTATTGCTCTAAAATTTGTAAAATTGTGATCATGTATTTCCAGCTACAGATTTTCATTGATGCAAGTGTTGGCATCGACATCCTCATTCTGAATTATAAAGGTGAATGTTATAACCCTAATTTGCACCAGACATGCTTACCTGGCATCAGGCCATCTCAGATTCCTTCTTTGCCAAAACACTGTTGAACAACTCTTCTTAAAATCCCCTTTTATAAAGGCCCACACACCCTGCTCCATTATTGCACGTGTGTACACGCTAGCTGACCCAAGACAGCCCACGTGTACCTACAAAAGCACAGAAAAAGGAAAGTTGTTGATGGAACAGACAACTTTGGGTAAGTTAACTAAACCTTTCGGCCATGCATGGCTGGTCACTCAACCAAATACCTAGCTTCTTCTAGCCTATAAAATAAGGGTTAGGGGTCCCATTTGAAAAGAGGAGAATCATAGTAAAGAAACTATACCCGATTGTGCATTCCCTTTGTCCCAACCTTTAGCCTTCCTTGTGCAAAGAGAAATATAGAGCAAAGAAGTTGGAGGAAAGTTGAAGAGGAGCCCAAGACCAGGTTCATGGAGCAGTGGTCAGCTTCACCATTGTAAGTTGATTTGTTGAAGTTAATAATAAAGAAGTACTTTTCCCGTCCCACCATATGAGGTTTTCATGGTTTATTGCATACATGTTGATTGAATATCTAACTCATTAATCTATATATCAAATGCATGTGAAGTTCTTTGTTTGTCTTGTGTGAATGTAGGTCAGCCTTGGGAGGAGATATGCAGTCAAAGAGCGATCAAGCATGAAGAAGGATCGATATCAAACACCCGAAATAAGGTATGCTCACTTGTAGGGTGCAACCTTTTCGAGACATTTGTTATACATATCAAGGAATCAGCTGTAGATTTGCATTGATGCAAGTGTCAGCATCAACATCCTCATTATGAGGTACAAAGGTGAAGGAAAAGAAGGTGTGGCCTTTTAGAGACATTTGTTATGCAAATCAAGGAATCAACTACATATTTGCATTGATGCAAGTGTTGGCATTGACATCCTCATTCTGAGGTATGAAAGTGAATGAAAAGAAGGGTGCATCCTTTCAAAGAAATGTGTTATGTAGATCAAGGAATCAACTATAGATTTTCATTAATGCAAGTGCCAGCATTAACATCCTCATTCTGAGGTAAAAAGGTGAAGGAGAAGAAGGGTGTGTCCTATCAGAGGCATTTGTTATGCAGATCGAGCAGTGGGGAATTGCATCATGGAGTGTAAGACTCTTCCTAGAAGTTGGTTGCGAAGATTCAAGCTACATTTTCTCTCTATACTTTTGGAGGAACAAAAGTGATTTTTGTGGGGATGTATGATCCAGAAGGATCTCTACACAAGGATTCATTACTTTTCACACCATGGAGAAGATCATTAAAATGATGATTGATGATAGGTGACAAATTTTAAAAGGAATGTTTAATGCTTCATATTGTAAAAATGCTTAATATTTTTTTAGCATAATGTGCTCATGTATTTTTCATTTAATTTGTAAAAAGGGAATTAAAATTAGTTGTGAGAATCCATCTCACAAATTAGTTTCCTAGTTTTAAGGGGAAATTATTTTTATGTGAGAATCCTACCTCACAATTTAGTTTACTAATATTAAGGGGAAGTTGGGAGTCTCATGAGTTGGTTTGGGATTCTTCCTCATTTTATCACAAGTGGTTTCCTAGTCTCGAGGGGAAGTTAAGGTTGGTTGAGATGTTTTCTCATTTTTGTCCTTGAGTTGTTATTAGATCCTGAAATTGTGGATCTTGTCTCCTTGAATTATGGAGAGAGAGAAACTATGTAAATTCCTTATGTAAGCATTGTGGGGGAAGCCCCTCGAGGCCCCTCAGAGAAAGATATCTTGTGCATTGAGAGGAATGTAGTCCCTCTGGTGTCTGAAGAAATGTCACTTATGTGAGAGCCTTATGTTCTTTGTGTAAGAGAGGGATTCTTTCAGTCTTAGCCATGTAAGGAGCATGTACCCGATTATATGAGAAGGTTTCATCCCTGCTATAGAAGGAAATAAAGTGATTCGTATTCCAAGAAAATCCAGAGATGTAGCCAACAAAGTCTGGTGAACTTCGTTAACACATTTGTCTCAAGTTGTATGCGTGAGTTTTGTTTTCATTCTTGCTTGATTAAGTAGAGATTAAATTACACATATGCACATGATTATGACAATTTTCTCATGTTAATATGCAATGCTTAATGATTATTTTCTCATGTTCACATGTGATTAAGCATCATAAAAAGGTCCTCATTGTAGGTTTTTTGTAGAGAAAGGTCTCACCGAAATTCTAAATAAATAGATAATACACCTTATTTTACTTCTTTAAGAAATAGATGAATATCATCTTTGGACACTTCTATATCTTCCGACATAATCTTTATTTCTATTCCAGAACCCAACTCTTATGAACATTGGGAGTTACATCTTATAAAACCACGACATGTTTATAAGATTAAATGGTGGCACTATGTTTCTCGCTCTTTTATCAAAGTGCATTCGGTAAACATCCCTTTTAATTTTGATAAGGACCTGATCCATATCAATTTGCTCAACAAAAGTTTAATTGATTGGGATAAAAAAGAAGGCTACTTATATGTCCATTTTGGAGCTATAAAATTTGGATTGAATCCTTTAGTTTGACCATACCTTCTGGTCTCTTCCCTTTGTTGTGTTATCGATATACGTCACAATCGATTCTTTAATGATTTGATTGGTGGGTTTCAGACTCCTCTCTCTGATGGACCTAATTTTGCAATTGTTTATCCCAAATATGTAGTTGTTGTAGATGACCCTTACATCTATGACCTTCTAAAAGCCTTAATCCTTCCAGCGAGATTTGATATGACCTCACATTCTCGTATTCTCCAACTTAAATGTATGGTGGTTGTCCATTTTAGTAATGATACCTTGCCACCTCTGCAGAAAAATGTTCTGACCATTTAAGAAAAAATTGGTGAATTTTAACTAAAATAATCATATCCTATATAATCGGGTTAGTTATTTTTGGAAAGAATGGAAATTGACAAGTGATTTTTGGAAAGAAAAAAAAAGGTAAATTAATTAATGATAAAATTATCCATCTTTTTGACATTTATTATTTTTTGAAATTTAGTATACAAAAGATCATCTTCAAGACAAATACATTGATGTTACTTACAAGCTTTATAACCACTAAAGATTGCAAATGGATAAAGCATTTCCACCTATGAGACATGATTTATTCTATTTCTTTTAGTTGATGAAATTTAAGTACAGAGCTTAAAAGCCTAGTCTAGGCTTCCTTTAGTTTATATGAAAACATTCTATATGCATTAGTAAGATTATGTACTCAATTTTGAAATGTAACTAGGAGGGAGTGGGGAGAAGAAGAGTATTCTAGCACCACTAGGTGGAAAACTTGAATTTAGTTTTCAGCTAATGCATGAGGTGCAAGGAAAATCCAAACATCACTACTATTTAGCATTGCAATATAAGACTAGCAATATCTTTATGTGATCCAATACAATATATAATTATTCTCAATGTCAACAACCACCCAGAAATCCCCATGAGTAAATATGATAAATCTACATTCAAGTTTTAGATTCTTAGTTTAAGTACCTTCATCCTTGGAGACCAAGTGAATATTGAATAGACAAAACTCTTACTCCATAAGATTTTAAGTGTTCTAAAATAATAAATTAGGATTTAAGGTTGATTTCCCAGTTCTTGATTTTAGAGCGCCTTCATCATCCTTGGACTCTGATCAAACATGAAGAAGACAAAAATCTTGTTCTACAAGCTTGAAAGTGTTAGAGAAAAATTATATTACTTTCGTGAATGTGACCTTAAATAATATTCTACTTACTGAACATATTATGGAAATTAAGGGTGTAATAATCATAGTTGGTCACGACTAATAATAGTTGTAATTTATATTGGCTTAAGGCTAATCTAGTAAACTCAAAGTAGGTTCAATGATTTCTCTTAGGGAAAGTTCTATACCTATTAAGTTGTGTTTAAATACACAACTCTTATTTGTATTTTTACACATTGTGATCATTCATTCACATAAAAGTGATTTAGCCAAAGGACACCACAAACCATGGTGCTCTCTTATTCTTTGTTTGATATATTGTGTGCTTGGATTTTTCTCTCTATGCACTTGTGCTAAGGTTTATTTATATCTCTAGAGTTGTGTCATTCTAGGTTTCCCCATTGTTGTTTCTTTTTTTCTCCATTTTATAATTTGGATTGGTTTTGGTTTGTTCAATTCTTTTCCTTACACTTGTGAATCTCAACATGGTACTTCAGAGCATGGGAAAATCTCACCCACTCAATTTAGAAGTGGCTTTAAGGTCAAGAATTCTTTCTAGAGGTTTTCCTAGGATTTTAAAACACTCTTTTATAGTGAACACAATCCCCTATTTCATTATAGATTTGTTTTTCAGAAGTTGAAGGTACCTCTCCTTTCTTGGGCCTCTCAAGGTGATGTTTTTGAAGACATTACAAAGATATTTTATTTAATGTAATGGATTCAAAATGGCTTATTGTCTGATTGAATGAGGCTAATTATGATGATTATGAAAACCAAAGCATTGCTCTTTCTTTGAAGTATGGGTTTATGGATGTATGTCGACAACCTACTTCTAGTTGGTGATAACATTTATGACCTCATATCTCATATATTTGAAAAATGATGAATACTTCAAGTTAACTACCCTAAATGTTGAGCTAAATTTGATTCATCATACCATGAACAATAAAAGTGCAAAGGAAATTTGGGATACCTTTAATAAACTCTCTGGAACTATGAGCACAACTTAGATCTATGTAGTTAAAATCGAGCTTTCTTGTCTCAAGGTGGATGAATTTGAAAGTGTTGACTATATTGGGAAGTTTAAGACCCTAAATGCTAACATCATTACATAGGGGGGAAGGCGAACATAGATTTAAAAAATGTAAGTATTGTTCTAAACAATTTCTCTTCAACATTCAAATCCTTTGCTCTTATATTCTATAGTATCCTACTTTTCGTGGAGGGTACACAACTCCTCTTGAGGAAGTATTTTATTACGTATCAAAATTTTAAAATAGCATAATAAATCAAAGTACATCTATTGTACACAAAATGTGAATGTTGAGCACAACTCCAAAATAGATAATAGAGATGAAAATTAACTCCATGTAGAATAGGAAAAACTCTTCCAAATAATTCCAACACATTCATATATCCAAATTATTTGTTCATGTCTCAATAATGATTATATGGAGCTCTATATATACATATTTTCACATATTACACATGTGGACCATATATTAGGCCAACCTCTATTGCATATAAATTTAACCCCATATATGCCCCCTTTGGGGTCATATCGTTTTTGCTAATTTTATCTAGCATCAAGCCCATTGAGGAATATGGAAGACGCAATCCTTTAAGATCAAGTCCATCCAAAGACTACCTAGAACTCTTCTAAGCATGAGCACAAGTAGGTTCAAACATGTAACTCAAAGTCCCCCAAGAAGAACAAATCCATATGCAATTATTGTGATAATGAGGGACATGCTTTCAAATATAGCACCATTCATCTTCAAAGATTGAAGAATATGGAGACATTGTTGCTTCCATTTGGCCTACTATCTAATATAATTAATTAATTTCCTATCTACAACTGGCAATGTTATATCTAGTCACCAAATAGCTTAGGTCTCCCACTTTGTCTCAATCCTTCTCATTGTTGTTCATAATTTGATTGATATTATATGATCTCATCAAAGTTATTACAATGGATATGTGTAGCCATGTATAGTTGATGATGATGATGAATATGATAATTGTTATTGTTTTCATTGATTTGAAGAAAATGACATACTTAATTATGTTCGTGGAGCCCTTGACATCCCATTAAGATTTTCCACAACATGTCGGAAAGGATAATAGAGTTTTACTGAAATGTGCAACTGATATGAGGATTGTAGCTTAATTTGCAAAGATGTTTTGACGTAGGTATTTCAACATGTGCATAACTTGAAAACACTTTTATAGAGGCACGAGAGATTATTAGGAGATACATGACTATGGCAAGGAAAAAATCCCATGTTTATTACATTATCGTTGCTTATAATGCAGATTTGTACTATGCTTGTTGTCACTAGAACACTAGTTTTTTAGGTCAAGGTATTGAGACATCATTGCATCATAGCGGAAATCATTGTAAGTTTTTTTTCTCAATTCTTATATATTTTTTGTTTGTATTCTTTACTACTATACCCATTTTTTGTGTTAAATTTTTTTTTCTCATGGATTTTCCCCATTCTTAGGGTCCTGTGACTTGTAGAGTGTGATGATCAAAATTCAATGAAATCTTAAAAACCAACAATGCATGGTTCTTAATTCGTCATCCAAGTCTCTTGCAATCAGAAAAAAAATGCTTCAAGTGAGATTGTGGATCTTAGTTGACAATTGGGTTCTAATAGCCACAAAAGAAATCCATAGGATATCAGTTTTGACCCTTTGAACACAAACATGGTCTTTGAACTCTTGGTTTACCATAAAAAATCACAAGAAGAGGATTAAGATAGTTTCCATCATCCATGTGTAACATAACATGTTACCCAACATGCCAGTGTTTGAATCATGATGCCCATGTGTATGCATGTCATTCTTCTTGACCTTAACTTTTTTAACATTATCTATTGAGTTTGTAGTGATAGAATTGAAGTTTCATGTGAATTTGTATGCACCATGAGAGTCAAGATTGTTGAGTATTTGTTTGGGTATTCCCCTAAGTAGAAGAAAATCAAAGCCTTTTATAGAGGATAAGCAACAAGCACCATATAGAATACTTGCATGGAATCTTGATGTGATAGGTTCCTTCCCTGAAACCTTACAAATGTGCATGGTTCCACTTGCCCTCCCTCTCACGTCAAGGTTCTAGACATAATTTTTTCTTGGTGGATATTGCTCGACTCTGTCCAATGTCTACTCAATGAAGAAAAGAAGATGAATTTCTAAACCACGAACTGCAATAAGGAATTTATAGCTATGATATCATGAAATTTTCCCCGCCAACTCATCCTCATCCACGTGTTTCTACATCTTCATCAGAGGTCAAAGGGTTCAAACCTCACACAATTGGTAGAAAAGTAGGTTACGTCTCAATAAATTATTCATAGGGTGTAGACCTCACCTAATTAGTGGAGATCAATAGGTTACATAATTTTCCATGTATTTTGTTGTGTAGTAGAGTTTAAGCAAGCTTTTAATCATCGTGCTTGTTGTGTAAGTCATAGTAGACCCTCAATCAAGGGTTGATTGAGTTGAATCCCTTGATCAATGAGTTAAGATTAAGCCAACATATCCTTGATCAAGTGTTTAGTTAGTCGTCAATCAAGAAATTAAGATGAATCCAAATATCCTCAATCAAGGGTTCAATTAACCATTGATCAAGGATGTATGAAATTCTTGATGAAGGTCTCAGTCTAGGGTTTAAAATGTATTGAACCTTTCCATTTTTGTAGGATTTTAATGGAGCCACACTTCCAAAGGGTGAAACCTCTTCATATCTTCCATGTGAACTCATTATTAGATCCTCTTTCGGGCTTACAATGTAGTCTAACTACTTTCTTGTGTAGTTTAATTAGTTAAAAAAATTAATATGCTCTAAATTTTTAAATAATCATATTTAATTTAACATATATTTAATATAACAAATTTTATAAATAATCGAAAATAATTTTTCAAAGTTTATTAAATTATAAAAATTTCATGATTCCTTAACCAATGTAGATTTTTATTTTTTATTTTTTTTTGTGAGGATTTCTATTCAAATATTAACAAAATATACATAGTTGTATGTTATACTCTAGGTTCCAAAAGATAGTCAGGCTAACAAAAAAAACTAAAAGGAACCAAAGGAACCATGACTGTATGCCTATCCATGGAGGGAAACCAATCCAAGTTTTAAAGTTAAACTTAACATTTGAAAAGTTATGTAATAGCTGGCAAACTAATAGTTTGGATGACCAACTAACTAGATAAGCAAAGAAGAGAAAACTAAAATTCTGAGTTACAACAGACTTAGATAGAGCCTGACTATAAAAACCATATATCAAATTAACCATCATAAGGAGGCACTTGAGGAGCCACCAGGCCAAAAATGGTCATAGCTCCTGCAACCAAAGAAGACGCAGTATGCATATGACCACTCGAAGGGAGTGAGAAAGATCCTCCACGACATTTGATGAGCTAGGAAACCATGGTCATGAGAAAGTTGTTCTTCTCCTCGAGTGACTCCATCCTCTACTTGCGCTGTCAGAAATCCTAGTCCTTTGGAAGCATGCCTAATGCAACCATGGTCTTGGTGTGCCAATAAAGTTCCAGGGTTCTGAAGAATTTTGAATTCTTGGTTCTGGTGCAGCCTAGGTCAAGAATTATGCCACCCACTTGTTCTTCCACTTCCTCA
>JZKD02S2167516.1:134860-151363 GCA_000966675.3 Picea glauca | reverse complement strand
GGGTGAATCATTTTTAAAATAACGAATCTCATTTTTGGAAAAACGATGGAAAATTAGCCCATGAGCGAAATTTAGCCCCTAAAATCATCCCTGAATTCAACTCACATGTAAATGAAGATAAAATATGTTCCATTTTCAACTGCATATTAGATAAAAATTTCCAGCCTTTCAAGAAATGAGTAACAGAAATACATACAACACATTAATGATCCATATTTTATGAGGAAAACAAAATGAATACAGATTATTAAAATATGCTTAACACAGAAGAAAAAAGATACAATAAAACTGGTTTTCTATTCAATAAGGAAATAAGCTAAAACTGTAAAATGCAGCGGAAAACAAGCTTGTTGGAATGGTGGCGGCTTATCTCTAAAAAGAGATGTGACGATTGTGCTCATTCGAAAGAAGATGATTACAATGAGGCTTTGAAGGCCTTTTTACAATAAACAAGAATGTCAAAAACCCTAGACATCTAAAAACCCAACCCTAGGAGATGAAGTGCCAAAAGTCATATGGGCCCCATTTGGGTAAGTTAGTACATCAACTTCCCGGGGTCGTAACTTTTGCATACGATCTTTGTTTTAGGTGCACGATAGCCCGTTGGAAAGACATCGTCGAGGAGATTCATTTTGGGGACTCAATCAAATCCTTTGAATGTCATTGAGAAACTTGATCTAGAAAAACCTTCATTTAGGCCCTCAAAATGGCCCCAGAAGTTAAAAACTCCTAAAAATAGTAAATTGCCAAAATTACCAGAAAATTGTTTTGAGCGAGTTGGAAAAGGTGGGTGGCCATCGATATCCAATTGGATCAATCATCCCTCCTTATGGATCAATGGTCTCCATTTCGTTGAGCTCCCCCGTCAAATGAGTAAATTTCTGTTGAATTTGGCTCTGGGTGAGCCACTTGCCTTGGTGCATGAGTTTCTCTGGTTTGACGACTCAATAAAGATGGATCCTTTGTTGTCGAGTGCCCTTGATTTATGTGTCCACAATCTGATCACTGGATTCTTGTTTCATGCAGACAGGGTTGATCTCTGTTGGTTTCAACTGCTCTGTTATCTCTGAGGTGTCCAATAATGGTGGGAAATATGGTCGAAGGAGAGCCACGTTGAAGACTGGGTGCAAGCCAAGGAAAGGGGGAATGTTGAGCTCAAAATCATTGTCACCCAAAGCCTTGTTGATGGTGTATGGCCCAAAACAGAGTGAGCGAAGCTTTCGATGGGGCCTTGTAAGGCGTTCTTTCTGCAAGTGCAACCAAACTTTGTCTCCCACCTGAAACTTATGTGGCACCCGATGTTGATCATGGCGTTGCTTGTACTTGGCATTAGACTTATGTAGAATATCCTGAACCTGTTTGCGGATGTACTTGATCCGCTCAATGAACCAGATGGCTTTGTCAACTTTTGGTGGAGCAGGGGACGAGTCGGTCGAGGTGGTTACCAGGGCTAGTGTAACATCCATGTGGCCCAATGTTTGGAATCCCAACCCCACCTGAAAGGGGTTGTGGCCAATTGAGCTATGCAGGGCTTGGTTGTAACTATGTTGGACATAGGAAAGACTCTCATCCCATGTGCGGGGGTGTTTTGAATTGTACATACGTAGGATATGTACAATCATCCGATTGATGACCTCAGTTTGTCCATATGTCTAGGGGTGGAAGGCAGTGGATTTTGTGATCTTGGTATCCAGCAGTGACCAGAGGCTCGACTAGAATGTGTTGAGGAACCGATTGTCATGGTCTGAGATAATGGTTTGTGGGATCCCAAAATGTACCCATACTCATTCAAAGAAGAGCTTGGCAGTGGCTTCTATTGTGATGTTCTTCTTGTAGGAGGCTAGAATCGCCATCTTGGAAAAGCAATCAACAACCACAAAAATACAGTCATTTCTCATCTTGGTGGATGGGAGGCCCGACATGTAGTCCTTTGAGATGGATTCCCACAACTTTTTTTAGTAGGCAGAGGGGTTTACAGGCCCTGTTTCTTAGTGGTCGGTTTGGAAATAGCATAGGCAATGCATGACCTGATATACTTGTCGACATCCTGTCGAAGTTTCAGCCAATAGAAATGTTTTTGTAGCACTGCCACTGTCTTTTCGACACCAAAGTGTCCTCCCACCCGACTGTAGTGAGCTTCCCAAATCATCTTCATGTGCTCGCTTGATGGAACACAGAGATGGCCTAGATGACACAACAACCCATCTTGAAGAAGGAAATTAGCGACCACTAAGTTAGCGCCCAACATTTGGTAGCTGGTGGAGAAGTTTGGGTCCGTCTTGTAGAGGTGGGACCATCCGGAGGTCTCGTGGCTACAATATTCTAGCACCGTGGTGAGTGTCGTGACTGGAGGTTGGCTGAGGCAATCAAAAACTCTATTGGTACTTCCTATTTTATACTTGATGTTGAGGTGGAACTGCTATAAGTATGTAGACCACTTCTGATGGCAATCATTCTGCAATTTTCCTTGGGTCTGCATGAATTGTAGTGGCTTGTGATCAGTGTGGATGATTGTCTCCTTCCCAAGAATGTAATGTCTCCATTGGTAGCAGGCTTGCACAATGGAGTACATTTCTTTGTCGTAAGTAGGGTACTTACGGACAACATTTGATAGTGTCTCACTATGATATACCACGGGGTGGCCAAGTTGAGTGAGAACGACACCCACAGCATAGTCTGAAGCATTTGTCTCGATATCAAAGGGATGTTGTAGGTATGTTAATGAAAGTACTCAGAATGAACACAAACGCTTCTTCAAGTCATCGAAGGTTTGTTACACATTATTTTGGTCACTCTCATGGTGTCTCTATAGTTATGTGTTCAAGCTCTCATAAGGACTTTTGCCTAAGAAAAGTGACTATTTTCTTCTTCCATAAAACACATTTTTAAGATGATTTCGCAGGCTGACTATGTTGTAGGGTGCGAGAATCTTGATTCTCGCAGGAAACCCTATACCTAGCCTACGAGGTGTTCGCAGTCTTCTCTATAAGTAGGGTGCAAACCTGTTTTAAAGATTAAAAGGAAGAGGAAGTTACAAAGGTTCTAGAAGAGGATCTTCTAGAAAATGAGTTGGCATTCGCATGGTTGGCATCCTACTGACTTCTCAGATTTAGTGGGATCATCTCATCCCTTTAACCATATTTCTTCTCCTATATAATGAAGGGTTTCTCAAGGAAGAGGTTAAGCAAGATAGAATGGAGAATTGATGAAAGAATTGTGTGAGGAACCCTGTTTGAATTGAAGCTTGAGGTCTCCATTTGTCCATCAAGCCATATTGGATCTTCTTCATGAAAGTGTAGAGCAAGTATGTGTGTTGGAACCAAGGACCCCTGAAAGGAAGCTTGCGACATCAAGGTGATCTAGTTGTATCTTCTACTTTCATTTAATACAATACAGTGGCATGTCCCTTTCCCATAAAATCACTCTTATTTTATTGCATAACTCCTTGATCATTTACATAGGTTGTCACTGAATATACTTTTCTATCATTACTTTGGTTGGTTTGTGTTGTCTTGGACCTGATCTCACAAGAGCACTGGAGCGAAGTAGGAACAACAAAGACCTAAGGAAGCGATATAAAGGTATGTCACTCATTCCTTCTTGGTAGTAGATTTGATGATTACAACTTAGGGAAAGAGTCATGTCCTATCCTATTTTTTTCTATATCTAGGTGGATCTAGGGAGATCTGTTAGTGTATGCATATACCAATTTATCCTGTAACAAAATTGGCAACTCCACTGGGGAAGCAACTCATTTTTGTTGTCTTTTGTTGGCCATTTTCTCTTGGTCTACCTATTTCATTGCCAACCAATCTCTGAGTCTATAGGAGACCCTTATAGACTCTCTGGACCTAGAAGTTCACTCAAAAATTTTGTCCATTTTCCAACTTTTCATAATTTACAACCCTTCTCGCACTGTACCTCTTTAAAGCCTGTGAGAATCATTCATTCTCGCACCCTACTGTTCATTCCAGTGCGACCTCCTCACACCCTGCCAGTTTCCAGACTGTGAGAATGCCTCGTTCTCGCACTGTACTCCACTACTAGGATGCGAACCCATTTATTGTCAGCGTTTGATTGTTTCTTGACTTCAAATCTTGCAGTGGATTAGTTTTCGGAGATCGAGAACTCTTCTTAATCTTTTTCTTAGTTTTTACTTCTCGACCCTTTACCAACAAGGGTATAATCTCGGATTCTGATATCTGAGTGCTTGTATGGTCAAAAGTCTTTGATCGAATTAAAAGTTGGGATTATTATTTCTTTAGATTGCTTGCTGCTTGGAAAAGTTCTTTGTCCGTATACATTTGAAGAAACTTTTTCTTGTTGATTTTTATCTTTATCTCCATTGAAATATTTGATTTGGGCATTTATTGAGTATTGTATTTTCATTGGTTGCTTACCTTTTCTTAGTTCCATCCCTATTTTTGCTTTCTAAAAAAAAAAAAATGTTCTTTTAAGCAATCATTTAGAAAATATTGGCGTTAAAACATTGAAAGAGAATGAATAGTGAATTTATGTTGTCCATGATTGTTTGATACTACATTTGAAAAGAGAATTGTACATCGTAGTTTGAATTGTTCCAGAAAAACTCCTTTCTCCCTGCTCTAGATAGAATTCATCGAACAAAAGTTTGTATCATTCATTTCTATTTACGCACTGTTGGGTCTAAGTCTTGGCCCTGGCATGTGGATCGGATTGTCGACTATTTCCCCAGGCATCATTGTTGGTTGTGGTAACCTTAGTAGCCTATCTTCTTAGAGTCTTACACAAGGTGACTGTGGAGGGGTAAGTCTTCACGGTACCTGGAATCGACGTTGGCCAGACTCACTCGGGATCCTTGGAAGGTGTACCCATGATTATGTGTCGGAGCTTGCACCAGGGTGTAAGTCCGTTAACCAGGTCGTCAACATAATTTTTCCACCCTAGCCCTTCCCCTTTTTGTCTCGTCGCCGTGATGTTGGATTTCATCACCAACTACTGACTTCAGAATTGGAAGGTCTTGTTTGTTTGGTTTTGATTCCTAGATTTTACTAGTACGTGTTGTTTGTTTACCTGAGTTGGCCATAGAATTTATTTCGTAATATTTTAACTCGATCACAATTGACCCTCCACGTCGTTCACGTAGAATGCAAGGACTACACCCAGAATATCTGGAAGGTTCTCAACCCTTGCCTACCAACTCAGCAAAGGGCTCTCCTCAATAGAGTGAAGTCCAAGACGTTGCCACTCCACAAGTGGAAAGAACTAACTCTTTAGAATGGTTCTGAATTACCAATTCTCGAGAGGACTTTTGACTTCCTCCCGACTCTGTGAAACGTATTGTTCGATTGAATTCTTCCAGAGAAATAGTTGTTGAGTCTTCTGGATTACCAACCGGACCTTTCATAGGACCTGAGGGTCAAGATCCTTTTTGGACTACTGGCATTTTTAAATGGGATCTCTTTGGCTCAGGAGAAGACGTTGATATCACTGTAACACCTGAGTTGCCCAAAACATCCGATCCAAATGCAATACCTTTTACTAGTGCCTATTATTTTCCTGGTTCAAACACTCCGCCAGCTGACCACATCTTGATTATTCCCCTACAAACGGTCCATTACACAATGGTCCCAGATACTACGGGTCCTCACACCAGGATTACAGTGGCTAGCCAAGCTCCCACTGGCATGCCACTTTCACCTAGATTCACCCCAACACTTCCCCTTGGATATCATGCGTTGAATGCTTCTATTCCCACTCCTACACAAATTCCATCTGGGACTCCTGGAATTTCCACTCCTTCTGGGCACCATCTCGTTCTTGGTTTATTTCTGACACTTCCTCGACCCCCTTCCAGAGGGCCTCTTCCATCCCCTATCGGAGGCACCGACCCTAGTGGCACCATCCCGTCTTTCACACCTAATTACCAGATTCTTGTTGGTGGAAAATTTCACCAAGGAGGCCAAACCCAATCCCCTTTTACAGGACAAATCCCAATTGGGACGCAACTCCCAATTGGAGGCCAACCCCCACCTACCCCACCCTATGGACAAAACATACCTCCATCCTTGGCCCAGTATTGGAACTATCTTATCCAAAACAATCCTTACTCGACTGGGGGGAAACATCCTCAAGCTAGCTCCTTCATACCCCCTAGTACAGGCCAACCATATCCAGGTACGTCCAATCCTATTTGGGGCTCAAATGCTCAACCCCATTCCCCTATTCAAGGGAACAACCCCAACCAATACAACCCTATAAATTACCTGCCTCCACACCAACAACCGAATCTGCCCAGATCTTCACATTATATGCAAATTTCTTATGGTCCTATTGGTATACCTACGGGGCTCCCTCCCCAAAGTCACCAGTACCCACACATGAATAGACAGTTACCCTTCTTAGCCACCTTGGACCTCCCTGATCTGTCGAGAATTTTAAATGATCTGATCCGTCACTCTCCTCAATGGATCATGATACCGGCCAAAATACCATCCTACATCCCTAAATTCGATGGTAAACCAGGAGAGGACCTGAACAATCATGTAATGACTTTTCACCTTTGGTGTTCATCCAACTCTTTGATGGATGACTCAATTCGTTTAAGCCTTTTTGAGCGAACTCTCACAGGTTCTGTCACGAAGTGGTATATAGAATTACCACGAGGCTTCTTCACCGACTTCAACACCCTCGTTATGGATTTCCTCACCCACTACCAGTTACCGATCCGTTACGAAACAGGAACCGAAATTTTGAGTTCTTTCAAACAAACCAAAGCCACTCATATCTCTGATCACATTCATGAGTGGCGATGGAGATGACGTCTCATCAAACTCGAACTTCCCGATCAGTTACTGGCAGAGTGGTTCATGAAATCATTCATGAATGACATCGCTCATGACATCACCATGGGAGGAGTTTTCATAGAATAATAGGCGATCAGTCGTGCTCAATACCTCGACTTCGTTTAATCACAAATGGGTACTCTTTAGGATTTACTCCCTGACACACCTCGTCCTTCTACTACTGCTCCTTCAACTCCTCCTGCTGCTTCTCATGCAGTTGACAATGTGATTGGCACTTTCCATGCCCAACCCTATTCCGCACAAGCCTCTAGCAACAACCCCAAATCCGTTGCTTCTAATGTTCAAAATGCTTTGTCTCCTACCCCTCCTGCCAACAAGACTTCTAAGGTGAAATTTGTTCAATCTACCCCTGTCAGAAAGAATAAATCCAAAAAAGGGAAGGGTAAGAACAAGGAGGATAAAAATAATCCGCAATCTGAGAAGACCAAAACACAACCTGTTGACGATAAGGATAAGTGCAAACCCCGATACCCTTGTCTTATCTGTGGTGATGATTACTGCACTAAGGATTGTCTAAGATGAGTCAAGGTTACTAAGTTCCTTCAAGGGCCCCGAAACCGCCTACTCCGGTCATGTTGTCACAACCCTTCCCTTCTCAACAACGGGCCCAATTGGTCATTCATGACCAACCTTCCCCCTCCACTACATCCTATGTATTAATGTGTACAGGTGATTCAAAGAAGAATGACATCACACTTACCACTCAAGCCAAATATTATTCTTCCTCCAAAGAGAAGGTTGATGAAATACCTCCTTCATTGGTCCAACCATCTCCCACAACTCCACCTACCAATGGTCCTCTTCATCTCGAATGACCGAGCCTAGATACAGTTCTTCACCCTCCCCCAAAGGGTGTTGTTCGAAAGTCTACTTTCAATCCTCATGTGTGTGTTGCCCAGAACTACAATATTGTTAAAGATCTGGCCCAAGCACTGTCCGCGATGTCAGCACTTGAAATCCTTTAGAGTTGTCCTACACAACAGAAGGCATTGTTGAAAGCTATTGGTGAAATCGACCCTACCGATACAAATTTAATAATTTTTGACTTGGAAGATCAAATTCCAAGGTTACCCCCTCAACTCACATTCCAAATACAAGTTATTGTCTCCGACAATAACATTTGTAGCACAGTTATTGATGCGGGTGCCTCGACGTGTGTCATGTCTATTACCTGCTAGAAAGCCATCGACTCTCCTCCCTTAACTAAATCCCACGACATGCTCAAAGCTTTCAATGGCTCTAGTTTTAAGCCTTACAGTGTCCTCCCTTTGTTGCCTATTACGTTAGAAGGCAAAACGGTCAATGTTGAGGTGGAGGTCTTTGACACTCCTCTCGATTACAACATTCTACTTGGCCGTAGCTAGATCGATTCCATGCGTGCAGTTGTGTCCACTCTTTTCTGTGTCGTACGTTTCCCACATCAAGAAAAAGTAATTACAGTGGACCAATTGGCCTTCTTTTACTCTGATGCATGTACCAACAATGTACCTTTCATCGCAAAAACACCCCCTGGATATGAGAATGTCAGTGTCGGTCTTCTTAAAGATTCCTCTATGATGGGTACTTTCCCCATTCTACCACCCGATGTTCCACATTTGTTAGTCATCTCGATCAATATGATTTCCACCTCTATTCGAGAAACCCCTACGTCTTGCGACCCATGGATAGTACCCAACCCCGATGATCATCTTCGCTATGGAGACCAAATGCCTTTGAGTCCGGTCGAATCCACTTATCAAGCCATTCAATCAGCCACCCCTTCTACCCCCTCTCTTGATGATTTATCTCTCAATCCATTCCATGTCATTTTTCCTACAGACGAGATGATTATGTCTGTTATGTCCATGGAAGATACCCCTTGGAAATATGGACATCATCATTTTATTCTCTTCCTGGAACAACACACCATTGAGAGTTACCAATGGATCTCGACCCCGTCAATCGTTGTCGTCATTTCTACCATTCCCGAGTCTACACACGATATGTTCTATGAAGGGAACTTAAGTAATATCTTACCTACCATCCCCCTCAACATATCCATCAAATCTAGAGTTGTCGAAAATGTGCATATCGGAGCTTCGTGTTCCCATGACGAAGTTGTCACCTACAAGTCTCTTTTCCAAGAATTTTGTGGCGTCTTCGCATGGAGCTATGAATAAATGTTGGGTATTGACCCCGACTTTGTTGTACATGAGATTAAGACATACCCGAGTGCTAAACCCATTTGGAAACAACTTCGTCCGGTCCACCCACGTAAAGCAGCCACTATCAAGCTTGAAGTTGAGAAACTTCTCAAAGCTGGCTTTATTTACCTTGTGGCTCTAACTGACTGGGTTTCCAATCTTGTTCCGGTTAACAAGAAACAAGGTACGATCTGCATGTGCATTGATAATAGAGACATTAATAAATCTTTTCCTAAAGACAACTTTCCTACCCCCTTCATTGACCAGATCGTCGACGATTGTGCCGGAAGTGAAATCTTCTCTCTGATGGATGGTTTCTCCAAATATAATCAAATCAATATCATACTTGTAGACCAACACAAGACAACCTTTATTTGTCCTTGGGGCACTTTCGCCTACCGGAAACTACCCTTCAGTCTAAAGAATGTTGGCATAACTTTTCAACATGCTATGTCTTATGAATTTCCTTATATAAAGCACATTGTGCAGCCATATCTCGATGACTTACCATCTCATTCCATGCATCGTGTCGATCATCCAACACATCTCCATGTCATTTTCCTTCCATGTCAGTTTTACAGTGTACACTTAAATCCCCACAAATGTGTTTTTTGCATAGAATCTGGCCGACTTCTAGGCTTTATTGTTTCATGTCAAGGGATCAGGGTAGATCCTTTGAAGGTCGAGGTGATTCTCAATATCCCTCCTCCTTTCTCACTTCACCAGCTACAAAGTTTGCAAGGGAAGGAAAACTTTCTACATCGTTTCATCCCAAACTATGTTGAGTTAACTATTGGCTTTACTCGACTACTCAAGAAAGGTTCTGAGTTTATATGGGATACCACTGCCAACAAATCTTTCGATGCTTTAAAACTGACTTTAACCCATACCCCACTACTTTTCCCACTCGATTAAAGTCGAGATTATTTCTTGTATCTCACAGCCTCAGACTCTACCATTGTTATGGTTCTAGTCCAGGATGATGATTCTCATGACGAACATGTCATTTATTATTTGAGTCGGAGTCTCACGACTACCGAAACCAAGTATTTACATGTTGAAAAACTGGCCTTGGCTGCCATCCAAGTTGTTCAAATTTTTCGGCACTATATCCTTTTACGCAAGACTACTGTGATTTCCAACTACAACCCTATGCAGCACATTCTTACCTGCCAATTGCTAGGGGGAAAATACTCCAAATGGATCGTAATACTCCAGGAGTTTGACTTAGAATTCAAACACGATGTTGTAACAAAAATTCCAAATTACTAAACTCGGTATCTTTCTCTAAATTTTATGTTAGTCACTAAAGTCAAACGCAAGAGTCTAGTCGTTTCACTCTACAGATCTCATCGATGAACTGTGTATTCACCAGATTCGCAAGGAAAGAGAGTATCGGATATCAGTTTCATTTGCGTCAGTTGCTGGGATTATTAGATTTACAGGTGATATTTCCATTAAAAACCTGTTGATTGCCTCTTTGTGAACTTTTATGGTGTGCATCATGAGTCAAGCGTCAAGATCAAGTCATGAATCAAACCAACTCGTTCAAGTCACGCATTGATAAACAAAGAACCAAGCCGCATACAGGAAATGGCGACGAGGGCATCTTCTCTCTTTGTTGTCTTACCTCAAGGTTGTTTTATTTGAGAAATATGTTGCTAAGTTGGTGAACTTACTTGGAGATGAAAAAACAGTTCCTTTGGACAAATGTTTTCTGCTTGTTTTAGAAATATCAAGGGATGAAATCGTTGTTTTATATATGAGCTTGCTCGCTTCAAATTTGATTCTAGCATGGTGTATGTTCTAACCTGGAAGCTACCGCCATAAGATAGCGAGACTTTGCTAATTTGTATACATTGATGACAAAGATAATGATGGCCATATTGAAAAAGTTAAGAAAATAAAAAATAAAAATAAAAGTTCACTATATTTGAATGACAATGTGTGTAACGCCGAAAACTTCAACCGCAACTACAAGTCGTTTGACCAAAAGAATTGCAATGGACGCAAAAACGGACTCAAATTCTATACAAAGTCCTTGCTCTACAAGTTATTATACATCCTGTATCTGTAAGGATTCAATAAATAAGTATTACTAACATACACTATTGTGTAAATACACAATGGGCCAATCACGGTGGAGGCTGCTAAAGCACTTAATAAATAAGACCTATCCACATAGATATTGCAATTGCAACTTCTGTAATTTCTACACTGAGTTGCTACTGCTGTGCAGAAGAACGTTATAGACGAAGAAGACGAAGAATGTCTATTCTTGGACACTGATCTGTCTAACAATTCTGTCGAAGTGAGAGACAAAGTTGGAATTTCGTTTATTAAAATCTCAGGTGGTTGTTGCGGTAGTAGAAGATAATCAATTTCCCAGGAGCGCATGAATCCTCTTGTTGTTCCACTAGCTAGTGTTGTTCTTTTCACAATTAAGGTTGCATTGTCTGCACATGTCTGTTTGAAGTCTCTGAACATTCAATGGCTATATCACCTTCATATGAATCTGCTGGCACTTATAATAGTCATGGAGGAATTTGGGGAATACAACATCATGTCAAGACACAAAATTAATAGCGACTATCTAAATTCAAATATGATGAATATGAAGCCGAAATACAGTTTTACAGTGACAGTAAACTAAATGAAAATAGTTTCACTTTGAAGGTACTGAAGGAGGAGGTTTTTGCAGCGAGTTGTCACCAAGACGCTGTAAAACTACACAGTCAACCTAGATCCGAATTTGTTCGATTGCCAGTTGGACAGGACATGTCAAATCATCATGAGGACTCAGAAAGATTATCTATTTTTCCATCGAACCTTTAATTAGTTTAGAAACGAAATCCTGGAAATTAGGGGTTGGTTGAGATTGGATTCCATCTTTTGTAACTTCTTGATAACGAACTATTTTGATGAGGGGATAGGAAAATAGCTATATTAGGAAGACTGTTTGACGAGAGCAAAGGGAAAGGGGGGGGGGACCTCTTTTGAAGAGGGTCTCCTTTGTAAGCTGAGTTATTTTGTAAACCCGGAATGGAGTAATACAAGAAGACGTGTTCACTTGATATTGTGAGATTCATCACGGTCGATTCTTTTAGTATGTTCTCTTTTTGTCATTGTCATATTATCTATCTGTTCCTTTATCAACTGAGTTAAAATTTGTTTGGAATTCATTTTATATGCTCCTTACACACAGTTGATATATATGTGTTGTGTTTCTATGGTGACTGATCAGAATTCACTCAACATAAGTGCTCTGCATCTAGTTATCAGCCTTCAGTCTTTTTCCTCTAAATTTGTAGTGAAAATTCATCCTTGATAGATGCTTTCACTGTGATGGCCTTTTCCTTTTCTTTTTCTACTACTTTATCATGATTATCAATTATTGAAAGACAGACTTACTTTGCCTCATTTTTTGCAAGTAATATTATCATTGCTATTATCTTTTTTCTTTGGTTTTCACTTGACTCCATGCCCAATGGACTGTTTTCCTGGTCCAACACCAAAAAATCCAAAACTATCATTTACCCATAAATCTGCCCATCATTTCACGCTTATTGATGATCATATTGTGACATTATTCGAGAGATCCCTCTCGGGTTGGAAGAGGCAGCTTCCAATCCAAAGTGGTTCGAGTTTTCCTCGAGATTGATTTGCATGCAACCCAAATTCGATTCCGAGTAACAACACGTGCTAAGTCCAAGAAATGCTTGGTGTTTGTCGAATTGATATGAGACCTTCCCTGTTCTAAGACGAAAAATGTAGCAGAGGATTCATTACCCAATGAATCCCTTTTTCTGGTCAGTTCTGATGACCTTTGGTATGGGGATATCATCATATATCTCCAGACCCAGACTTCCATGCCTGATTTGTATAGCACTGACCATCATCGCATACGCTACCAAGCCCGTTAGTATATTATCCTCAGTGATACTCTTTATCATCGGGGGATTGACTCCATTTTTCGACGCTACCTCACATTTGATGAAGCCGAGAAAGCCCTGAATGACTGTCATTCTTGAGCATGTGGTGGTCACATGTCTGGGTATGCTACTACCTAGAAGATCTTACGAGCTGGGTATTTTTGGCCTTCTTTATTCAACGATTGCATTATTGTTGTCCAAAAATGCCACGCTTGCCAAACCTACAACAACAAAATACGATCACACCCTCCTCTTCTACACCTTGTAGTCTTTGTTAGACCTTTTGTGAAATGGGGTATCGATTTCATGACATGTCACCCTCACTCGATCGAGGGGCATGGATACATTATTGTAGCCGTAGATTATTTTATGAAATGGGCCGAGGCAATGCCGACATTCGACAATACCGAAAAGACTGCAACACTATTCATATTCAATCACATCATTGCTCGATTTCGTGTTTCTCAAGCTATCATTACTGATCACGACAGCCACTTTAGAAACTTCATGATGTCAAAACTCACCGAAAAGTTGGGTCTTTGCCATGAAAACTCAATACCCTATTACCCACAGGCCAACGGCCAGGTTGAAGCAATAAACAAATCCCTCATTACCATGCTTTGACGAATGATAGGGATTCACAAAACGAGTTGGCACACGATGTTCTTTTCAACATTGTGGGCTTACCAGACATCCGTCAAGTCTTCTACCGGGTTTACACCTTTCCAGTTAATCTATGGTCTCAAAGTCATCTTGTCGATTGAATGTGAGATGTCGTCTCTAAAGCTAGTCGTTGAACTTCTCCTAAACACTTCTGTTGAAAAAGAACGTCTATTGTATCTTATGCAACTAGACGAAACCCGTCATGATGCCACCCTAGTTATAGAAACCCAAAAGAAATGCATCAAATCCCAATATGACAAGCATGTCAAGCCACGCATTTTCTCTGAAGGTGATCTAGTTCTCCTTTATGAACAAGATCGAGATTTGCTAGGAGTCAAAAAATTTGAGGCTATGTTGTGAGGCTCTTATATCGTCAGACGAGTGTTGGAAAAAGGAGCCTACGAGTTAGTGGACTATGATGGTATCCCTTTGAGTGAACCCAGAAATGGGCTTTACTTAAAGAAGTACTATGCTTAAATCATCTGTGCATGAGTGCTTGTATTTTATTGTATCATACTTTTTGTGTGTTACTTTAGTGTGTTTTTTCGTTATTTGGTTTCTACCCTCGACCGCTTACCTTGCACTGTGCTTGGTTTCCAGATGTCAGATTATTCGATACCCCACATTGTCTTTGTCGATGGCGCTAATCGTAGTACTCATAACTTAGCTTCTATTGCATGGGCAATGTACGCACCTACAAATGAACTCATCATTCTACAAGGTGTTTGCCTCGATCGTGCGACCAATAATATTGCAAAATATAGCGTCGTCATCGAATTGTTGATTGATGTTATTTCGCTTGGTATCCGCCACCTGGTTATACGACTCGATTCAAAGCTAGTAGTGCTACAGTTAAGTAATGTCTATGCTATCCGAAGTCCTACTTTATTACGGGTATATCTACGAATTCGCCTCTTGGAACATTATTTTGATTATATCAAATACCAACACATTCCTAGATGTCTAAATATATTGACTGATTCTTTAGCTAATTATGTGTTAGACAGACATCTGAGACATTTATAAAACCAATCACACATCACATGTATTATACAAAACAAATAAGCTGGTAGAAGCCGCATATATATATATATATATATATATAACGATCAAAATTTTTAAAAAAAGTTTATGTCCAGGACCAAAATATCAAAATATATGAAGCCCATGGTTTCTACAAAATAGCATCACGGATGACGCTCATGGTAACATACAACTGCTTGGGCTACCCTACGGAGCAGTCAACTGAGAGACTCGGACACGCCCACAGTATGACGTTGATAACGTCTCGGGATCTCTCCAATAGTGATGTCTAGGACATCTACAGTCAGTCCCTCTAAGTTCTGTTCAACTGCCCCATAGTCTTTAACATCCCATCTTGCCACTAGAGCCACTTCTTCCCGTCTCTAAATGGGAGACGTTCCCGGAGGTCGATACGGCCCCACATCTATGTCATCAAAAGAATTTTTTTATTAGTCCTTGGATAGACATAAAAACATTTTATATAATAAAATTTGCAAAAACATTTCAAAAGAACAAAATGTGTACTTCTCACCTAAGTCACCCCACTGAGCGTCCTCGGGCAGGACCAAATCTGGATCTCTTCGGAAATCCAAACCGTCATATGCGTAGTCATCAATCATCAGCATCTGGGGCCTAAACCAGTCAAAAAATGAATTGTTATATTTGATTATAGGCACTACTATGTGCCGATCCATGAGGTTACACCACCTCAGCATCCTCAGATCCTATGGGGGCGGTAAACCCCAATCTACCTGTAGTCGCAATAGTGGGACCCTCTTAAGGAAGAAAGACACCAAATTCGACCCGTACCCGAACTGCTTCAGGTTTCCCCTTCTACACTTTGTCAGTTGCCTCTTCATACTGCGGAGAACCGCATCAGACCAGTTGAAAACCCAAGGCTCTATGCACTCTATTTAATATTGGAAATAGATATGGAGAGCCATGTGTGGAGCCATGCTCCCATCCATGCGTGCAATGGTAAACAAGATAGTTCATAGGGTCAAGTCTTGGACCCCCCAAATGGAAACTTTACCCTTGCTTCTCTCTGCCTCAGGAACACAATGTCGATGAACATACTCACTCATAGGAAGTCCACCACCCCTACCTCTGGTCAAAGTCGCATGGGATCCACGTCATGAAAACCCCGTCAGAAAATAGATATCCTCGATATCTAGTGTCAGCGTGTGGACCCCTACATGAAAAAACTGTTGATCCACATCCCACATGTGGACCAGGTACTCTAACAACCTAAGTTGGGCTCTCATGCTCAGAATCCTAAAAAATTTCAAAAGACCACATTCCCGGAGGGCAGCAACTGTACGCGAATCATTTTCGGCAATGGCATCATCCTCCTCGTGTTCCCTTTCCCTCCATTCCAACATCGTGATGATCAATACCTGCAATGGAGCCATGAGAAGGAAGTTAGCAACTCTTTTTAAACTATTGAATAATTTATTATTGAGTAAAAACTTGCACAAAAAATCCATTTTTCAGCCCTCGCAGGTGAAGCTTGCACACAGTGCAAGATTCTTCCAGGTGCATTGAAGCTCACCTGCAAGAATCTTAGGTTCTCGCAGGTCTCGAATGTCTCACCTGCGAGAATGCCTGAACGCATTCACCGACCCTAAAATGGAATCAAACACTTAAAATTAAAAATAAAAATCAATTTTAATCCATGAAAAGGTTGAAGAATCAGAAGATTACCTCATTGGCCGAAACTGTTTGCCGAATGACTGCCTATACCTCTCGCAATCGAGCAAAGAAATTTGGAGAAAAAGAAGTGTGTTGGACAAGTTTTTGGCAAAGTAACAATGAAGTGGTAAAAAGGGCTTTTTCACCCATATTTATTCGCTATTT
>JZKD02S2167516.1:92296-128452 GCA_000966675.3 Picea glauca | reverse complement strand
CAAGAAGATGATTACAATGAGGCTCTGAAGGCATTTTTACAATAAACAGGAATGCCAAAAACCCTATACATCCAAAAACCTAACCCTAGGAGATGAAGCGCCAAAAGTCATGTGGACCCCGTTTGGGTAAGTTAGTACATCAACTTCTCGGGGTTGTAACTTTTGCATACGATCTTTGTTTTAGGTGTATGATAGCTCGTTGGAAAGGTATCATCGAGGAGATTCATTTTGGGGCCTCAATTATGCCTTCAACTATCATTGAAAACATCGATCTCTAAAAACCTTCATTTAGGCCCTCAAAATGGCCTCGGAAGTTAAAACCTGCTAAAAATAGTAAATTGCCAAAATTGCCTGAAAACTGTTTTGAGCCAATCAAAAAAGGTGGGTGGCCACTGATATCCACTTGGATCATCTCTTTAAGTGTTTTTTTAGACTCTCAAAACATGAAAAACCTCGAGTTTTCTATCTTTGGACTCGTTAAACAAACATCAGAAGACCGTTTATGGGACCGAACCACTCCTTCCTAGGGTTCGTTAAATGTACTCTGAGGGACTCATCTGAAGGATGAGCTTACATCAATAAGCATATGTTATCCTCCTCAATCTTGTGTAAAAATAAAGAGGTACTCGCTAGAAATGGTGGGGGGAATTTTGGGAAAGGGATATACCTTCGTATTTGTATTAGTGGCAGTAAGCATCGCTCTTGAACATGACACTCCATGTTCATCATTTGAATCTGGGTTGGGAAATCCATTTGTCTCTCATCTGACTTACTACAAGGTCATATTTTGGGTCGTCTTTGAGTCAATGCTGCCAAGACCATTTTTGTGTCATTCATATGTTCAAGAGAAGTCCAAACAAGCCCTCCATTGAGTCGGCCATCTGCAGTCATCCATTCTTTCCATGTCGGCCTTCATTGTGTCTGTTTCAAATAATATTCATACTTTGACTTACCCTCGAAATATGTTACTTATTTCGTGTCATTGATGGGGGATACATCAAGGCCCTCCTGTGATGAGTCTTTTTCCATTGACTCTAACTCGTTATCAGGGAATAAGACTTAGAAGTCATTTAGTACCTTAGAAACTACATGCCTTAATGGAAGGTCTCTTCACTTTCGACAGTGGATTCACATCATTGGTCCCTGATCGAGAGATTTCGTTGAATGTTCGACTTCAGCTCATTTATTCACATTCATTTGGATTGTACTTAGGTACCTTGGGAGTCATTGACATCAATGGTGATTTCCCTTGCACTTGTTAATGGTTTTCATCAATGACTGGTAATCAAGTGGTTTCTACCATGTCTAACTTCGACACATGTAATCACATGGCTAGATTCGTACTTTTCAGACAATGGGATTGAAGACCCTGGGTCTCATATTTTTTGGCCCCGGTTGCACTAGAGTATTTATGATTTGTATTGACGCATAGATCCACTTTGTATGTCATGTGGCTATGTCCTAATCTGTGTCTTCTAAACACATAGATCCACAGTGTATTCCTGGCGGCTATGTGGTATTTTGGTGACATGGATCCATAGTGTATGATTGGTGGCCATGGCCTACATTTATGATTTCATTCATTTGTGGTCTGAGCATGGGAATGCCTACCTCAGGACTAGTATTATATTTTGTATATGCTTGATTGTTTGTAGGTTTCTGATTATGTGTGATCCTTGTTTCAGACACAAACATGCATTTTACAAAGTATTTCGGCTATCACGAGTTCCAGCCTCATACTTTGGGGGGCATTCTGTTACACATTATTTTGGTCACTCTGGTGGTGTCTCTACAGTTATGTGTTCAGGCTCTCATAAGGACCTTTTGCTTGAGAAAAGTGACTGTTGTCTTCTTCCATAAAACATATTTTTAAGATTAGTTCACAGGCTAACTATGTTGTAGCGTGCGAGAATCTTGATTCTCACAGGCAACCCTATACCTAGCCTATGAGGTGTTCGAAGTCTGCTCTATAAGTAGGGTGCGAACCTGTTTGAAAGATTAAAAGGAAGAGGAAGTTACAAAGGTTCTAGAAGAGGATCTTCTAGAAAATGAGTTGGCATTCGCATGGTTGGCATCCTACTGACTTCTCAGATTTAGTGGGATCATCCTCATCCCTTTAACCATCTCTCCTTCTCCTATATAATGAAGGGTTTCTCAAGGAAGAGGTTAAGCAAGATTGAATGGACAATTGATGAAAGAATTGTGTGAGGAACCCTATTTGAATTGAAGCTTGAGGTCTCCATTTGTCCATCAAGCCATATTGGATCTTCTTCATGCAAGTGTAGAGAAAGTGTGTGTGTTGGAACTAAGGACCCCTGAAAGGAAGCTTGCGACATCAAGGTGATATAGTTGTATCTTCTACTTTCATTTAATACAATACAGTGGCATGTCCCTTTCCCATAAAATCTCTCTTATTTTATCGCATAACTCCTTGATCATATGCATAGGTTGTCATTGAATATACTTTGCTATCTTCACTTCGGTTGGTTTGTGTTATCTTGAACCTAATATCACAAGAGCACCGGAGCGAAGTAGGAACAACAAATACCTAAGGAAGTGATATAAATCTATGTCACTCATTCCTTCTTGGTAGTAGATTCGATGATTACAACTTAGAGAAAGAGTCATGTCCTGTCTTGTTTTGTTCTAGATCTAGGCGGATCTAGGGAGATCTGTTAGTGTCCGCATATACTGATTTATCTTGTAACAGCCAAGTTGAGTGAGAATGACACCCACAGCATAGTCTAAAGCATCTGTCTCGATCTCAAAGGGATGTTGTAGGTATGTTAATGAAAGTACTCAAAATGAGCACAAACTCTTCTTCAATTCATCGAAAGCTTGTTTTTGGGACAGGCCCCACACAAATTTTTCCTTACCACCACCCCTGGTTACTTGGCTAAGGGCCCATGCAATATGAGAGAATCCCAACACGAACCTATGATAGAAATTTGTGAGGCTAAGAAGCTCTGAAGTTCAGTGAGTGTGGTTGGGGCTGGCCAGTCATGGATGACCTGGATCTTGGCTAGATCCACATGCAAACCATCCCGATCAACAATGTAGCCTAAGTAATGGACCCTGTCCATGCCAAAAGAGCATTTTTCCAAGTTTTCATATAGTTTATGTTGTCGCATGGTGTGCAAAACCTGTTGAATATGTTGCAAGTGTTCCAACCAAGTCTTGTTGTAGATGAGGATGTCATCCAGATACACCACTACAAAAGTATTGGTGAAAGGTCGTAGGATATCATCCATCATCCTCATAAACATTGTTGGAGCATTTGTCAAACCAAAGGGCATGACCAACCATTCAAAAAGACCTTCTTTTGACTTGAAGGTGGTATTCCATACATCTGTCTCTTCTATTGGGACCTGGTGGTAGCTAGACTTCAGATCAATCTTACTGAAGTATTTAGCCCCCATGAGCTGATCAAGAAGGTCGTCAATTCAGGGAATCGGGTACCGGTTTTGGACTGTGATTTTATTTAGGGCCCGGTAATCAATGCAGAGTCGCCAGGTCCCGTCTTTCTTTTACACCATCATGATTGGGCTCCCACAAGGCAATGAGCTAAGATGTATGTGCCCCTTGTGGAGCAGTTCTTGGATCTGCCTCTTGATCTCCTCATTTTCTAACAAAGAGAGACGATAGACTAGCCCATTGGGTAGCGGTGCGCCTGGGGTCAGATCGATGGGATGTTTGACCTGGTAGTGCAGAGGTACCCTGGTGGAAGATGAGAAGATATCTGAGTATTCTTCTATGACCTTATCCACTTGCTTATGTTGTGTGGAGAGATCGGCCGCATAGGCCCTAGATGAGACTGCGATCTTTCGCTCACTCTGAAAGTGAATCATGAAGAAGAAAAATTTCCTGGTCTGAGAGATGACCTTCATGCATTGCTTGGTAGATATCAAGGAAATAGCACTAGGAGGGACTGCGTCGGGTATCCTGTACAATTTCTTGTTCAAATTAATAATAACACTACAAGGCCTAGACTGGTATACAACATGACATTTCCATAAATAAGGTTGGCCCAAAAGAACATTACAAACTTTGAGAGGAGCAACATCACACAATACCTCGTCTTTGAAGGGCTTGATGTCGTACAACAGTTGACACTATTGGCTAATGCAGAGATAGCTTCCTTGGCGGAGCCATCCATTGGTGTAGGGTTGTGGGTGCAGTGTTGTCAGTAGGGCTAGTTGCTTGATAACCTCCTGCTATAGTGGGAAAACCCCTCTATGGACTACACTAGGGTTCTAAAGTGCAGGCAGAGCTAACCATCTAAAGTCTCCTACTTTTAACAACTATCCCGACATAACCCCATAATCATACATAAAAAACAAAGTCTAGGGATATGGTAAGCCTACCTTAAACTCTGTGTCTGGTGTCGATCCCTTTGTGCTTAGTTGTTTCTCGACTGTAGATCTCCTCCCAAGGCCAACTTGCATTCACCAAAAGACAAACAAGAAACTATAAGCATGCATTCTATATATGGATTAGTGGGTTAGATATCTTAACAAAAACACAAATAAATCATGAAGATAGAAGACATCATTTGGTGGGATGGAAAAAGTATTTCTTTATATTAATATCACAAAGTTGCTTACAATATGAGACCGACAACTGCTCCTCGAACTCGGTCCTGGGCTCCTCTTCACCATGCACCAACTGCCTCCATGTACTCTTCTCCTCTTCAATTCTCTCTAGGGAAATGGCAAGGGTTTGCAATGGAGGAAAAAGGGTTGAAAAAGGAATTCTAGCTCAAACTCATAATGTGGTTGCAAAATATTGGGGCAAAAGGGGGAATACTGAAATGGGCAAAGTTTCTTTACTCTCATTCTTCTCTTTGGAATGGGACCCCAACACCTTCATTTATAGGCCAAAAATCTAGGTATTCGATTGGGTGACTGGCCATAGGCGATGAAACGATTAGTAACGGACCAAAAGTTTGTATGCCTTTGCAACTTTTTATTTTTCACACTTTTTGTGAGTGTACACGGGTTGTAGTGGTGCAGCACGCATGTGTATGTGGTCAGTAGTGGCGTAGGGCATGTACATCTTCAAAAGGATGGTTTTTTAGAAGATTTGTTTAATGATGGCTTGGAAAAGATAGCAAGTAAGATGGCTTGATGCCAGGTATGCATGTCTGGTACAATTTAGGGTTATAACAGATGCCCCCTAATGTGTGAGGTCAGAAGAGAATCCGATGGCCAAAAAAAATTACAAATCTTCACCAACATACGAAGTGAGTGAGCCCAAAGATCAGAGTTCGGAAGGTGCCATATGCAAAAATAATAATTTGTCTCACCGAAGCGGGCATACCAATGCTCGGGATAAAAAAAGATCATGGTTGCCAATCAAATACATTGCAGATCCATCTCATATAACTATATAAAGTGTAGTCACGAGCAATACACAGTGGATATATATCTCAAAATCAAAATATATACATGTATAGTATCCATCTTCAAGAAGATAATGACGCCTTACGGCTGGAGATGAAGCCTTCAGAACTCAGGCAATAACTTCAAGGTCTTCAAAAATTGGGTAGGAGTGTAATATCAGTGTATGACTTCACTACCTATAGGTCTTCGACGGCTCGTCTGGAATAGACAAGAGGATCTCGGTGATCAGGCAGAGAACTTCATTGATTTTGAACAAGGACTTGATTGGTCTTTCGGGGTGGTCGAGCATGAGGACAAGAGACAAACTGCAGAAGGGCCAACTCATTGTGTTTCCAATAAAAAGAAAATACTTTTCCCTTCCTTTTTTTGGGGTACATTTGATTTTTTTATCTTTTTCAATAATTTTGGAAAGCTTGAAAAAGAATAAATGAATGCTACATTACAAAGGAGGAACGAGTGTCGTAGACATACTAGTTCCAAGCGCAAGAAACACACTGATTCTTAGAGCAACGAGACATATGCAGGAAAAGGACACTCGGGAAAAATCCTCCATGGGTCAAGGTGTCAAGATGTAGAGGCAAAGTGCTACAAGGCTTGTGTATAAGGCATGCTTCAGATGGTTCAGTTGAGAGCAACATGGAGCCGTCATTAGGCCAAAGACACAGGAATGAAAATGTGATTAATAAGACACAATGATAACATCCTTTGATGTGATTTTAACGAGCCCAGAGAAGGTAAGCTCGGCAGTTTTTCATTTTTAGAGAGTCTGAAAAAGCATAAAAGAAGACTCCACTGGGGTACCTTTCTCGAAGGTAGTTTGGTCGGTTCGAAAAAGGGGTAAACTAGCACCGAAAAGACATCTATTCAAAACCATTTTAATGAGTGTGACAAAGACAAGGTCACTCGACAATCTTTTCATTTTTAAGGAGTCTGAAAAGAGATTAACTATGGACTCCGTAAGGGATGTCCTTCTAGACCAATTTAATGAGTGTGAAGAAACAAGGTCACTTGGCCATCTTTTCAATTTTAGGGAGTCTGAAAAGAGATTATCTATGGACTCCGTGGGGATTCCTTTTTCGTAATTTAGTCCCTCAAGCCCGAAAAAGGGTTAAAATTATACTTGAGAATACTTTTCTAGTGAACCGAAGCTCCTAGAGTGTACTTTTGTTCGTACAGTAGACAGTCCGGACTGAAAAAGGGGTAAACTACCGCCGGACAGACATGCCTTCAAATTTTATTTTGGTGAGCGTGAAGGGCGACAAGATCGCTCGGCGATCTTTTCATGTTTAAAGAGTATAAAAAGGGATTAAAGAAGTCTCATATTTGTTTGCGAGTCTCGAGGGTGAAGTCAAGAGTGATGATGAATCAGTGCAAATGAGGCTCAAAACTTGTAATCAGGAAAAACTCAAAAGGACTCCCGAGCCTATAGTCATTAACAACGGTATGGACGCCAAAAGAAACTAAAGATCTAACTGGGGAATCCATGAAAAGGCAGGCTCTACCACTAAATTATGACACTTCTAAAGCAACCATGATGGTTCCCTATTGCAACTCAGTGGGGTCGATCCTATGGCAAAGTGAAAAAGACAATGAGATGCAGAAAGTGGAGGTGGAAACCTAACTTAGATGCAAAACGTTGGAAAAATGACTTTTTACCAAAGGACCTTTAAAAATGACCCAACTCTCAAAAAGTTTCCCAAACCAAAATTGAAGTGTCTCATAACATCCAAAGAGAAACTCAAGAACCGTGCTAAACGATTTTCAAGTCAGAAAAAATGACAAAAGGGTTCAAAAAAATGACAAAAAGGGCCAAAAAAGTCTATAAATAGAAGCTTGGCAGCTCATTATCACCATTGTGAATTGAGAATTGACTAAAAAGACAAAAACACCCCTTTGCTAAAAAAGTTGATTCTAGGAGATTCAATGGACGAAACGAACTTCCACTCGAACCAAGTAAGTATAAATCAACCCCTCTTGCAATTCAATACTTCCCTTTTGCATTCAATTTGGTTTTTTTGGGGGGGCGCACCTCTAAAAAAGGTCGGCCCTACATGCACGCGGGCTATATTAGGACAATCCGCGTATGCCCACATGCAGAAAACAACCTGCCCTCTTGCATACACGACTGTGTCCAATACAGCCCACGTACACCCTCCAATATGTGGAAAAAAAATTAAAAAGAAAGATTTTTTACTCTCTTTTGAAATTGTTCTTTTGTAGGATATATGTCCATTGGAGAGAAAGGGAGCATGAAGACATTGATTATTTGGTCTCATAAGACCCTGCTGCTCTTTTCATATTAGCTCAATGCAGGTTGTTGAAATTCTTCAAGTGTCCACTCATGAGGGTGCAACCCAGGCTACTGAATGCCTTGGTAGATTACTAGCACCCGGATGCGGAGGCTTTTATGCTTGAGGGATAGTCGTTGACTCCAACGACTGAGGACATTTATTTTCTGACTAGCCTCTCAAGGAGAGGGGAACTAGTCAACCTTCTCTCTTTTCCTCCTAGGCCTCACAACATACCTGAATTGATCGGGCTACACTACGATTCTAGCACAGATAAAATGGGTTCTCAGGTGTCAATCCACAAAATTTCCAACCTATCACTGCAAGTGATAGTTTTACTCATTCGGCGGATCACTGGATCTGTGGCCTTACATCAAGCCTCCTGGGCGCACATGCAATGTGTGGTGTAGTGCTTAAATGCACGAGTATTCGACTGGAGCACAACCATGTAGTAATGCATGAAGAGACAACTGACAGAGTGTCATGTGTGAGATAACAAAAAATTTGGGTTCGGGACTGTTTTATGCTCTTTCTTCTTCGAGAGGGTACCCAATCTTAGTCCATGAGAGATAGTGAGAGTGCATGAGGCCTTCCACCCAGCATTATGTATATGGGCGACATTGTTTCCATGACAGGGGGGCAGAAGGACCATATAGGCCTTCAATGATAAGTTTTTTAACTAGTGGGCATTGTAGATTCCGGCAATAGAGGACTACCCCTATGTTGGGATCAACTTTTCTAGGGATCCAGACATGCCTGTACCTCCCGAAGGTGATTGAGCAGAGATAGGTATGTTTTTTTTTCAAATTTAATTAATTTTTATTTATTTTTATATATATCATTTTTTTATATGTACCAGAGTATTTGACAACTATGTATCTGTTATGTACAGATGTGGGACCAGTGCGTCCAACAGACTTCTCGAGGACTAGGCGGCATCCTCGACCAGAGGCAGGACCAACTGTAGCCACCGGACTAGTAGCAACAGCAGGGGGGCCTCCAGTCAAAGAATCTGAGAGAGTATTGAAATGGGTGGAGTAGAACCTCACCGCGCTCACTAGTGTAGTCCCTATGGCAGAGATCAAGGATCTTCCACCAACGATGCAACCTCATGTAGTTTGGGTGCCACGGACCTGGGTCCATCTTTTCTGGCATTTGGAAAACATCGGTGTTCACTACAATAGGGCCAACAGGCCCCGCCCTTAGCTAGGTTGGACTACTTACGTGCCAAGGGCACTTTTGTATATTTTTTGAGGGCATAAGTCCCGTGAATCTTATCGGACATATATTTTTGAGGTGCTTGCGCCCACCTATGTACTCTGATACTTTCGATATATATATGCGTGTTTACATCTTTTTATGTCTTATGGATTACATTTATTTACAAATGTATTTACATGTGCGTGTGTGTGCTTTTTCTTACATGTGTGCAATATGCCAATCTAATACATGATTAGCTAGAGTATCTGTGATTTGATTCAATCTCCTAAGAACATGGATATACGTAATGTAATAAAAGCTTCATTCTAAGAGATGTACCCTAAGGAATTGTCGGTGTAGAGTAGGATCGTAAACGCAGTAAACCCCATTTAACTGAGACACAACCAGCTGAGTGTCTAAGTAAACTCGGAGGTGAGAGATACCATGTGACAAAGCGTCACGAAGAAACTCTAAAATTGCGTTGTATTCGGTGACATTGTTTGTGGCATCACCTATACAAATACCTCCTGAAGATAGCAACTGGCCCTGAGGTGTGAAAATCACCGAAGTTGTGGAAGCAAGCCTCCGAGTGTGTCAGCTAGCATCGTCCAAAAACCCAATGAACACCTCTGATTCACTTGACATTTGCCACAATGAAAAAGATGACATCAAAAACAACACGTCCATAAAACCAAAAAGACAAAAACTAAAAAGAAAATGTACAAGAACTATACATATGTACAAGAAGTCACCCAAGGTGTCCCACCTATGAGTAATACTTCTTGAGGTAGAGCCCATTTCTAGGGTCCACCAAAGCATTTCCCTCAAAGTCCACCAGACAATAAGTGCCCTTCTTTAGAACCTCCTTCATGATAAAAGGTCCGAACCACATGGGTTTGAACTTGCCTGCCCCCAAAGGATCCTTATCTTGGTCATAAACCAAGACAAGGTCACCTTCAGAGAAAATCCGAGGACGAATGGACCGATCATGCTGACACTTGACTTTTTGCTTGTGAGCCTCATTGGCCAAGGCTGCATCCTGACACTGCTCATCGAGCTACTCAAGATACAATAAACGCTCTTCAAGTGGTGAAGTGTCTAGAAATAACTATACTGCCAACTTTAGAGATGGGATCTGGCACTCTATAGGCAAGACTGCTTCCAGCTCGTAAACAAGTTGAAAAGGTGAAAAACTAGTTGTAGTCTTAACAGATGTTTGGTAGGCCCATAATGTCGATTACAACATCAAATGCCAATTTTACTTGGTCGAATTGATCATTCATTGTAGAATAGTTTTAAGGGACTTATTCACAGCTTCCACCTGACCATTCGCTTATGGGTAGTAGGGTGACAAATGTTCCTACCTCAACCCAAGATTTGATGTTAACTCAGACATCATTTTATTCTGAAAGTGACTGCCATGGTCAGTGACAATCTCTCTCAGGACGTTGAACCTTGCTATTATCTGGTTAAACAAAAAGAGAGTTGTTGTCTCGCCATCATCTTTAAACGTTGGCATAGCCTCAACCCACTTCATGAAATAGTATATTGCTACGATGATATAACAGTGACCCCTTGCTGAAGGGGGGTTGCATGTAGTGTAATCAATCCCCCACTTGGTGAAGGGCCCAACTATGATGACGGGAAACATGGGAGCGAGGTGTGCTCTCATCTTCCAAGAGAAGATCTGACATGGGAGGCACTTCTTGACCGATTCAACACAATCTTTGATTAATGTTGGCCAAAAGTAACTGGCTCATAGAATATTTTGGGTTGTTGCCAACCCAGATAAATGACCACCACATGCTCTAGTGTGGCAATTGTTAAGCATGATTTCCGCTTCTCCATGAGTGAGACACTAGCAAAGGATGCAATCTACACCTCGACGATACAAAGTGTCCTCAAGTATGAGATAGTTCTTGGCTTGATGGCGTGTATGGTGATGCTCATCACGAGATGGAGAGGTGGGGCACTTCAAAGTCTGGAGATAGACTAGTATATCTCTGTACCAGGCGTCTGAAGATGCGATCAAAAATATGTCTCCTTTAATAGGCGACTCCTCAAGTATAACATCATCTGATTCGACTGGAAGTTCTGAGATGAGTTCTGCGAAGAAAAATGACTTTTTGGATTTCGCCGAAACAAAATCCAAGTCAAATTCTTGGAGGATAACTATCCATCTACTGATCTCTCCACCGATTACACATTGTGTCAACACGTATTCAAACAGATTCACAACGGCAATGACGGTGGTCTTACAAAACAAGATATAATGACAGAACTTTTGGACAGCATGAACTACTACCAACACAAGTTTTTCAACGTGGGAATAATTGAGTTCTGGTCCAACCAGGCCTCAGCTCAGGTAATAAATTATGTATTCTTCGAGCAAATCATCCTTCTAAACCAAGACCATATCGATGGTCGACTCTGTAGCGGCCAAGTACAATAAGAAATCTTTATTATAATTGGGTGGCCGAAGCAGAAGGGCAGACGTGAGGGTGCATTTCAATGCTTCGAAAGAGTGTTGAGTGACTTCATCCCAATGAAAAGGAATCGACCTTTAGAGGATCGACCATGATCCCTGTTGTCAAAACTATGAAACCTAGCAGATGACCTAACGTTACACAAAAACTACAATTGTTTGGGTTCAAGCGAATCCAGTAGTAGTGACATCGCTCAAAGATGAGTTGGAGGTGTGTGGGATGATCAACTCTCTTACGATATCGTGATGTTAAATCATCAAGATAAGCCTCGACTATATGTTTGAGATCATGGAAAGCAAAAGACATGGCCCGCTGAAAAGTAGCTCTAGCATTTTTCAGACCAAAAGGCATCTTCCGATAAGAAAATGTACCCCGTGGACAAATGAAAGAGGTTTTGTGTTGGTCTTCAGGTTTGATCTGTATCTGATTGTATCCCAAAAAACCATCCATGAAAGAAAAGACCTCGCAACTTGCGCATTCATTAACTATCTGGTCAATAAATGGTGTGGGGAAATTATCCTTTCGATGGGCCTTGTTCAAATCATGGAAGTTCGTACATACGCGAATCGTACCCTATTTTTTGTTGACTGGAATGGGCTTTGACACCCATTGATTCAATTGGATGGGGTAGATGAAACTAGTTTTAAGCAATTTCTCTACTCCATCCTTAATAGTTGTTCCTTTCTTAGGATTAACCGAACGAAGTTTCTGCCAGACGGGCTTAGCGTCAGGATATGTCATGATTTTATGTTCGATGATTCTTGGATCTATGCTCAACATTTCCTCATAAGACTAGGAACACGCCGCGAAATTCTTTAAATAAATCCTTATAGATTTGAATCTCCTCGGTGGAGAAGTCCTCTCCGATGAAGACATTCTCCACGATGCCAGGGGTTCTAGAGATATCAATAGGTATTGTTTTAGCGATGGTTTCCATATTTCCTTCATTGTAAACTGTGTGCATAGCCAAAGTATTGATAGGACAAGACCTATCTCCAATCATAGTCAGAGTGAATTCACCTGCTTCAATTCTTCTTAACTCTGGGAGGAAAGAAGATTTGTGATGGAGATCATCCCAGGGTCTGTCCAGACCAGTTATTGCCTCGATAATTGCCTCATCTAAGGGAAAGACTAAGTCTAAATAATCAGTATCGGTGAGGGAAACTTGAGCCCAAATAGGCTCGAGAACCGGATCTAACTCTTGTGTAGGAGTCAGATCGGGATTGACGGAAGCTTGTTAGACTATAGAGTACACAACCTCTGTTGCAGACAAAGGCATGGCCATGCCATGGTGCCCTGTCCCTTCCATTGTGGTTGATGGGGAAGGAAGAGTCCACGGATCATCAAAGTAAGTCGTATGAAACGAGGAGACTTGAAAAATTTCAACCTTACATTGGTCGGGGACAGTCGATGTGAACTTAACGTTGTCAGGAGGAGGCAGGTAATCAAAAGTACCCATCAAATGTGGGCACAAACCAAACCCTATGTTGATGAAGTTGGGTTGAGGGTTATCAATCATCGGGACCGTGGATGCCCCCAATGAAGGTTCAGGACAGGAGAAGGACAACTGATCAATGGACATGATCTGGCCCTTGTGTGGAAACAAGAAGACTCGAAAAACTATAGCAACCACTACTTTCATAGCATAGGTCCAACTCCTTCCTAACAAGAGACTATAGTCAAGAGACACATCGACCACTTCAACCTCGACGCACATGATCTCCCCCCCTAACTGCACGGGGAAAGAGGGGATGATTCCATGTGGTCAGAACGAACGATCGTCGAAAGCGGTATGAAGAGTAGGTGATGGAGAAAAAATGGGTTGGCCAAGGACCTTCCAACATGCCAATGACATCATGCATGTTGAGGTGCCCTCATCAACCACCATGCAGAAAATGTTCCGGGTAAAATTTTTTGTGGTGTAAGCCACTACTATCTGAAACGCCACATGGTATGGGAGATGAGGTTTTAATTCATTCGTATCAAGCATGATCATTCCTGGATTACAAGTCTCAGCAAATCGTAAGGTAGCTAATAGAGCCTTTCTCTGGGAAGGGCATCTCTGGTGGACCTCCAAAGAGGACATTGCACAAGGAGTTTGAGACAAATCCTCCACCATAGAGTAGTTTTGGGTGACCCTTGTGCTTGGATTGTGAGAAGCTTTCTTGAATGCACCTTTTGTGATGCGTGTCATTATTTCACTCAACATCTTCTCAATCTGCAGAGGAAGAGGTGGGTTTCCGACTTCTTTACCCTTCTCGAAAGTACTCGGCATTCTGTAATCGTGTGCCCTAGTTGCTATATGAGCATCACCTTTCAACATATACACATTCGTGGATGAAGGATTACTCGAAGATGGAGGGGGTCCCTGACTGCCCCCTTCCATGCTCGAAGAGGCTTGAGTTAAATTTTGTCCATGTGGAAATGGGTTTGTTAACACGATAGTTTGTTGTTGTTCCAATAACTTTTGGGCCTCCGCAAGCCGAGGACATAGGTCAGTCAGATGGTATTCCGTGCAAAGGTTACACAGATACTTCGAATTCTTCTTTTTTGTGTTGCCCCCGCCAGCATTATTGGTAGGTTTCTTATCCCCCTTACCCTTCTTTCATTGTCTCTTCTTTCTGTCAGGCTGTTGGGTGGCCTTTAGGTTTGTCAATTGCACACTGTTTACATCTGACATTTGAGTAGGGGGGGTAGTCGAACCAGTGGTCTAGTTGGTCGTTGTCTGTTGTATAGACAACTGCTATAATTGATTTGACAGTTGATCAGTGGGATTATTTTGTGCTGAACTAACAATACCATTGGCATGTGTTCCATATCTTTGTTTGTTCTTGTCAAGTATCAACCGCGGTGCATCTGGAAAAACTTCGTAAAGTAAACCAGACTGAGAGTAAATTAGTTTTGGCTGTTGAGCTCTCATTATCGCTTCTTCTTCTTAAAATACCCCCGACATTGCTATGTCTTTAGATAACTGAGGTACCAAATACTTGAGGAACCACTCAAGCAAGAATGCTGGTGGGACTAGTACTTTTATCAAACTCTTCTGACATCTCCATTCTCGGATGTGATCTGAGATATGGTCTGCCTTTGTCTGCTCAAAGTTGGCCAGCAATTCAGTGTCAGCGTCGTATCTCACAGGTATTTGAAAATGGTTTAAGAAAACCATTGCCAATTCACCAAAGGTAGAGTATCTTGAGCGGTCAATCTCAATGTACCATTTCATTGCACTCCCGATGAGAGTGCGTTGAAACAAACACAATTGGACGAAGTCGTCTCTCAATGAGTTGGATGAGCACCATAGATGGAAGGTAGTCACATGATCGCTTGGATATTCATTAGGCTTAGCTTCGAACATTGGAATGTCCGAAGGCAACTTGGTTGGCATGGGAGGCCAATGCGGATCATGAGAGATGGGGTCCTTTAAAAGCCTTGTCAAGTCTAGCAAGTGCAAATTTTCCAAAAACGATAATTTGGGTTATTGATTATAACCAGGGAAAAAGGAGCCTGGAGTTTGGCTGGCACCAGGGTGCCAAGAAAAGTTAGGTTGTTGGCCAGGATTCTGGTAAAAACCATGGTCGTGACCAGCGTACAAATTATGCGCTTGTTGATATGTCATCGGATGACTCCCATAGAAGGATGTGGAGGGTTGGTCTTGCATTGTATTCCAAGGATTCTGGAAAGGGTTGTCCACTTTTGATCTGACGAGCATAGGTCTTGAGCCTTTCCTGAGGTTCCATTGGCTATGGAAGGGGTTTCCCCCGATCAGCATCCTTGATGAGGGAACTCATCCCTACCATGGATTTCAAGGTCCTTGTGAGGAAGGAATTCCTAAGTTTTTCCCCTGTGCAGGAATAGTACCCTGCATAGGATTTTTTTTTCCATAATCGGGGTTGCCCCCAGTCGAGAAGGCAGCTGACAAAAATGGATTGTTACCAAATGCATTGAACAAAGAGAATGGTGTTGAACCTACCGACATGTTATACGAAGGAATTCCTTGACTAGCTGCTCCAAACGAACTATAGTTTACGTTCAGCCCGGCAGAGTGCTGGTGAGCATCTCTGAGCGAAGGGGATGAAGGAGGTATATGACCCCCTCTGTAAAGGAAAGAGTTATAGGGATTTGAAGTGCCCCCCATGGATCCTTGCAGAGGAGCATTCGATCTCCCTGTCACCATACCTAAAGTTTGTAGAGTGGAGTAGGAAAGGACAGAGTTCGTATCGAAGCCAGGTATCATGTATGAGAACGGAGGGCCTATCGCACTCTAGGTGAAAGGAGCAGTGATCACCACCATAGACAGAATTAGACCATTTCCCGAGGTAGAGGCAGTCGATACCGTAGTGGTATGAACCGGAAACAGTTGGTTAGGAGGTGGAAAACCCCCTGTAGTGACAGTCGTAGAGGGAGTATGAGGATTCCTTGAAGAAGTAGCAGCATTTGTAGCCATCGTTTCTTGTGACACTACCTGAAGCTCGTAAGGATCAACTTGTATGACAATGGGCATCGATAGATCAATGATCGAAGGGTTATACAGACCAAGAGCTTCTGCTCCAAGGTCATAAATGATTGGTTCCTCTAGAATCAAATGTTCTCTTCTCATAGATGAGTTGGGCACAGTTTCCTATGGCTCGGTCGCCTCAAAAGACCCTTGCTAGTCTAGTCTTCGCCTTAGCGGTGGCAGGGGTGGCTCTAGTTCAACCAGCGGCGGGCCAAAAGGCCTTCACAACCAGCAAAGCTCCTGATCCTCCATGGTGTGAGAATATCAATGACACACTAGGGCTTTCTATTAACGTTAAAGACCAGCACACACTAGAAAAATCTCCTATGAGATAAGACAAGCAGATCACTAGCTAGTTGGAAGAACAGTTACACCAGCCAACACTAGAGCAACTTACCGGTGCAAGTGAAACTCGAATATGGAAGCACCCTCCAAGTATATGCTGCAAAGTGTGGCCCGATGTCTACCCTAGGTACCACAATATACCCCCGCAGTCACCTGCGTAAGTCACTAAGATAAAGGCAACTAGGTCTCCAGTGCGTGAACAGTCACCAGGCGGGTACAGTCAACAGTTGGGTGGACCATAATGAGTAGGGTATCAAGCCCGAAACCTATCAAGGGTATTGAAAGCAAGTGTTATGAAAGATGACCGAGGGCCTCAAAATGATTTGAGACCCACAAAGCTCCGTGGTAAATGAAATCAACGAAATCCCAAGATAAGCCCTCTATATGTGTTCCCCACTACGCTTGGTCCAGATTTGGAGGGGTTATATCCACTACCTTTTCACACACAACCTCGGGTTTATCCCCTGTGTTAGAGGGGTGTCTCGAATAACTTTCATGGTTACTAGACTTTTAAGCATTCCCTATCACATAATCTTATGTTTGTTTTTGTAGACTTGAAGAGTTTCCTCTCCAAATCTAAATCAACGATCTATCCTAGACTAAATTGTTGGACCCTACAAACACAAATTCTAATAACTTTCAATTAAGAGTTAATTTTAGTGGTTTTCTTAATTCAAAGGGAACATAAGTGAAACCAATGATGTTCTTTAAGAGATGAAAGAGAAGAGCATAAAATGAAACTGAAAACAAACTACTTCTTCTTCACAAATAAAGATTTGCCAAATTAAACTCTTTAACCAAACTTTTTGTAACTACTTCTTTCGGATATTTGAAAAGAAAAACCTAAAACAAGTTTTCACTCGACTACGAGCTACTTGATTTTCTAAGTATTCAAATAAAGAACTTAAGAAAAAATTATTTTTCCTTGATAAATAAAGCAACTAACCCAAACTACTTTTACCAAACAAAGAAATGAAAAACTTTTTTTTTATTGTTTTATGCTTCAAAAGAAAGAAATTGAAAATGAATTCTTTTCTTTTCTTCTAAAGAAAAAAAAAGGGAAAAATGAATACAAGACAAGACCAAGAATTGACTTATGGCCCCACCGCAGACTGCAAGGAGTCACCGACAATGCTAAACAGGCATATCAGAACAGACTCACAAACTCATCTAAAAAACCCAAATAAAGAAAGCACAAGAAAGCTTTGATAAAGAAAAGTTATACTGAAGGTCAGACCTAGGCTATAGACTGTTATAACAGAGACCAGCACTAGATCAAGAAAACCCCTGAGAAGTATGACTTCTGACAGGGAAGAGAATGACTGCCTCTTTTTTTTTTTTTTTAAATCTCAACACAGGCACGCTACTGACACTTCAGCAGCCTGTGTATGTGCACGGGTTGTCCAAAGGCAGAGGGCGTATGTATGCATGCAAACCCACTACAGGCCGCATACACCTCTGTAACTTCTCAAAAAAAAGAAAACTAACAATCAGAAAAACCAGGTAGGGAGTACTGGTATTGAAGACAAGAATCCCTTAAAGACACAAAAACTTACAGAAACTCAAAAAGGCAGTTAAACCAATTAAAGAACCCAAAAAGAATATCCCTAAAAACCCTAGAGGTATCCCCAGTACGGTCGTCAATTCTTCTATAGCGGGAAAACCCCTCTACATACTACACTAGGGTTCTAATGTAGGCAGAGCTAACCATCTAAAGTTTCCTACTTTTAACAACTATCCTGACATAACCCCACAATCATACATAAAAAACAAAGTCTAGGGATCTGGTAAGCCTACCTTAAACTCTGTGTCCGGTGTCGATCCCTTCGTGCTCAGTGGTTTCTCGACTACAGATCTCCTCCCAAGGCCAACCTGCATTCACCAAAAGATAAAAAAGAAACTACAATCATGCATTCTATATATGGATTAGTGGGTTAGATATCTTAACAAAAACACAAATAAATCATGAATATAGAAGACATCATTTGGCGGGACGGAAAAAGTATTTCTTTATATTAATCTCACAAAGTTGCTTACAATATGAGACAGACAATTGCTCCATGAAATCAGTCTTGGGATCCTCTTCACCATGCACCACCTGCTTCCACGTACTTTTCTCCGCTTCAGTTCTCTCTAGGGAAATGGCAAGGGTTTTCAATGGAGGAAAAAGGGTTGAAAAGGGAATTATGGCTCAAACTCACAATGTGGTTGCAAAATATTGGGTCAAAAGGGGGAATACTGAAATGGGCAAAGTTTCTTTACTCTCATGGTTCTCTTTGGGATGGGACCCCAACACCTTCTTTTATAGGCCAAAAATCTAGGTATTTGGTTGGGTTACCGACCATAGGCGGTCAAACGATTAGTAATGGCGCAAAAGCTCGTATCCCTTTGAAATTTTTTATTTTTTGCGCTTTTTATGAGTGTACGCAGGCTATAGTTCTGCAACAAGCATGTGTATGTGGGCAGTAATAGTGTAGGGTGCGTATATCTTCAAAAGGATGGTTTTTTAGAAGAGTTGTTTAATGATGGCTTGGCAAATATAGCGAGTAAGATGGCCTGATGCCAGGTATGCATGTCTGGTGCAATTTAGGGTCATAAAACCTCTGGTGAGATGAGGTTCTTTTGGCTACCGCTATCAATGATGAAGTGCAGTGAGGTACCTTTTACCCACATCTGTGAATGGAAGAGGCGCTCGCCTTCTTCTGGCTCATCTGGTTCACCAGACTGGAGCTTGGTGGTAGCAATGGTGGCATTGGGTTCCACGTCAATGATCTATCTTCCCCTTTCTTGTTCTAACTCAGAGTCAGAACCCACATCTAATTTAGAGGCTTTCACTTCGGCCACCAGCCACTACTTTGAGCAGCAGTCAACAATGTTATGAAAAGGGCTCTTATGGAAGTCGCACCTGTAATGATCCCAAACCAAATTCTAGCTTGGAATCACTAACTACCACTGGTTTGTCGATGTGCAAGTGTTTATTGAGTTATTAAGTGCATACAAGATTCATTCAACACATGAAGATCATCATACATTCAAGATATAGAAGCACAAGCAAAGATCTGACCCTTTTATTAGAAGCAATGTACGATCAATACAATAGATGGTTGATCTGGCATAAACCTTAGATGGTCGTACAACCAATAGATATGAGCTGCTACAAAATGATCCTTTCAATACAAAAGAAGCCTCTAAAGGCTGAATAAGTAATGAATAGTATAAAGCATATCTAAATGTTAAACCCTCCAACCAGAGAGTGCCACGCTCCAAGTGGAGACTAAAACCCTCAATAATTCGGCCCTGATGGAAGAATGCTCCAAATGAGCCCAAACCCAGTCAAGTAATAGATCAGGGTAGTGGGACCCTCCTCCTGAAGTTTCAAGCCCAACGTCCAAGTCAAACCTCTCCAACTGTGAAATATTCTAAGAGAGTTGCGCCCTCCTGAATAACTAAATCGAACCCTCCTCAATGATATGGTGCGCCCTTGCTGGATATTCCCTAATAGTACGGCCCTGTTGTCTGCTGAAGCTCTAGAAGGAGATATGCTGAGAATAGAATGGTGTGGAGGAATATTTCATCCCCGAGACCAAGTTGTGGAACAAGGTGAGTGGATATTTCACCACTGAGTTGCTCACGAGGGTTTGTACAACAAAACCCCCAAATTGAATGCTCAAGAGCACTAACGAGAAATAGACCAAAATCAGCATGAGTGATAGGTGCTCCCCAGCCTCTTACTTATACTTTTCCTTCTAATTCTCTGTTAAGTTAGGTTAACCTCCAGGGTTAACTTCTATTCTTTTGTTAAGTTATCTTTTACTCCTTTTAGCCTATTTCTTTCTCAAGTCCTTAAAAAATATAACTTTAATCTAGTGGACCTTTCCCCTAAGTGTGAGACTATGGCCTAGTGGGGACACCTAGACCACTACGTCTTTCAAACCTCTTCTTCAAGAGGTGGGGGACATTACAGTCTCCCCTGCTTGAGATTGCTTGTCCTCAAGCAATTCCAAACCTGCTTCTCGTACCATCTGTTCATTCTCCCATGTGGCATCCTCAATGGGCAAGTCTTTCCACCTGATCAGATACTCCTTAATGCTTCTCTTCCRGAGCCTCTTTTCTCRAACTTCCAATATCTCTTCTGGAACCARCACTAACTGACCTTCTTCRTCCATGGGAGGTAGYACCTCAATGGGGTGGACGTGTTGGYYGATAGCCCTCTTCAAGCAGGATACATGAAAGACGTTGTGTATTCKACTGCCTGGTGGGAGTTCTAACTCATAAGCCACGACCCCTATCTTTCTGTTGATTCTGTAAGGCCCAAAGAAACRTGGYTGTAGTTTTTCTGCKCCGCTTCTTTTAATTGAAGCMTGCYGGTAAGGTTGGAKCCTTAAATAAACCAARTCACCCACTTYAAAAGTGCRCTCCATTCTSTGTTTGTCTACCTAGACCTTATGCTRGTTCTGGGCTCTYTGTAAATGATCCTTTAACTCCCRGAGAATGTCTTRGCTYTGTTGTACCCAATCCTGTACCATTGGTGCCCTRTTGTCCCYAAAGGCAATCTCTGCAAAGGAAAGGGGATCATAGCTATATAAATCCCTGAATGGTGTCATACCTATGGATACATGATGGGTGGTGTTGTAACAATATTCTCCCAAGTGCAACCATCTGATCCATGCTTTCTGTTGTCTGGCTACGTAATTTCGGAGGTAGCCTTCCACCCATTTGTTGACTATTTCCATCTGGCCATCCATCTGAGGGTGATAGTTGGTACTAGGAGTTAATGTCATACCCACTAATATGAACAACTCCTGCCAAAATGTGCTCATGAATCTGTTGTCCCTGTCACTGATAATGGTTTTGGGTAGGCCGTGTAATCTGAAAAACTCTCTGAAAAATAATTCGGCTACCTGTGCTGCGTTGAAGTCAATGGGTATGGAGAAGAAGTGTGTAAATTTCGTCAATTTGTATACTACTACGAAAATGCAATATTTCCCCTATTCCCTAGGCAACCTGGTGATGAAATCCATGGATATACTTTCCCATTTGTGCTCTGGAATAGGTAGGGGTCGCAACAGTCTTGTAGGGTGTGTGTGCTCATCCTTGTTTTCCTGGCATGTAGTGCATTCTTTGACATGTTTAATCACATCTTCCTTTAGGCCCTTCCATGCAAACCTCTCTCTCACCAGCCTGTACATCTTACTGATGCCCTGATGTCCTGCTACTGGTGAGTTATGACAGGCATGTAGTATCTTGTCTTTGAGAGATGATCCAAGAACTAAGAAAAATCCACCTTTGTAATAAATGAGGTCCTTTATGACTCTGAAGTTGTCATCCTGTATTTGCCCATCCAAAAGTTGACAAGCAAACTGATCCTTTGCATATTCCACTATCAAGTGATCCTTCCAGTCAATTGACATACCAGATATGGTGAAAATGGATGGCCTCTTAGATAATGCATCTGCTACTACGTTGTTCTTCCCTTTGATGAATTCAATGTCAAAGTCGTAGGCTTGTATTTTTCTTACCCATTTCTGTTGTCGTTCATTCAAATCCTTTTGCTCCAATAGATATTTAAGACTGTTATGGTCTGATTTGACCACAAACCTTGCGCCTACGAAATATTTCCTGAATTTGGCTAGTGCATGCATGATAGCCAACATTTCTTTGTCGTAAATGTTGTAAAGTAGTTCAGGACCCCTGAGTTTTCTACTTTCATAGGCAAGGGGGTGCCTATTCTTCATCAACACAGCCCTTATACCTTCCCCTGAGGCATCACACTCCAAAGTGAAGGGTATGCCAAAGTCTGGGAGAGCTAGGACTGGGCAGGTGCTCATGACCTCTTTCATCCTTTCCATCGTGGCTTGGGCCTCTTCATTCCATTTGAAGGACCCCTTTTTGGTCAGGTTAGTTAAGGGTGTGCACAGTTGAGAAAACCCTCTGATAAACTTCCTCTAGTATGTGCATAGGCCCAGAAATCCCCTTAATTCTGTGAGTGTCTTCGGAGTCGGACATTCCCTAATGGTTGTTATCTTCTCCTGGTGTACCTGTACCCCTTTTTCCCCTATGATGTGTCAAGTAGAGTACCTCTATCGTCCCAAACTCACACTTGGATTCCTTGTCGTATAGCGACTATTCTTCCATGATTGACAGGATTTGGTCCACATGTCGACGGTGTTCCTCCCATGTCTTGTTGTAAATGAGCAGATCATCAAAGAATACTAACAAGTGCTTCCTCAGATGTTTTTTGAACACATGGTTCATGCAAGACTTAAATGTGGTTGGGGCATTGGTTAGCCCAAAGGGCATCACCAAAAAGTCATAGTGGTCGTAGTGACACCTGAACGTTGTTTTTGAGATGTCCTCCTCCCTCGTCTTGATTTGATGGTAGCCTGAACGAATGTCAATTTTTGTGAAATAGATAGCTCCATGTAGCTCATCTAGTAATTCATCAATCCTGGGTATAGGGTACCTGTTTTTTATTGTCTTTTTATTCAAATCTCGGAAGTCAATGCACATTCTCATCGTTCCATCCTTCTTCTTGACCAAGACTACTGAAGAAGCAAACGAGCTTGAACTTAGCCTGATGTGTCCCATGTCTAGAAGCTCTTTGATGGCCTTTTCTATCTCATCTTTACACTTCTTGGGATGCCTATACGGTGTGGTGATAACTGGTTTAGCCCCTGATTCTAGCTCAATGATGTGCTCAAACCCCCTGTCTGGTGGCACACCTAGAGGAATCGACCCAAACACCTTATGGTGTCTGTCTAGGATCTTTTTAATATCCGGGGTGTAGTGCACCTTCCCCTTCTCATCCACCCATGTTGAGATTTTACATTCTGCTGCGTATACAATTTCTTCTCTTCTGAAGATGGCTTCCATCCTCTTGGCCGTGACCACTCAAGCAGAGTTACCTGTCATGCCTCTGAGCACAACCTTTCATCCTCCTTCCTCTACAAAGGACATTTCCATGGTCTTGTAATTGGTGGTGATAGGCCCTAAAGTGTTGAGCCATTGCACCCCCAGGATGATGTTGGTGTCGGGAAGATCCATCACATAAGCATCTTGAACTAGCTCATGCCTTCCCAAGGTGAGCTTCATACCTGGGATGTATCTGTCATAGGGCATAGTGGTACCACCTGCTACCTCCACTTTGAATCCTTCAAACTCTACTGTAGGTATGTACCTCCTCTACAGTAATGCTGCATCAATGAAATTGTGGGAAGCTCCTCCATCAATCAGAACCAAAACTATGTGTTCCTATAATACCCCTCTCATCCTGAAGGTGTTGAATCTGGGTACCTCGCTGATAGATGCCAAGGTGGCCTTCTCTCCAGTCGCACTGTATAGTTTTGGAACCTCCTCTTCTGTTGTATCTGAATTTTCGGCCTCAATGTTCTGTATTTGTCCATAGTCTTCCTCCTCTTCATTGTCCGAGGTAACCTCTATATAGTGTACCTGGCCATGTTCCATACACTTATGTGATGGGTTCCACGGTTCCTTGCAAGTGAAGCATAGTTGCCTCCTCCTCAGTTCCCTCCTGGTGTTGTCATCTATCCTGCCACGGCTGTTATCCACATTTTTTGTCATCGTGATGATGTCATGGTGATGTTATGATAATGGAATATCAAACTCTTCACTAAGAACCTTTTCCTGAGAAAGGTTACACTTGTCTGCTTCCAGAAATCACATTTTAAAGATAATTCGCAGGCTACATATATACTCTCCTGTGAGAATGCCTGATTCTCGCAGGCTACATTCAGTTGGGGTGTGAACTTCTCGCACTGTACTCATGGTTAGGGTGCGAACATGTTCTTAAAGAAGGAAAAAGGATAAGTTCTCGATCCTTCTAGAAGGGAATCTTCTAGAAGGATGAGTTGGATTTCGAATGGTTGGCAAAGTACTGACTTTCCAGATATCTTGGGATCATTCCCTATCCAAGTAACTAAACTATCTTCTCCTATATATTGAGGAGATTGTTCATGGAAAGGGTTAGAAGAAAATTAGCAAGAGATTGATTGGAGAATTAATGCAAGATTGTATGGAGGACTGATGCTACAACAGCAAGGTCATCATATGTGGTTGATTTTCTTCATGCATGAGCAAGTGTGTGTGTCAGAGCTAGGATCCATCGAAAGGAGACCTACGACATCAAGGCTCAGGTTGTAAGTTTCACTTTCAATTAATTCAATATAGTAATATGTCCCTTTCCCATAAAGATGATGTCACTTTATTACATAATTCCTTGATCATATGTATAGACTAGCTATTGAATATATTAATCTGCCTTTACTTCGATTGGTTCGTTCTGTTGTGATCTGGATGGGATGAGAGCGTTGGAGCAAAGCTTGGAATAACAGAGACATAAGGAAAGCGTTCATAAGGTATGTCCACAATCCTAATCTCTTAGTTCATTCAATAGGCTAGATCTAGGGAAAGTGTATTATTCTGTCCTGTTTTGTTCTAGATCCAGGTGGATCTAGGGAGATTGGTCTGTGTCCGCACTCACGAATTTATCCTGAAACAAAATTGGCGACTCCACTGGGGAAGCTATCCCTTTGCCTTTTTGGTTTTTTGAACTTTCTGTGGCCATTTTCTCTATTTGCCTTTTTCTCTTGATTTGTCTGTGTCTGAGTCCTCAGGATACCTGAGGGACCTTCTGGGTCTATTAGTCAGTTTGAAATTTACTTGCTTTTTCAAAATTTTCATTAGTTTCAGGGATTCTCGCACTGTCACAATTAGCAGCCTGTGAGAACCACTGAGGTTCGCATCTTGCTTATATATTCCAGTGCGAACTGTTCGCATTCTGCATCACAGTGGCCTGCGAGAACAATCTATTCTCGCACTGTGCTACACACTGGCCTGCGAACGTATTTTTTGAAATTTTTGGATTCAAGTTTTGACTTTTGCAATTGCTCAGTAAGGTTGATTTACATCTTTTTGACACATTGGATCACTGGCTTACCTATCTTTTGCTTTAATTTGCTTGTTGGATCTAATCTAGGGTTTCTAGGATTTTTCTAGCCTTGGTAGCTTGACTTTCTTCTCTTGGATTTTATTGGCATTTTTCTTCTCTCTGATTCCTGGAGTTGAGTGTGTCCTGTTGGCTAAGAATCAGTGATTGATTGGAAGTTAAGTGTTTGGTGTTTCTCATTTGATTGTTGGTTCGAAAGGACAATTTTCATTTGCATTGAGGAACTCCTTGGTTTGCTTGTTGTTTTTACTTTCATTGAAAGTTTTGGTTGGGTGTCATTGTTTGATTATTGATAGTTTGATTTTCTTTTCTTAGTCATTAGAGTTCTTCTTGGAAAGTGAAATGCATGTTTTCTTTCAAGATTTTGTTTTTTACTAGTGAAAAACCATTGAAAATCAAATTTTAGAGTATTGAAGTTTTGAAAAAGACATCTAGAAATTGCTCATTGATACATGATTGTTTGCCTTGGCATCTGAAAAGAAATTGAGCATTGCATTTGCATTGTAGTGTTGAGATTGATTCGGAAATTATTCTCTCTCCCATAACTAGGATTCATCGAATGAAAAAGATTACATTTCATCATATCCTTGCATTATTTGGGTCAGAGTCACACATCATGAGTTTCATTTCCATTACCTTTGAGTAAACAACAACCTGTAAAAATATTACGTATCATTAAAATTGATCTAGTAACTCTTTTCTAGGGATCTTTTACACCAACATTTTGCTAGGCTAGTGATTTGGAGTAGGAAGAGAGACACACTCTCCAAAAGCTCAAAAACACACAATAGAATCTTGAGTTAGGGAGTGTAAAATTCCATTGGCAGCATATTGTCTTAGGAAGCCCTTATAACACAAGGGTCAAGCACTAGGTCACATTGGTGTTGGCAGAGATACTAACCTGCTTTTTTGACATCGGTGTAGAGATTGCACGTATTACGGGGATCACTCCGAGGTATACCCACAATTATGAGTGGAAGCCTTTGAGTTGGTTTCGGGCTTGATACCCTTCCCTTGCGTGTGGATCGGACTGACGACTATTCCCCTAGGATGTACTGTTGTTTGTGGTGACCTTAGTTGCCTATCTCTCTAGGTTCTTACCCAAGGTGACTGTGGAGGGGAAAGTCTTCACGGTACCTGGAATCGACATTGATCAAACTCACTCGGGCTCCTTGGAGGGTATACCCACGATTATGTGTGGGAGCTTTCACCAGGGCGTAAGTCTGTTAAGTAGGTCGTCAACGTAACTTTTCCACCTTAGCCCCGCCCCTTCTCGTCTCATTGTTGTGACGTTGGATTTCATCACCAACTAGTGGCTTCGATATTAGAAGGTATTGTTTGCTTGGTGATTGCTTCTAGATTTTGTTTACTAGTGTGTGTTGTTTGTTTCTCATAGTTGACCATAGGATTTTCATTGGGGAGTTTGTTACTTGTTTACAATTGCTCCTCCACAACATTCACGTAGGATGCAAGGTTTGTCTCTGGAACATCCGGAAGCTTCCCAACCTTTGCACACAACAACACCTGAGGGTACCCCTGAGGACTCTCCTCGTCCGGGTGAAATCCCTCTTGTTACTCTACCACACGTGGACATAAGTGACATCCCAGAAGTCTTTACACCACCTCCACAAATAGATACCATTGATCCTCTTGCTGAATTTCGAATTACCAATACTATAGAGGACTATCGCATTCGTCGTGGTGAACGACCTGTTAGACGAATCAATCCTTCTAACAAAACTCTTGTTACATCCTCTGAATCAACCGTTGGGCCTTCTCACGGTGCAGTAGGCCAAGATCCTTTTTGGTCGGGTGATTTCCGACGAGTCTTGTTTGGTACTGAGTCAACCCCTGTTTACGAAGTCAACCCTCCTGTGTCTCCTGAACCAGAAACTGCACCCGAGACTACCACTTATCATTTTATCCTTCCTCCCGAGATGGCCCATCTTACAAACACTACGAGTGTCCAAACCGGAGTTACTGCAACTACTCTTCCTCCCATCAATACCCAGCGACCACCTGAGGCTAACCCAAATTTACCTCATGGTTACCATGCGTTGAATCTTTCGTTGAATGTTTCCCATCCAACCCCTCTGCAAACACCAGCCGGTTCTCCAAGTGGTCCTCCGTTTCCTGGGCATCCTATTCCTGGTTTCATTCCAACGCTCCCTCAGTTTCCTACTGGAAACCCTAATCCTAGTGGCACTACCACGACTGTTGCACCAAACGTGCAGATTCCTGTTGGTAGATAGGGTAGTACGGTTCCTTTCCCTTTTCCTTTTCCTGGACACACCACTATTACTACGCAACCTCCGGTTGGTACACAACTTCCGGGTGGAACCATACCTATAGTAGGGGGACCGACCTCCCCTTTTGGACAAAATATACCTCCTCAGTTGGCCCAGTATTGGCAACAGCTTTTACAAAATGTACCTCTTGCTGGGGGGCAGACAATTTTCCCTCCTATAGGCCAACCCTATCCAGGTGTTACTAATCCAATTTGGGATTCAAGTCAAACTACTCAACCTCAAGTCCCTACCCAAACTCAAGGTTACAATCCTTGGGGTTACTACCCTATCAAGCGACCGCCGAATCAGCCAGGATCTTCCCTTTATGGACAGTCTGCTTATGCTCCTACTGGTCTGCCAACAGGGCTTCCGCCCAAAAGTCACCAGTACCCGCAAGTGAATCGGCAGTTGCCTTTTCTTACCACTTTGGATTTTCCCTATTTGTCTAGGATCCTTAATGATCCTATCCGTCACTCTCCCCAATGGCCTGCAATTCCTGCAAAGCTCCCATCGGACATTCCAAAATTCGATGGCAAGGCGGGAGAGGACCCTAATAATCATGTCATGAATTTCCATTTATGGGGTTCGTCCAATTCCTTGATGGACGACTCCATCCGTCTCCGTCTTTTTCAAAGAACTCTCACTGGAGCTGCTGCGAAGTGGTACATTGAACTACCACAAGGTTTCTTTTCTGATTTTCACACCCTTGCTATGGCCTTTCTCACACACTACCAGTTACCGATCCGTTACAATACTGGGACTGGGATTTTAACCTCTTTCAAACAAAGTACAAGCACTCATATATCTGATCATATTCATGAGTGGAGAAGGAGGCGACGTCTCATTAAACTTGAGCTTCCCAATCAGTTACTGGTTGAATGGTTCACGAAATCTTTTGTGAACAAAATTGGTAAAGACATTGCTATGGGTGGTGTTGTTACAGAAGAGCAGGCTATAAGTCATGCTCAGTATCTTGATATCGTTTATTCGCAAATGAGAACTCTATATGATCTATTACCGGATTTGCCTCGTCCTGGTACTTCCAGCGCTGCAACTACTCCCGCTGCATCACATGCAGCCGATGGTGTGATTGGTACCACTCATGCCCAGTCACATTCCGTTTCAACCACGACCCCTAATTCCAATTCTTCTAATGTTCAAAGTGCTCCATCTCCTGCTCCTCCCGCCGGTAAAACCTCCGAAGTGAACGTTGTTCAGTCAACGTCGATCGGTAAGAACAAATCCAAGAAAGGGAGAGGCAAGAATAAGGAGAGTAAAAACAATAATCCAACTGAGCAAACCAAAACCCCTCCTGTTGAAGACCAGGATAAGCGCAAACCTCGCTACCCCTGCCTTATCTGTGGTGATGATCACTACACGAAGGATTGTCCGAGACGTGCCGAAGTTAACAAGTTCATTCAAGGAACACCCAAACCCTCTACGCCGGCCATCTTGTCTCAACCCTTCCCATCTCAACAACAGGCTTCGTTGGTCATTCACGACCAACCCTCTACATCTACATCATCTTATGTTTTAATGTGCACCGGTGATTCAAATAAAGACAACATTGCACTTACCACTAGAGATAAAGACTATACTCCTTCTAAGGAGAAGGTTGATGACTTACCTCCCGATCTGGTACAGCCCTCTCCACCGAATCCACCCACAACCGGTCCTCTTCATCTCGAACGACCGAACCTTGATACAGTTATACGACCACCCCCGAAAGGTATCGTTAATAAATCGGCATTCAATCCTCACACTCGTGCTGCCCAGAACTATAGCATTGTAGAAGATCTGGCCCAAGCACCTTCAGCGATGTCTGCCCTTGAAGTCCTTCGGTCTTGTCCTGCACAGCGAAGGGCTCTGTTGAAAGCCATAGGTGGAATCGATCCCACGGACACGAATTTGATAGTATTTGACTTGGAAGACCATGTTCCAAGGTTACCCCCACAACTTGCATTTCAAATACAAGTTATTGTAGCCAACAAGAGCATTTGTCGGACGGTTATTGATGAGGGGGCCTCTACGTGCGTAATGTCTTTTTCTTGTTGGAAAGCCATTGGCTCTCCCGCGTTAAATGAATCACAAAACACTTTGCGAGCCTTCAACGGCTCTGGTTTTAAACTATACGGTGTTCTTACGTCATTGCCAGTAACTCTCGAAGGTAAAACCGTCCAGGTGGAAGTGGAAGTTTTCGATACTCCCTTAGATTACAATCTTCTCCTTGGTCGAAGTTGGGTTGATTCCATGCGTGCTGTGGTGTCAACTCTGTTCCGTGTCATACGTTTTCCTCACCAAGGAAAGGTGGTCATGGTTGATCAACTTGCCTTTTTCAATGCCGATACTCGCACTGGCAACGTGCCGCTCATAGCCAACACCCCATCGGGTTATGAGAATGTTGGAGTTGGTATTTTAAAAGATTCTTCATTAATGGGTACTTTTCCCATTCCACCACCACCCAATATTCCACGCCCGTCTGTCGCATCTATTAATATGATCTTTGTTGTACCTCGTGAACTTCTAGTGTCTGCCGACCCTTGGATAGTCCCTTATCCTGGAGATCATGTTCGTTTCGGCAACGTTATGCCGTTAAGTCCGGTTGAGTCCACTTATCAAGCCATTCAATCGACAACCCCTACTAATTTTTCTTGTGATGAGTTGTCTCCCGATCCATTCTGTGTCATTTTTCCAACTGACGAGATGATTATGTCCGTCTTGGATGACACCCCTTGGGACGATGGACATCATCGTTCCATCTTGTTTCTGGAACAACAGACTCTTGAGAATTATCAGCGGATTTCGACCCCGTCAACCGTTGTTGTTATATCCACTATTCCCCAATCTACACGAGATGTGTTCGCAGAAGGGAACCTGAGTAAAATTTCACCCACGATACCCATAGATATTTCCGTGAAACCTGGAGTAGTCGAGAACGTTCATATTGGAGCTTCGTGTTCTCCCGAGGAAATCGTCACTTATACTTCCTTGTTTAAAGAATTTCGTGATATCTTTGCTTGGAGTTACGAAGAAATGTCGGGTATTGACCCGTCTATTGTGGTGCATGAAATTAAGACATACCCCGGAGTCAAACCCATCCGGCAGTGCCTCTGTCCTGTCCATCCACCTAAAGCGGCAGCCATTAAACTCGAAGTTGAAAAGCTTCTTAAAGCCAGTTTTATTTACCCCGTGGCATTGACAGAGTGGGTTTCAAACCCCGTACCAATCGATAAAAAGGGTGGTAGTATATGCATTTGTGTTTATTATCGGGATATCAACAAAGCTTGTCCGAAGGACAATTTTCCAACCCCTTTCGTTGACCAGATCGTCGATGACTGTGCCGGCAATGAAATCTTTTCCCTCATGGATGGATTTTCCAGCTATAATCAAATCAATATCGCTCTTGAGGACCAACATAAAACGGCTTTTATTTGTCCTTGGGGTACTTTCTCCTACCGTAAACTTCCCTTCAGTCTGAAAAATGCAGGTGCAACCTTCCAACGTGCTATGTCTTACGCATTTCACGATATCAAGCATATTGTTCAACCTTATCTGGACAATTTTCCGGCTCACTCTTTACGTCGAGTCGATCACCCTAATCATCTCTGAGTGATTTTCGTTCGTTGTCGATTCTATCGCATTCGCCTGAATCCTCATAAATCTGTCTTTTGCGTAGAATCTGGCCGTCTCCTTGGTTTTATTGTTTCACGCCATGGGATCCGGGTAGATCCTATCAAGGTCGAGGCGATTCTCAATCTCCCTCCTCCTTCTTCTTTACGCCAGTTACAAAGTTTGCAGGGGAAAGCAAACTTCCTTCGTCACTTCATTCCGAATTATGCTGAGATTACTCGGGGTTTTACACGTCTTCTAAAGAAAGGTTCAGAGTTTGTCTGGGATAAAGCTGCCAACGATGCCTTTGAAGCCTTGAAGTTGTCCCTTACCAGAGCTCCTCTTCTTTTTCCTCCAGATTATAGTCGAGACTACTTTCTTTATTTAGCTGCGTCCGAGTATACCATCGGCATGGTTCTCGTTCAAGAGGATGGTGCCCACGATGAGCATGTTATATATTACTTGAGTCGAAGTTTAACTTCCATGGAAATTAAATACCAACATGTGGAAAAGCTGGCCTTGGTTGTTGTTCAAGCAGTTCAACGTTTTCGTCACTACATTCTCTCTAGGAAGACTATCGTGATTTCACACTGTAACCCCTTGCAACATATATTGACTCGTCAATTGCTGGGGGGCAAGTACTCCAAGTGAATTGTTATTCTCCAGGAGTTCAATTTGGAGTTTGATCGCACCACGTCGAAAAAATCCTTAGTTTTCACTGAGTTGATTTGTGACTTTCCCCACACTGCCATGGAAAACGTAGCAGTTGATTCGTTACCTGACGAGTCACTTTTCCTTATCAGTACCGATGATATTTGGTATGGATATATCATTATATATATCCAAACTCAAACTTTCTGGCCTGCTTTGTCTAGTGCTGAACGACGTCGTGTTCGTTATCAAGCACGTCATTATATTAACCTCGGCGATACTCTTTATCGTCGAGGTATTGACTCTGTGTTCCGACGTTGTTTAACCTTTGAAGAAGCCGAGAGAGCTTTGAATGATTGCCACTCTGGAGCATGTGGCGGTCATATGTCTGGGTATGCTACTGCCCAGAAAATATTACGTGCAGGATACTTTTGGCCCTCGTTGTTTAAAGACTGCATTATTGTTGTTCAGAAGTGTCATGCATGCCAGACCTATAATCAGAAGATTCGGTCGCATCCCGCTCCCCTTCATCCTATAGTCTTAGTAGGTCCTTTCGCTAAATGGGGCATTGACTTCATGACATGTCACCCTCACTCGACCGGGGGGGCATGGTTATATTATTGTCGTTGTTGATTATTTTACTAAGTGGGCCGAGGCGATGCCGACATTCGATAATACTGGGAAGAGTGCAGCTTTATTTCTGTTCAACCATGTCATCACTCATTTTGGTGTTCCTCAGGCTATCGTTATCGATCACAGTAGTCATTTTCAAAATCATATGATGTCTGAACTCACAGAAAATTTGGGCCTTCGTCACGATAGCTCAACACCCTATTATCCACAGGCTAATGGCCAAGTTGAAGCAATCAATAAATTTCTCATAACGATGATTCGACAGATGATAGGAATCCATAAAACTAGCTGGCACACAATGTTATTTTCAGCATTGTGGGCGTATCGGACATCTGTGAAGTCTGCTACAGGATTTACACCCTTTCGACTAGTTTATGGCATGGAAGCCATTCTGCCAATAGAATGTGAAATCCCGTCTTTGAAACTAGTTGTAGAACTCTTACCGGATACTTCTGCCAAAGAGGAACGTCTGTTGTATCTGATGCGATTAGATGAAACTCGCCGTGACGCTACTCTTGTAATAGAAGCCCAGAAAAAACACATTAAGGCACAGTATGACAAGCATGTCAAACCTCGTGTCTTCTCTGAAGGAGATCTTGTTCTTCTATATGAACAAGATAAAGATGTCCTAGGAGCTGGGAAGTTCGAACCAATGTGGCGTGGGCCTTACATTGTCAGCAAATTTTTGGAAAAAGGAGCGTATGAGTTAGTGGATTATGATGGGGTACCTTTGAGTGAACCCAGGAATGGGTTGTACTTAAAGAAGTACTATGCATGAGTCATTTGTGCATGAGTACTTGTATTTTATGTATCATACTGCGTGTGTGTGTTACTTTAGTTTTGCTTTTGACGTTATCTGGTCTCTTCCCTTACGTGACATTGTGTTTGATTGCCAGATGTCGGAGTATTCACTACCTTATGTTGGCTTCGCCGACGGTGCTAGCCGTAGTACTCGGAACCTAGCTTCTGCTGCCTGGGCAATCTATGCCCCAACAAACGAACTTATATCTTTACGAGGTGTATGTCTTGGCCGAGCAACCAACAACATTGCAGAGTATAGCGTCGTTATTGAGTTATTGGTTGATGCTATCTCTCTTGGGATTCGTCGTTTGGTTGTGCAACTTGACTCGCAGCTAGTGGTGCTACAGCTAAGTAATGTCTACTCTATTAGAAGTTCTACATTATTAAGGGTTTATTTGCAAATTCGCCTCTTGGAACGACATTTCGATTATATTGAATACCAACACATTCCGAGAAGTCTTAATACATTAATAGATGCTTTGGCTAATTACGTATTAGACAGACATTTGAACAATTTATAAATCAAACACATTAAAATGTACACAAATGTAAAGTAAGCCGGTGGAAACCATGTATATATATATATAACGATCAAATTTTGTTTTTACAAAATGTGTCCGAAGACCAAAATATAAAAAATGGAAGCTCATAGCTTCTACATAACGATATCATGACATCAATGATGTTCATGATAACACACTAATGTCCTAGCAACTCTGCGGAGCAAGCGACCCATAGAGGTGGAAACTCCCACGGTGTGACGCTGATCACGTCGTGGGATATCCTCCAGAGCCATGTCTGGAACATCAGCCATCCAACCCTCTAAGTTCTGCTCCACTATCAGATAGTCCTCGGCATACTGAGGGACTGCAACTGCTGCCTCTCCTCGACGCTGAACAGGAGAACTACCAGCTGGTCTATATGCCCCAACATCTGTGTTATCAATAAAAAAATTTGGTGTTAGTCTTTGGATGATTCTATAAAACCAAAAACATTCAAATATGATGAAAATACAAAAACATTTAAAAGATAGAAATCGGTGGACTTCTTCCCAATATCTCCCCATTGTGCGTCTTCGGGAAGGGCAAGGTCAGGATCGCCGCAAAAGTCCAAGCCGGCATACGCATAATCCTCTATCATCAGAACCTAGCCTTGAAGCCATTCGAAGAAGCGATCGTCATACCTGACGATCGGTCCTGTCACATGTCTAGCCATGAGTTGGCACCATCGTAACATTTGTGGATCCCTGGGACCCGGAAAATGCCAATCAGCCTGAAGCCTATACACTGGGACCCTCTCACAGAAGAAGGACACTAGCAATGATCCATAACCAAACTTCTTTAAATCTCCACGCCTTCTTTTGGTCGATTGTTTCTTGAGGTTGCGTAACACTACGTCAGCCCAGTTGAAGACCCGGGGCTCAAGACACTCGAGGGCATATTGAAAATAGCTCTGCAGAGCCATATGCAGGGCAGCACTTCTTTCCATCTGAGCGATAGTAAAGAGAATGGTACGGAGATTTATATCAGTCACTCCCCAAATGGCCACTTTTCCTTTTTGTCTTTCAGCCTCTGGCACGCAATACTCTCGGCAATACTCACTCATTTTCAGACCTCCCCTGCGGCTACCAGTCAAATTGACGTAGGAACCTCACCTGGATAGCCCAGTCAGGAAATAGATATCCTCAATGTCGATTGTCAAAGTGTGAGCACCAACATTAAAAACCTGCTGATCTGGATCCCACATCCAGACTAAGTGTTCTAGTAATCGAACTTGGGCTCTCATGCCCGGTATCCGGAAATACTTCAAGAGACCGCAATCTCTTAAGGCAGCAATTGTTGGAGGGTGATTTTCGGCGTTTGTGTTATCTTCCTCGTGTTCATGTTCTCTCCATTCGAGCACCATTGTGATGGTTATAAACCTGCATAGGGAACATAGGAAGATGATTAAAACTCTCATTCATGGAATAAACACTTTTTATTGGCTAAAAATTTAAAAACAAATTGGGCTCTGCATTGTTCGCAGATGGCTTTAACGCATAGTGCGAACTTCTCACACTGTATCTCAAGCTCACCTGCGAGAATGAGGACTTCTCGCAGGCCCCATATGGGCAGCCTACGAGAATCCTCCTTCACGCATAGGGTTTCAAAAATTAACTCAAAACTTGAAATTTAACCAATAAAATCTTGAATTGAAACCATGAAAACATAGAGATTTGAAAACTTACCAAAACACCACAGACGGCTTGAAGAATGATGGCCCGAAGCTCCCGAAAATCGACGGTGAAGATCAGAGGTAAAATGGAGTTTTTTGCACTACAATGGTAAATGGGTAAAACAATATGGTAAAAATGAATAGTAAATTTGTTTTATTTACTTTTTACCATGATAAAGTGGGTTTTTTATATTTATTCACTATTTTACCCTAATTTCTAATGCGAAAGTGAGTAAAATGACTTGCAGGTACCCAATGCGGATGATTATGGACAAAAAAAATTTACGGTGTGGTGTGAATTTGTTTGTTTTCTATGGTTTTGACTTGAAACCTCGAGCGCCTTTTATCCATTCTTGCGCTTGCAAAAAATATAAGAACGTGATCGAGCGTTGTTTTATCTCTTTTCCAGGCTCGTTGTGGTTACACGAAAAAGGAACCCCCCTGGAGTTAACTTTAATCTCTTTTCAGACTCTCTAAACATGAAAAGATTGCCGAGCGATCTTGCTATTTTCACGCTCGTTAAAGTATTTGAAGTTACGCGTCCTTCGAGCGATATTTTAACCCTTTTTCGGTCTCATTGGACTATTGTACGAAAAAGGCACTGAGAGAGTTCTCTTTTGAGTGTTTTTCCAAACTCTATAATCTTGAAAAACCTTCGAGCTTACTATCTCTGGACTCATTAAACAAACATTGACAGACCCGTGATGGGACCGAACCACTCCTTCTTAGGGTTCGTTAAAAATACTCTGAGGGACTCGTCCGAAGGATGAGCTTATATC
>JZKD02S2167516.1:70407-92246 GCA_000966675.3 Picea glauca | reverse complement strand
AAATAAAGAGGTACTTTCCAGAAATGGTGGGGGAAAATTTGGGAAAGGGATATGTTTCATCTTTGTGTTAATTGGCAGTAAGTGTCGCTCTTGAACATGACACCCCCTATTCATCGTTTGAAGCCGGTTTGGGAAATCCATTTGTCTCTCATTCGATTTGATTACAAGGTCCTTTCCATGTGTCGTCTTTGAGTCAATGCTGCCAAATCATTGGTCATGTCATTCATATGTTAGAGAGCAGTCCAAATCTCTATTGAGTCGGCCATCTGCAGTTATCCTTTCACTCTGTGTCGGCCTTCCCTGTGTCCAAAGTCCAATTGCTACATACTCTGTTTCAAACTCTGTTACTCATTTCGTGTCACTGATGGGGGATACATCAAGGCCCTCCTGTGACAAGCCTTGTTCCGTCAACATCATCACATTATCTGGGATTAAGGCCTAGAAATAATTTAGTACCTTGAAGCTTGCATGCCTCAATGGCAAGTTTCTCGCTGTCGACAGTGGGTTTACATCATTGACCCCTAATCGAGAGATTTCGTCGGGTGTTCGACATCAACTCATTTATTCACAATTGACGGATTGTACTATAGTACCTTGGGAGTCATTGGCATCGATGGTGATTTCCCTCGCACTTGTTAACGGTATACATCAATGACCGGTAATCAAGTGGTTTCTACCATGTTCGACTTCGACACATGTAATCACATGGTAAGATTCGTACTTTGGGCGATGAAATTGAAGACCCTGGTTATTGTCTTTATGATCCAGGTTGCGATGGAGTATACATATGATTTGCGACACATAGATCCACTGTGTATGTTTCGTGGCTATGTCATCTTGACTGAAAATTTGTCGCATAGATCCACAGTGTATTCAGGTGGCTATGCTATATTATGACTGCATGGATCCACAGTGTATGATTGGTTGCCATGACCTTTGTTTATGATGTCATCAGTCTATGGTCTGAGTATGGGAATGCCTACCTTAGAATTGGTATACATGATATTCTGCTGATGTTTGGATGTTTGCAGGTCTCTGATTAGATGTGCTTTTGGTTCTTGACACACACATGCAGCTTACAAAGTCTATCGACTGTCACTGGTTCCACTCTCAGACTTTGGGGGGCATTCTGTTATCCACATTTTTGGTCATCGTGATGATGTCATGGTGATGTCATGATAATGGAATATCAAACTCTTCACTAAGAACCTTTTCCTGAGAAAGGTTACACTTGTCTGCTTCCAGAAAATCACATTTTAAAGATAGTTCGCAGGCTACATATGTACTCTCCTGCGAGAATGCCTGATTCTCGCAAGCTACATTCAGCTGGGGTGCGAACTTCTCGCACTGTACTCATGGTTAGGGTGCGAACATGTTCTTAAAGAAGAAAAAAGGATAAGTTCTCGATCCTTCTAGAAGGGAATCTTCTAGAAGGGAATCTTCTAGAAGGATGAGTTGGCTTTCGAATGGTTGGCAAAGTACTGACTTTCCAGATATCTTGGGATCATTCCCTATCCAAGTAACTAAACTATCTTCTCCTATATATTGAGGAGATTGCTCATGGAAAGGGTTAGAAGCAAATTAGCAAGAGATTGATTGGAGAATTAATGCAAGATTGTATGGAGGACTGATGCTACAATAGCAAGGTCATCATATGTGGTTGATTTTCTTCATGCATGAGCAAATGTGTGTGTCAGAGCTAGGAGCCATCGAAAGGAGACCTACGACATCAAGGCTCAGGTTGTAAGTTTCACTTTCAATTAATTCAATACAGTAATATGTCCCTTTCCCATAAATATGATGTCACTTTATTACATAATTCCTTGATCATATGTATAAACTAGCTATTGAATATATTAAACTGCCTTTACTTCGATTGGTTTGTTCTGTTGTGATCTGGACGGGACGAGAGCATTGGAGCAAAGCTTGGAACAACAGAGACATAAGGAAAGCATTCATAAGGTATGTCCACAATCCTAATCTCTTAGTTCATTCAATAGGCTAGATCTAGGGAAAGTGTATTATTCTGTCCTATTTTGTTCTAGATCCAGGTGGATCTAGGGAAATTGGTCTATGTCCGCACTCACGAATTTATCCTGAAACAACGGCCCCTGTCAAAACCTTTAGGGTCCCATCCTCCTTGATTCATTGGCATTCTTTGATCTCTTCCTCCACTATTAAGTGGTGGTCTGGGTATGAATTTAGGTCTAGCAGCTGGACCCAAATCCCTCCTCTTCCAAATGGCCTCCTGCAGGTTGTTGGGTTTTAAGGCCTTTACATAAACCCTTCAAGGGTTCCGTCAATCCTTCTGTGAAAAGAATCATGAGCCTGGTCGGGGACATATCTTGTACCATAACTGCGAGCTTCTGGAATTCATCAATATATACTTCAACCGTACTTGTTTGCTTGAGTTGGGTGAGCTCCCGAAAATGCAGCTCATGATCTCCTTGATCAAATCTATCAAAGAGCCTCTAAGTGAATTTTGTATAGGACATTATCTGATTGTGGCCGAGTGTGGTGAGTCTGTGATACCACCAATTGTGAGCCTTTCCATCCAAATACATAGTGGCAAACTTGATGGCCTCTATCTCCTTCATGGGGTTGAGTTGTAAATAGGTATCCATCTTTTGTACCCAAGACTGTGTCGTCATCTTAGTCGTACCATCAAAGTATGGAATTTCTATCTTCCCTGCTCTATGTTCAAACCCAGAACTACCCCTGTGGTTTGTCCTAGGTTGATTTCTGAACCTGAGTTGGCAATACTGATCTAGGGACATCTGTCTTTGGACCTTCATATCCAAGCTGTAGTATTCTTTGGCACTCTTTTCCATTTGTTCCACAAATTCTTCTACCTGTTCCTGTTGCCCTTTCTCATCCGTGAATGTGGGCATGTAAGGTCTAGGGTTAGCTCTGCTACCTGAATGTCAACCAAGCTGGTCATCTGTGAACGCAGGTATGTATCATCTCTGATTGACCCTGCTACCCATTTGAACCTGGGTCATGTCTCCATCCAGACTTCCTTCAGATCTAACTACTTTCTCTGGATTATATCTAATCTCCTCATGGATTTCCCTGGATCCACCAGCCTCCTTGTTCCCATACGTATCCAGGTTCCTCCCTTGATGAGTCACTTGCGTTAGAAGTTCATTTAGCTTGGATTGATTCTTGTTCATTATCTGCAGGTTTTTGTCAACCCTCTTCAAAGTTTCAGAGAGTTCGGCCTGTCCCCTTCTGCTCGTTTCATGGTACTCATCCAAGTGTCGGACCAATGTGCTTTCCGTACAATTGACGGATAGCTAGAACTTGTCAAATTCTGCTGCTATGCGAGCCAAGCCTAGAGACTCATGGTCATCCCCTAACCCTTCCATTTTGGCCTCTGTTTCACTGCTTGGTTTCATCCTTCTACCCATGAGAGCACCACTGTACCTCTGTATGTGTTGATCCTTCCACAGGTTTGGGGGGATTGAAGCTTTGAAACCATTGTAATGATCCCAAACCAAATTCTGACTTGGAATCACTAACTACCATTGATTTGTCGATGTGCAGGTGTTTATTGAGTTATTAAGTGCATACAAGATTCATTCAACACATGAAGATCATCATACATTCAAGATATAGAAGCACAAGCAAAGATCTGACCCTTTTATTATAAGCAATGTAGGATCAATACAATAGATGGCCGATCTGGCATAAACCTCAGATGGTCGTACAAACAATAGATATGATCTGCTACAAAATGCTCCTGTCAATACAAAAGAAGCCTCTAAAGGCTGAATAAGTAATGAATACCAGTATCAAGTAGATATGAATGTTAAACCCTCCAACCAGAGAGTGTCATGCTCCAAGTGGAGACTGAAACCCTCAGTAATTCGGCCCTGATGGAAGAATGCTCCAAATGAGCCCAAACCCGGTCAAGTAATAGATCAGGGCAGTGAGACCCTCCTCTTGAATTTTCAAGCCCAATGTCCAAGGCAAACCTCTCCAACTGTGAAATCTTCTAAGAGAGTTGTGCCCTCCTGAATAGCTAAATCGAACCCTCCTCGATGGTATGGTGCGCCCTTGCTAGAAATTACCTAATAGTACAGCCCTGCTATCTACTGAAGCTCTAGGAGGAGATATGCTGAGAATAGAATGGTGTGGAGGAATATTTCATCCCCAAGACCAAGTTGTGGAACAAGGTGAGTGGATATTTCACCACTAAGTTGCTCACAAGGGTTTGTACAGCAAAACCCCCAAACTGAATGCTCAAGAGCACTAACAAGAAATAGACCAAAATCAGCATGAGTGATAGGTGCTCCCTAGCCTCTTACTTATACTTTTCCTTCTAATTCTCTGTTGAGTTAGGTTAACCTGGTTAAATTCTATTCTTCTATTGAGTTATCTTTTACTCCTTTTAACCTATTTATTTCTCAAGTCCTTAAAAATTATAACTTTAATCTAGTGGACCTTTCCCCTAAGTGTGAGACTATGGCCTAGTGGGGACACCTAGACCACTACGTCTTCCAAACCTCTTCTTCAAGAGGTGGGGGACATTACAGTCTCCCCTGCTTGAGATTGCTTGTCCTCAAGCAATTCCAAGCCTGCTTCTTGTACCATCTGTTCATTCTCCCATGTGGCATCCTCAATGATCAAGTATTTCCACCTGATCAGATACTCCTTAATGCTTCTCTTCTGGAGCCTCTTTTCTCGAACTTCCAATATCTCTTCTGGGACCAGCACTAACTGACCTTCTTCGTCCATGGGAGGTAGCACCTCAATGGGGTGGACGTGTTGGCCGATAGCCCTCTTCAAGTAGGATACATGAAAGACGTTGTGTATTCGACTACCTGGTGGGAGTTCTAACTCATAAGCCACGACCCCTATCTTTCTGTTGATTCTGTAAGGCCCAAAGAAACGTGGTTGTAGTTTTTCTGCTCCGCTTTTTTTAATTGAAGCCTGCCAGTAAGTTTGGAGCCTTAAATAAACCAAGTCACCCACTTCAAAAGTGTGCTCCATTCTTTGCTTGTCCGCCTGGACCTTCTGTTGTTTCTGGGCTCTCTGTAAATGATCCTTTAACTCTCGGAGAATGTCTTGGCTCTGTTGTACCCAATCCTATACCATTGGTGCCCTACTGTCCCCAAAGGCAATATCTACAAAGGAAAGGGGATCATAGCTATATAAAGCCCTGAATGGTGTCATACCTATGGATACATGATGGGTGGTGTTGTAACAATATTCTCCCAAGTGCAACCATCTGATCCATGCTTTTTGTTGTTCGGATACGTAATTTCTGAGCTAGCCTTCCACCCATTTGTTGACTATTTCCATCTGGCCATCCATCTGAGGGTGATAGTTGGTACTAGGAGTTAATGCCATACCCACTAATATGAACAACTCCTACCAAAATGTGCTCATGAATTTATTGTCCCTGTCACTGATAATGGTTTTGGGTAGGCCGTGTAATCTGAACACCTCTCTGAAAAATAATTCGGCTACCTGTGTTGTGCTGAAGTCAGTGGCTATGGAGAAGAAGTGTGCAAATTTCATCAATCTGTCTACTACTACGAAAATGCAATCTTTCCCCTGTGCCCTGGGCAACCTGGTGATGAAATCCATGGATATACTTTCCCATTTGTGCTCTGGAATAGGAAGGGGTTGCAACAGTCTTGTAGGGTGTGTGTGCTCATCCTTGTTTTCTTGGCATGTAGTGCATTCTTTGACATGTTTAATCACATCTTCCTTTAGGCCCTTCCATGCAAACATCTCTCTCACCTTCCTGTATGTCTTACTGATGCCCTGATGTCCTGCTACTGGTGAGTTATGACAGGCATGCAGTATCTTGTCTTTGAGAGATGATCCAGGAACTAAGAAAATTTGACCTTTGTAATAAATGAGGTCCTTTATGACTCTGAAGTTGTCATCCTGTATTTTCCCATCCAAAAGTTGACAAGCGAACTGATCATTTCTATATTCCACTATCAAGTGATCCTTCCAATCAATTGACATACCAGATATGGAAAAAATGGATGGCCTCCTCGATAATGCATCTACTACTGCGTTGTTCTTCCCTTTGACGAATTCAATGTCAAAGTAGTAGGCTTGTATTTTTCTTACCCATTTCTGTTGTCATTCATTCAAATCCTTTTGCTCCAATAGATATTTAAGACGGTTATGGTCTGATTTGACCACAAACCTTGTGCCTACCAAATATTGCGTGAATTTCGCTAGTGCATGCATGATAGCCAACATTTCTTTGTCGTAAATGTTGTAAAGTAGTTCAGGACCCCTGATTTTTCAACTTTCATAGGCAAGGGGGTGCCTATTCTACATCAACACATCCCCTATACCTTCCCTTGAGGCATCACACTCCAAAGTGAAGGGTACGCCGAAGTCTGGGAGAGCTAGGACTGGGCAGGTGCTCATGACCTCTTTCATCCTTTCCATCGTGGCTTGGGCCTCTTCATTCCATTTGAAGGACCCCTTTTTGGTCAGGTTAGTTAAGGGTGTGCACAGTTGAGAAAACCCTCTAATAAACTTCCTGTAGTATGTGCATAGGCCCAAAAATCCCCTTAATTCTATGAGTGTCTTCGGAGTCGGCCATTCCCTAATGGTTGTTATCTTCTCCTGGTGTACCTGTAGCCCTTTTCCCCCTATGATGTGTCCCAGGTAGAGTACCTCTGTCATCCCAAACTCACACTTGGATTCCTTGGCGTATAGCGACTGTTCTTCCATGATTGACAGGATTTGGTCCACATGTCGAAGGTGTTCCTCCCATGTCTTGCTGTAAATGAGCAGATCATCAAAGAATACTAACAAGTGCTTCCTTAGTTGTTTGTTGAACACATGGTTCATGCAAGACTGAAATGTGGATGGGGCATTGGTTAGCCCAAAGGGCATCACCAAAAACTCGTAGTGGCCGTAGTGACACCTGAAGGTTGTTTTTGAGATGTCCTCCTCCCTCATCTTGATTTGATGGTAGCCTGAACGAAGGTCATTTTTTATGAAATAGATAGCTCCATGCAGCTCATCTAGTAATTCATCAATCCCGGGTATAGGGTACCTATTTTTTATCGTCTTTTTATTCAAAGCCCGAAAGTCAATGCACATTCTCATCGTTCCATCCTTCTTCTTGACCAACTACTGAAGAAGCAAACGGGCTTGAACTTGGCCTGATGTGTCCCATGTCTAGAAGCTCTTTGATGGCCTTTTCTATCTCATCTTTATACTTCTTGGGATGCCTATAGGGTGTGGTGATAATTGGTTTAGCCCCTGATTCTAGCTCAATGATGTGCTCAAACCCCCTGTCTAGTGGCACACCTGGAGGAATCGACCCAAACACCTTATGGTGCCTATCTAGGATCTTTTTAATATCCGGGGTGTAGTGCACCTTCCCCTTCTCATCCACCCGTGTTGAGATTTTACATTTTGGGGGCTCATTAAAAGCCAATTTGCTATCATTGAGAATCTCTATCCCGAAAAACCTTGATTTAGGCCCTCAAAATGGCCCTGGAAGTTAAAAACTGCTAAAAATAGTAAATTGCTAGAAAAAAAAATTGAGTGAGTCAAAAAAGGTCGGTGGCCACTGATATCCACCTGGATCAATCCTCCCTCCTTAGAAATCAATTGTCTCCATTGCATTGAGCTCCCCCATCAGATGAGGAAATTTCTGTTGAATTTGGCCTTGGGTGAGCCACTTGCCTTAGTGCAGGAGCTTCCCTACTTTGATGACTCAATAAATATGGATCCTTTGTTGTCGAGTGACCTTGATCTGTGTGTCCACAATTAGATCACTAGATTCATGTTGCAAGTAGTCAGGGTTGATCTCTCTTGGTGTCAACTTCTCTGCTATCTCTGAGGTGTCCAATAATGGTGGGAAATATGGCCGAAGGAGAGCCACGTTGAAGACTGGGTGCAAGCCAAGGAAAGGGGGAATGTTGAGCTCAAAATAATTGTCACTCACAACCTTAGTGGTGGTGTACGATCCATAACAGAGTGGGTGAAGCTTTCAATGGGGCCCTGTAAAGCATTCTTTTTGCAAGTGCAACCAAACTTTGTTTCCCACCTAAAACTTATGTGGCACCTGATGTTGATCATGACGTTGCTTGTACGTGGAATTAGACTTTTGTATAATATCCTAAACCTATTGGAATATGTGTTGGATCCGCTCAATGAACTGGGTGGATTTGTCAGCTTCTGGTGGAGCAGAGGACGAGTTGACCGAGGTGGTCACTAGGGGTTGTGCAACATCCATGGGGCCCAATGGTTGGAATCCCAACCCCACCTGAAAGGGGTTGTGGCAAGTTGAGTTATGCATGGCTCAGTTGTAGCTATGCTAGACATAGGGAATACTCTCATCCCATGTGTGGGGGTGTTTTGAATTGTACATACGCAAGATATGTATGATCATCTTATTGATGACCTCAGTTTGGCCATCTGTCTAGGGATGGAAGGTAGTGGATTTAGTGAGCTTGGTATCCAGCAGTGACCAGAGCCTTGACTAGAATGTGTTGAGGAAACGACTATCACGATATGAGATAATGGTTTGTGGGATCCCAAAATGTACCCATACTCGTTCAAAGAAGAGCTTGGCAGTGGATTATGTTGTGATGTTCTTCTTGTAGGCGGCTAGAATCGCCATCTTGGAAAATCGATCAACAACCACAAAAACATATTCATTTCCCCTCTTGGTGGACGGGAGGCCCGACATGTAGTCCATTGAGATGGATTCCCATGGCCTGTCAATAGTAGGCAGAGGGGTGTATAGGCCCTATTTCTTAGTGGTCAATTTGGCAATAGCGTAGGTGGTGCAGGACCTGATATACTTGTTGACATCTTGTCGAAGTTTCAACCAGTAGAAATGTTTCTGCAGCATTGCCACTATCTTTTCAATGCCAAAGTGTCCTGCCACCTGACTGTAGTGAGCTTCCCAAATCAGCTTCATGTGCTCACTTGATGAAACAAATATATGGCCCATATGACACAACAACCTATCTTGAAGATAGAAATTAGCGACCACTGAGTTGACGCCCAACATTTGGTAGGTGGTGGAGAAGTCTGGGTCTTTCTCGTAGAGGTGGGGCCATCCGAAGGTCTCATGGTTGCAAGATTATAGCACCGTGGTGAGTGTTGTGACTGGAGGTCAATTGAGGCAATCAACAACTCAGTTGGTACTTCTTTTTTTATACTTGATATTGAGGTGGAACTATTGTAAATATGTGGACCACTTCTGATGGTGTTCATTCTGCAATTTTCCTTGGGTTTTCATGAACTGTAGTGGCTTGTGATCAGTGTGGATGACTATCTCCTTCCTAAGAATGTAATGTCTCCACTAGTGGCAGGCTTGCACAATGGATTACATTTCTTTGTCCTAATTAGGGTACTTACGAACAACATATGATAGTGTCTCACTATGATATGCCACAGGGTGGCCATGTTGAGTGAGAATGACACCCACAGCATAGTCTGAAGCATCTATCTCAATATCAAATGGATGTGCAGGTATGGTAATGAAAGCACTGCGGATGAGCACAAACGCTTCATCAAGTCATCGAAGGCTTGTTGTTGGGACAAGCCCCACATAAAATTTTCTTATTGCCACCCCTGGTTACTTGGCTGAGGGCCCATGAGATATGAGAGAATCCCAACATGAACCTATGATAGGAATTGGCGAGGCCCAAGAAGCTCTGAAGTTCAGTGAGTGTGGTTGGGGCTAGCTATTCATGGATGACCTGGATCTTGGTTGGATCCACATGCACACCATGCCAATCAATGATGTAGCCTAAGTAATGGAACATGTCCATGCCGAAGGAGCATTTTTCCAAGTTTGCATATAGTTTGTGCTGTCGCAGGGTGTGCAAAACCTGTTGAATATGTTGCAAGTGTTCCACCCAAGTCTTGTTGTAGATGAGGATACTATCCAGATACACCACTACAAAAGTATTGGTGAAAGGTCATAGGATATAGTCCATCATCCTCATACACGTTGTTGGAGCATTTTTCAAACCAAAGGGCATGACCAACCATTCAAAAAGACCTTATTTTGACTTGAAGGTGGTATTCCATACATCTGTATGTTCTATTGGGACTTGGTGGTATTCAGACTTTAGATCAATATTAGTGAAGTATTTGGCCCCCATGAGCTAATCAAGGAGGTCATCAATTCGAGGAATCAGGTATTGGTTTCATACTGTGATTTTATTTAGGGCCTGGTAATCAATGTAGAGTTGCTAGGTCCCATCTTTCTTCTACACCAGCACGATCAGGCTCCCACAAGGCGATGAGCTAGGACATATGTGCCCCTTGTGGAGTAGTTCTTGGATCTACCTCTTGATCTCCTCATTTTCTAACAAAGAGTGGAGGTAGACTGGCCCATTGGGTAGCGGTGCACCTGGGGTTAGATCGATGGGGTGCTTGACCTAGAAGTGCAGAGGTACCTCGGTGGGAGATGAGAAGATATTTGAGTATTCTTCTACAACCTTATCCACTTGCTTCTGTTGTGTGGAGAGATCGACCGCAGAGGCCTTGGATGTGGTTGTGATCTTTCACTCACTCTGAGAGCGAATCACGAAGAAGACAAATTTCCTGGTCTGAGAGATGACCTTCTTGCATTGCTTGGCAAAGATCAAGGAAATAACACTAGGAGGGACTGTGTTGGGTATCCTGTACAATTTCATGTTCAAAGTAATAATAACACTACGAGGCCTAGACTCATATTCAGCATGGCGTTTCCATAAATAAGGTTGGCTAAAAGGAACATTACAACCTTCAAGAGGATTAACATCACACAATACCTTGTCTTTTAAGGGCTTGATGTTGTAGGATAGTCGGCATTATTGGCTGACACGAAGATCGCTTCCTTAGCAGAGCCATCCAATGGTGTAGGGTTGTGGGTGTGGTGTTGTCGACAGGTCCAACCGCTTGATGACCTCTAGTGAGATAAGGTTCTTCTGGCTATCGCTAGTAATGATGAAGTGTAGTGGGGTGTCTTTACCCACATTTGTGAATGGAAGAGGCTCTAGCCTTCTTCTGGCTCATCTAGTTCACCAGGCTGGAGCTTGGTGGTAGCAATTGTGGCACTAGGTACTACGTCAATGATCTGTCTTCCCCTTTCTTGTTTTGATTTAGAGTTAGAACCCACATTTGATTCTGAGGCTTTCACTTCAGCCACCAGTGACTGCTTTGAGCGACAGTCAATAGTGTTATGCCAAGGGCTCTTATGGAAGTCGCACCACTTCCCGGTATCTTTCTTTGTCTTTCTAATGTCCTCCTTTGCTTATGGCTTGGACTGGTTGTCCTAATATTGTCCATATTTGCTCTGTCCTTTGTTCTGTGGGTTGGGGCCGCCCCTTCTTGGATTTTATTGTGAGGGGTTTCCAGGCCCAAATTGTCACGTCTTTTTTTTGAGTTTCTGCTCGATTTTGACAACATATCGGTAGGCCACGCTCAAGGACGAGATATCTAGAAATTCCATTTCATTCTGGATGTATCTATATAGAGAACCACGATACTTGAGCACCATATGTCACTCTGAATATTTGATACCTAGCTTGGTGCGCAATGTATGGAAGATATTTGTGAACTCTGGCATTGCTTGGTCTCTTTGTTACCGCAGTGTGGTCCATTTGGTATACAAGTTGTCATAACTTCCGACAGGGTAGTATTGTTCCTTAATAGCATCCCTAAAGGATTCCCAGGTGGATGTGACTATAAATAATAAGGGTTCATCTATTTCCTTTTGCTCACAGAAAGTTTCCCACCAATATTTGACATGGGAAACGACTTTGAGGAGTGCCAAAGTAATATTTTCTCTATTCGAAAATTTATGAACAAAAAAATACTCTTCTAGTAGATTCAACCACTTGTCTACAACATTTGTGTCTATCTGACCTTCAAATATAGGAATAATGTTGGCCCTTGACCAGGTTTTGTGGAAACATTGGTCATGTTTGACCTCTTTTGGGACTTCGATAGGCTGGTCGAAGGCGGAGCGCAATTCGAAGCGAAGATTGCAATATCTCGCCCCCTTGTTTAGGGATTTTTGGGTTTTGGATTTATGTAACGGGTATGGGGATGTCTTACCATGGGTTTTACCCATGTTTTAGCCTTTTTTTAATGTATAAATAGATATCTAGGCGATGTAAGAGAGGGGGAGAGACTAGATACTAGACCTAAGTGGTCGATGAGCTAAGTGAGAATAGTGTGGATGCTCTATGCATATTGTGTTAAGGCTTGCAGATCCAAGTGCAAGTGATTGTAAGAAGGCTTTGTGTTGTAACCTAACTCGGGGAGGGAGGATCTGGCGAGGTATGCACAGATCTCTTGTCCTATGTGGAGTAGGATTTTGTGACTCTGTGCATGTAGATCACTAACAGAAAATAATAAAGAAGAAGAAGAGTTGGTGGATGTAGCCCCAAGCTGGGGATGAACCATGTATATCCTGTGTTATGGTTGCTTTATGCGTTATGGTTATATATATTGTTCATGTGATTTATGCTTAGTGTAGTAATGTATGTTTAGATGAATCTGATATGATAGCTTAGTGCTTAGTAAGGTGAATGAATTCCAAATCTGATCTATTTCCATATGCTAAGTGCTTAGATATGTTAGATCTGATTGAATAATGCGTTGTTTTGGAATTAGGGTTTTATCTGTTATGTGAATAAGGGTTAAATACTAATGAATGTTAACTATTAAGTGCTTTGTTAGGGTGTTGTAATGATAGATCTGTGTCCCATCTAGGTTGTAGACACTTGAGTCCTGCAACCACCCCTACCTCTACCTCGGGTGAGACTTCATCTGCTTCGCAGGTGTTGCTGAAAGGGCTGGTAGTTAGGGTTTTGTTGGTGCATTGTTGAAGCTTGAACCCTGGGTCTGCCCCTACGCCAACTAATGGTTCCATTTTCGGGACTGAAATTGTACTTGCTGGGAACTGAAGAATGGAAAAATCTCTGTGTGTGTAGATTTGTTGTTGTAGTGTGCAGTATTCCACTTGATTTGCGAAGCTCTGTGCTAAGAAAGGAATCAGATCTAAAGAAAAGAGGTAAGATCTGAAAGCTTTGTGCTCTGCTAAAGGTAAGAACAGTGAATTTTTTTTATTAAAAAGGGTAAGATCTGAGAGCTTTGTGCTCTGTTAAAGGCAAGATAAGTGAAAATTTTTATTTCAGAAGAATGGATCTAGGAATGCTTGATAGATTTTGTCCTAGTCTGAAAACTAGGGCACAGTTAGAAGAAAGAAGATTTGATATGAGTATATCAGATAGAAATTGTGAAAGATATGTTATTCCTATGCATAGAAAGAATGTTTGTACTAACAAATGTATGCAGGATCCTAGAAAGAATTTTTTCCATGTTAGTTACTGTGATCCTAGTGCATAGTACAGGAAAGGTTGGGGATCATTTAAGAGAACGAGAGGATTAACCCTTTGTTATAGTTGCAGAAGACCGGGACATCTGGCTAAGGAATTCCCTAGTAGAAGACCTAGTTTTCTTTATTGTAAAGCTATGGATCATGAAGTTTTGGATTTCCCTAGAATGATTGCTAAAGTTGAAAAGATGAATATGAGACAAGAAAACCAAGAGAAAGGCCAAGAGACTAAGACTGTGAAAAAATCCCAGAAAGAATCAGAGACTGTATTATTGCAGATAAAAGAAACCCTGAATGATCACAAAGACACCAATCTATCAGAGATCTTAAAAGAGAAAGAGTGCATAGAAACAAGAATAGAAGACTTCGACATAGACTGTGTTCTGGATGAGGAAACACGGGTGAATATCATGACAAAAAGAACTTGGAAAATTTTGGGAAAGCCTACTATGACTCCTTCATTGGGAGGAATGGAATTATTTAGAGGAAACGTGATAGCCCTATGTGAAAGACTTACCCAGATATCTATGAGTGCTCAAGGAACTTCAACAGAGGAAGAATTTGAGGTTGTTAAATTTGTTGAGAACAATGCCCCATTTGCTATTTTTCTAGGAAAATCTTGGATGGAGAAAGATCAGATCCGAAGGAAACAAGAAGAGGAAGCTATAGAAGAGAAAAAACAAGAACAAAGATATTTCATGGCTAGGAGAATAGCGCACTTACTGAAAGAATATGAAGACCATTCGAAGTTATTGAGGACCAGATATATGAACGTCAAAGTTGAAAGAACATGGGAAGACTTGAAACACCTATATGTACAAGAGAGTAGAGCACCTACTCCAGAAAAAGAAGAAATATTACTCTCAAACCCTATGAAAGAATCTCATCAGTGCGAAGTTACTATGTTGAGTACAGATAAGAACAAGAATGGAAAGAGGAATACAGAGACGCAGATCACAGGAAAGAAGGCTAGAAAGCTCAGTAAGAAGAAAGCAAAGCTAGAAAAATTGTAAGAGGCATCAGAAAGGACTTCGCAGAAAGAAGGTTTACAGAACTTGAACTTCATCGAAATATTAGAACAGCTCAGAGTGGCACTTCACCATGGCAGAGCAATATGATCATTGGAGGCATTATGACCGTTATATCGATGCTCCCGAACGGTTAAAGAAATAGTTATGATCAACAAGCTCGCCATTGGACCGTTGGGACCGCGCCATAACGAATGGAATTGCATTGATTAAGGCTTTTCGACCTGTTGGAAGAATCTGTTACGACGTTTTGTATTTATCCCTTCGAACATTGCACCGAGAACACTTTTGCAAACAGTGATTATTCGAGCCCACATAGAGCTGACTATTACCGCATTGTGTTTATTAAGACTTCACCACCTGCTCTATTACATTGAGTGTTTGATCATTGACCTAAGATAACTGATCTCGAGTGTGCATGTTGGACGACCTCGACGCAGTAGAAAAGTTCATCAAAGAAATTCTAATCGAACTCATGGCTGAGAAGGTGATCTTCTTAGGAGTTCAAGCCTCATCGACGTGAGGAGTGCAAGCCTCCCCATCGACTACTCATGGATCTAGACCATCCCAAGCTACGATCGGGAAAAGAACCAAGAATTGTGATGACTTGGCGATTGTGAAGCTCATCCCATCAATCCTACCTGACTACATCCCACCTCTGGCTAGCGCGGTGAGTCGTGAGAGTGTCCTGAGGGACTTCAACTACACATTGATTACTGCGTACCTCCCGAATGGGATACGCGCAGTCAAACCACAGTTGGAAAGGATTCTGACATTGAAGATCAGCGACTATAATTTGGGAGACCGTAAGAACTATGGCATGCTTGCTCCGCATAAGTATTTTACCAAGACCAAGGGGAAGAAGCCAAAGATCATCCCCCAACCATGGACTATGGACATCGCAAGGTACTTTTACCCAGGGAAGGCTACAGACCGCGCCCTGGCACAGCGAATCAAAGATACCTATGGCGATGTAGAAATGGGGAAGTGAAGCTACAAGGTAGCCTCCATCCAGAATGGTGCAGTGAGCCTAGCCTGCCAGTTGATTGTTGGTAAGATTGTAAGGAAGAATAGACCCAAGCAGGTCATGAGGTTCGTTGTAACCTCACGGGAGTGCATTGAAGGACTACAGATGAACTGGGTAAGCTACTCATCAACCAGTTAGAAAAAGACTGTTGTGAAGCTCAAGATTAGGGATATGAGTTCCATTTTAGCTAGTTGTTGATCCTCATCGCGTTCATTGCTTGGGACATGCTGGAAGGAGAAACCTTCCCTGACATTGAGCCATTTGAACCACTAGATGCGAAGTTCACAACGCTCTGGTATTTGAGTGACATGGGTAAACAGTGGCAATCAAACATGGTGTACCATACCTACTACCTGCAATTGAAGAGAGTTATTGAGTCCTTCCCTCATATGACACCGAACACCCTTCACAGGTTCAGGCCAATAGCGAAGTTCTACGCAGATAGGCATTTTATTTATATCACTGCGCGTGGAGATGAACATAAAGAAGAGCTTTAGAGTTACTATAAGCTTATAGAGGAGGACATGCAAGAAATAACCAAGGAATGGCCCATAGAGTTCCTTATCCCAGTCGACCAGGCCGAACTGTCTGACCCTGACCTAATCAGAAATCTTGTGGTTACTCGTGAAGAGTACGATGCACCTGGAAGTAGCAGAAGGAAGAAGAAAGAAGAGGTACAAGATCTGAACAACACATTAGAAGAGACTACTTCAGAAACACTAGGAGGAGGAGGTGATGATGAAGTAGGCAAAGAAGAGAACAATGGAGAAGAAGACAAGCAGAAGCAAGGCGAAGTAACACCGTGTTATAACCCTAATTTGCACCAGACATACTTACCTGGCATCGGGCCATCTCAAACTCCTTTGCCAAAACACTACTGAACAAATCTTCTAAAAACTCCCTTTTTAAAGGTACATGCTAGCTGACCCACTACAACCCACGTGGATCTACAATGTCCACACTTGCTGACCCACTACAGCCTGCGTGGACCTACAAAAGCATGAAAAATGGAAATTTGTTGACGGAACACACAGTTTTGGGCAAGTGAACTAAACCTTTCGGCCATGCATGGTCGGTCATTCGACCAAATACCTAGATCCTTCTAGCCTATAAAAGGAGGGGTAGGGGTCCCATTTGAAAGGAGGAAAATCATAGTAAAAGAAACTATACCCAATTGAGCATTCCCCTTGTCCCAACCTTTAGCCATCCTTGTGCAAAGAGAAGTATAGAGAAAAGCAGTTGGAGGACAGTTGAAGAGAAGCCTGGGACCAGATTCATGGAGAAGTGGTCGACTTCATCATTGTAAGTTGCTTTAGTGAAGTTAATAATAAAGAAGTACTTTTCCCAGCCCACCATATGAGGTTTTCATTATTTATTGCGTACATGTTGATTAAATCGCTAACCCATTAATCTGTAGATCAAATGCATGTGGAGTTCTTTGTTTGTCTTTTGTGAATGCAGGTCTGCCCTGGGAGGAGAGTTGCAGTCAAAGAGCGACCAAGTGTGAAGAGGGATTGATATCAAACGCCGGAAAGAAGGTATGTTCACTTGATCTTCTTAACTACATATTTGCTTAAGAATAATGGGGATCAGGTCCGGAATGACGATAAAAAGTAAGAATCATGAGGTATTTTCTGCATGCATGATAAAACCCTAAGGTTAGTCTGTAGAGGGATTTCCCAGTCACTGTACTGAATTGGCAATCGTACTAGGGATCTCTAGGGTTTTCTGGGAGCCTTTTTTGGCTATTTTTAAAAATTGGTCTCATTACTTATTTTTAGAGTTTCTGCAAAAGTCTAAGCTAGTAGGGATTCTGGTCTTCCATACCAGTATTCCTTGCTTTCTTTTCTTGGCTGCATTTTCTTTTCGGGAAGTCACAAAGGTACACGCCGCCTGTATAAGGCTTGCATGCATGTACACGTGCCCAACCTTCACACAGCCCGCATGGACACGCTAGCTGATGAAGTGACAGTAGCGTGGCTAGGTTCAGAAAATTCTTATTAAAGAGGAAGTCATCCTCTTCCCTGTCAGAAGTGATCCTTCTCAGGGATTTTCTTAAACTCATTCTGGTCTCTGTTTTTGCAGTTTGTAGCTTAGATACCACCTCATATTGGTTTTGTTCTATGAAATTTTCCTTGATTTTTTTTTTCTTTTCTGACAAAGTAATCTTCTGAGTCTTCAGGAGATTTTGGTTCTCAATAACAGTAGTATCTGCCAGTGCTTGATTGCTTGTCTTTTCATTTTTGAAGAGTTGTTGAGGTACATGTAGATTGCATAAGGTCTGCATGCATGTACATGCGCTCTGACCTTACACAGCTCACGTGCACACGCTGGCTGTTGAACTATCAGCAGCGTACCTATTGAGAAAATTTTTGCTTAGGAAGAGGCAGTCATCCTTTTCCTTGTCAAGAGTTATATCTCTCGGGGTTCTTGGTCTCTGTCATAACAGTCGACAACTTAGGTCTGATCATAGAAATAACTTTATTTTTCATTAAAAGATTTCATTAGTTTCTTTTAGAATATTTTGTTACTTCTGCTTTGATTGGTAGAAAATATTAAAAAAAATAGCTTGTTAGTTCTCTTTCTTTCTTGGCATTTGCCTAGCATTGTTATTTGAAAAAGAAAAAGAAATTAGCATAGTGTTGTGTTTTCTTCTCATCTTAAAAGCATTTCAAAAGAAAGATAATCCTTCTTTGCCAGTGTTCTTATCATTTCTTTTTTCTGCAAGAGTCTTAACAACATCAGTGGCACTATCGTACCCTTTTGAGTAAATCAAGCCAATAAAAAGAACGCTAATTAAAATTTACTATACTTTATGTTTGTAGGGTCCATCAACTAGATTAGGCTAGAGCCTTGATTTAGGTTGGAGAGGAAACTCTTCAAGGCTATAAAACAAACATATGATTATGTGCTAAGGAGTGTAGAAGTCCAGTAACATGGAAATTATCCGGGACCCCCCTCTAACACAGGGGATAAACACGAGGTCGCATGCGGAAAGGTAGTGGAGATAACCCCTCCAAAGCTGGACCAAGCGTAGTGGGGAACGCATATAGAGGACTTGTGTTGGGATTTCGTTGATCGCATTTGCCACGGATCTTTGTGGGTCTCGAATCCATTCAAGGCCCTCAGACGTCTTCCAGAACACTTTCTTTCGATACCCTTGATAGGTTTCGGGCTGGATACCCTGCTCATTGCGGTCCACCCAACTATCGACTATACCCGCCTGGTGATTGTTCACGAGCTGGCAACCTAGTTGCCTTTATTTTAGAGACTTACACAGGTGACCGTGGGGGTATACCACAGTACCTAGGGCAGACATCGGGCCACGCTTTGTAGAGTATACCTGGAGGGTGCTTCTGTATTCGAGTTGCACTTGCATTGGTAAGTTGCTCTAGTGTTGGTTGGTGTAACTGTTCTTCCAACTAGTTAGTCGTTTGCTTGATTTTCCTTTAGGAACTATTATCCCTGATTTCTAGGGATAACTAGGAGATCATGTCTCAAGGCCCACAGGTCCTAGACAAGGAGTACCGAGAGCAGGATTGACCTGACCATGGCCCTAGAGGGCCCATCTTTCTTCTTCTTCATCAGACTTGTCCTATCAGCAGCAGCAGCATCCATCACCTTCAGCTTGGACTTGTATCGAAGAAGACTCTTGCTCCATGAGGTAATTGGTCTAGGTATCATGGTATGTGTTATATTTGATCATTATAACCTTCAGATATATGCATCAGATTCCTTTCATTTCTGACGACTGCTTGGATCTTACACTAACCCACTCGACCATGGTTGGGGGGATTGACGGGGTACCCTAGCAAGCTTGTGCCCATAGGTTTTGGTTAGCCACCAGTGGGGATTTTGAAGAGCCATCATCCGCTCCCATCATATTATCATTCTTACATCTTACCTCCTACTCATCTATCCCATTCCCCTGGTCCAAACATTAGGATGACCTTTTGTGGGGTTACACCTTATCTTGTGGGAAGAAGGGGCCAAAGGCCCGGGAGATAAAAGCAGCTGGTAAGAGATAAAAGCCATAAAAAATAAAACTTAGAGAGGTCTCGCCCAGGGATCCCCGAGAAGGCAATAAAAAGCTTCTCAATAAGAAACAAGAGGGACCCGAAGAAATGACAAAACAAGACCTATCCAAGAGGATGAGGGGTCTCATCACGAGCCAACCCATTATGTTCATGGGTACCTAGCTGTATGACATTGCCATTATCTGGTTACCACACCAGGGAAGTGACCTTTGGTTGCATGGCCAAGGGAAAGGGGGTCTCATCACAAGCCAACCTTATCATCTCTATGAAAGTACTTGTGGGTAACACTGTCAGCTCTGGTCACCACGCTAAGGCAGTGTCCTCTAGTTAGACCTTGAAATAAAAAGAAAGAAAAATTAATAAAGAAAAGAAAGAATAAAGGCAAAAAAGGGCTTGGAAAGAATTGCATCCATGATAGGTACATCTTGCCTCCTACAAAGGCACCCACAGATAATATCACCCTGGTCTTTCACTCTACCTGTATGTCTAAACATCCTTTGACCATACCACCTCGTGTTACATGGCTTGGATGATATCCTCTGGAAACTTTCCTTTTCTGATGGATGCTAGCCCAATAGGGCATTTTGTCTTTTTTTTCAGCTTTGTATAGTAGGTCATTGTAATGTCTTTGAGCTATTGGATGATATGCTAGGGGTTTTACGCATGTATTTCATAAAATTAATGATGAAATATGATTGACATTGCTATGATCCCCAGGACTAATGAGCCCATGGAGGGAGAAGTTTTTGATGTGTAGGATCATGCCCGATGAACAAGTACCAAGTGGACTGGTACACATGGGGAGATGATTAGTTCGGACCTCCATGGGGCTGAAGAGCCCATCAGATGGTTGTTGGGACCTCATATGGGGCAGAGACGGGACAGTGATTGATCAAGCCTTTGCACGAGAGAAGGAGAAGGACATTTTCATCCAGGGTGCCTTGGTTCAGCCCAGCCCTAGGGGGTTGACCCACTACAAGTGGAACATGTCCCTCTGATGGCCCAGGACGTCATCTAGGAGCCCTTGACATCACCTCTAGTGTATGGCACCTTGACAGAGCATTTTGGCACGTGTGGCAGAGTTTGGAGGCCCAAAGAGGGCCAACATTTGTCGTTTAGTGCTATGTTTTTCCCTAAAAAGGGCCAACGTCTCCCTCAAAGGGGCTAGATGTCTTGTTTATTGCTCATTTAGGGTTTCTTTTAGCAGTTTAATGTAAAACAATATGATTTTTGGTTATTAGCCTTGTCGGTTATTTTTAATGACCTAATTAGTAATTAAAGGTCATGAGATGATATATATTGAGGATGTTTTCCCTCATTTTGACATAACACAATTCACTCACCCTTGTGAGGTCTGATTTTTGTGCCCTTTTAGGGTATATTTTCTTTCTAAGTGAGGCGCACTTGTTATCGGAAGGATTTTTTGGCATCTTTTAGCATTTCTCTCCAAGGAAGGTTTACAACTAGGGTTTGCACATGCTTTCTTCATGATATGTAAGTGATTTTCTTGCAAAACTTCTTAATTGAATGGTTGTAGGTTTAACTTCTTGCATTTGCTTATTAAATTGTTGATTTCAAACCCTAGGTAACAAGAACACAAGTAGGTCATTGTTACATGTCCCCTTAGAGAGAGAGATTTTTTCAGCCATTGAAGAAGAGGGATTGAGCCTAGCCTTTGCTACACTCATCTTGCTTCTTCCCTGAAGCTAGCGTTGAAGTTTATAGGTTGAAAGAGGGTGATGTCCTAGGCCTAGGTTATCTACACCTAGGACCATCATCTTCTAGGGTTTGAAAGCCTTGTATTTACAACACTTTCTCTCACCTCATCCCTTAAATTTATCATTTATGCTAGTCATTTTGCCAAGTTGACCTAAGGAATGAGGAAAGAGCACGAGGCCTTTCTTAAGCAAGACCGAAGTGAGCCTCTTTCCCCTAGGGTTTTGATTCTAGGGCCCTGCCTTTGTAGCACTTTAGAACCCTTCCCTCTAGTCTTTAAGTCTTCATCCTTTCAAGACCTTGTGCCCTTATCTTGTTTGACTCCATATACCCTAAGGCACTAATCTCTAGCCTCCAACGTTGATCTGAAATCGGATCCAAAAGCCTGACAAGGCTTGAAAAATGCTCAAAAATGAAAGTGCTTGGAATGTGACGAAACTAGTGCCATTGCGTTCATCTCGTCTTCTTGATTCCGGTGGTATATTTACTTTGTCAAATGGGCTCCATATCGAGAATATATCACGTTCTGTCCGAAAAGTTAAACAGGCAAAAAATGTTGACTGGGTAGTCCGTACAGCCACGTGGCACCCAGTCATCAGTTGAAGTGGCATGTTTCAAAAATTGTTTTTGGGGTCCATGGGATTTGAACCCATGACCACCACCAAGCCCAACACCTTAAGAAATGGTCT
>JZKD02S2167516.1:21527-47275 GCA_000966675.3 Picea glauca | reverse complement strand
TTCCCCGTAGGGGTTTTACCATGTGAAAACATTGGTGTGTTGATCTTTGATCTGGTTATGTGAGTGGTTACTGAAGGTGTTCGTCCTCTGTTGGAATGCCTGTGTTGTCGAACAACACTTACTGAAAGAAAAAGAAGACCAATCGAAGCTACTCAGGACCAGAGATCTGGATGTCGAAGTTGAAAGAACACAGGAAGACTTGAAACACCTATCTGTACAAGAGAGTAGAGCACCTACTCTAGAAAAAGAAGAAGTATTACTCTCAAACCTTATGAAAGAATCTCATCAGCGCGAAGTTACTATTTTGAGTACAGATAAGAACAAGAATGGAAAGAGGAATACAGAGATGCAGATCACAGGAAATAAGACTAGAAAGCTCAGCAAGAAGAAAGAAAAACTAGAAAAATTGAAAGAGGCACCATAAAGGACTTTGCAGAAATAAGGTTTACAGAACTTGAACTTCGTTGGAATATCAAAATAGTGCAGAGTGGCACTTCGCCATGGCAGATCAATATGATCGTTGGAGGCATTATGACCATTATATCAACACTCCCAAACGGTTAAAACATCAGTTATGATCAACAAGCCCACCATTGGACCGTTGGGACCGTGCCATAACGGATGGAATTGCGTTGATTAAGGCTTTTCGACCCATTGGAAGAATCCATTATGACGTCGTCTAATTATCCCGTCGAATGTTGCACCGAGAACACTTTTGCAAACAGTGATTATTCGAGTCCACAGAGAGCTGACAATTATTGCACTATGTTTATTGAGAATTCGCCACCCACTCTATTACATTGAGTGTTTGATCACCAACCTGAGATACCTGATCTAAAGCGTGCATGTCGGATGACCACAACGCACTAGAAAAGTCCGTTGAATAAATTTTAATCGACCTCATGGCTAAGAAGGTGATGTTTGTGATGTCTGTAGGAGTTCAAGCCTCATCGATGCGAGGAGTGCAAGCCTCTCCGTCGACTGCTCGTGGATCTGGACCATCCCGAGCTGCGATCGAGAAAAGAACCAAGCATCGTGATGACTTGGCGAATGCGAAGCTCATCCCATCAATCTTGCCTAACTACATCCCGCCTCTGGCTGGCGCGATGAGTCATGATAGTGTCCCGAGGGACTTCGAATACATGTTGATTACTACGTACCTCCCGAAGGGGATACGTGCAATCAAACCACAACTGGAAAGGATTCTGACATTGAAGATCATCGACTATAATTTGGGAGACCGCAAGAACTATGGCATGCTCGCTCCACATAAGTATTTGACCAAGACCAAGGGGAATAAGCCAAAGATCATCCCCTAACCATGAACTATGGACATCACGAGGTCCACTATTTTGAACGTAATGAAGATACCCCATTTTGGAAGGCATCAGAAGGTTAACGTGTGCATTAAGCTCCTATTGTCGTGCTTCCATGACGGTTATCTGTGGCTGGACAGACACATCACCTTCGATCCAACCCTGATCCATAGGATCACCAAATTAAGCATGTAAGGACCAGACCCACGAGACTTTTACCCAAGGAAGGTTGCAGACTGCACCCTGGTGCAGCGAATCAAAGATACCTATGGCGATGTAGAAAAGGGGAAGCGAGGCTACAAGGTAGCTTCCATCCAGAATGGCGCAGTGCGCCTAGCCTACCAGTTGATTGCTTGTAAGCTAGTAAGGAAGAATAGACCCACGCAGGTCATGGGGTTTGTTGTTGACCTCGCGGGAAAGTGCATTGAGGGACTACAGATGAACTGGGTGAGCTACCTCATCAACCAATTAGAACAAGACTGTCGCAAAGCTTAGGATCATGGCTATGAGTTCCATTTTAGCTAGTTGTTGATCCTCATCACGTTCATTGCTTAGGAGATGCTGGAAGGAGCGACCTTCCCTGACAATGAGCCATTCGAACCACTAGATATGAAGTTCACCACGCTCTGGTATTCGAGTAACATGGGGAAACAGTGGTAGTCAAATGCAGTGTTCCATACCTACTACATGCAATTGAAGAGGGATATTGAGTCCTTTCCTCATATGAAACCGAACACCCTTCACAGGTTCAGGCCAATGGCGAATTTCCACGCAGATAGGCATTTTATTTATATCATTGCGCATGGAGATGAACACAAAGAAGAGCTACAGAGTTACTATAAGCTTACAGAGGAGCACATCAAAGAAATAACCAAGGAATGGCCCACAAAGTTCCTTATCCCAGTCGACCAGGCCGAACCTTCTGACCCCGACTTAATCGGAAGTCGGGTGGTTACTTGTGAAGAGTACGATGCACTTGGAAGTAATAGAAGAAAGAAGAAAGAAGAGGTACAAGATCTGAACAATGCATTAGAAGAGACTGCTTCAGAAACACCAGGAGGAGGAGGTGATGATGAAGTAGACAAAGAAGAGAACAATGGAGAAGAAGACAAGCAAAAGCAAGGCAAAGTAACACCACCTAGGGATCCCATTAATGAGGTTGAAGCACCCAAGAAAAGAAATGTTTCCCCCATGAAACCTACATCGTGGAAGAAGTCAAAAGCTAGTAAACTATAGCTGCAAACTGTGCTCACATTGGACGACATCGACCTAATCATCATTGTTGTATCAGATACCTCAGAAGATCTTTCACAACGCAATGAAGAAAAACAAGAGACCATGTATGAAAGGATTGAAGTAGAGCTAAGAGGGGTACATCAAGCCCTTCACTCCAACCGTGCAGTGTCTATTGCGCCCCTGCCATCAAAAGAAACAGAGTTGGGAGATGAACCTGCCCAACTTCGCAGAATAGCATATGTGACCGAAGTTCGCCTTTGTCATGTCTAATAAGAAAAAGAATAGGCCACAGAGGCCCTAAAGCAGGTACAAGAGGAAGTCATAGAGAAACGTCGGGTTGCACAGTAGGAAAAAGATGACCTCTAAGCGAAGTTCACAGAGGATAGAGCGCAAATCCAGCAGGATAAAGAATAGTTTCTCGTGGAGCAGGTTGGAGTTAAAGAAGCAGTCATGAGAGCACTTTGCTCTGTAACAAGATTACAACAGATAGAAGAAGACACAATGGAGAGTCAAGTGGCGAAGCTTGTTGAAGCCATCTAGCAGCTTCAATAGAGAGTAGCAGATCTTGAGCTACAAACAGTGCCAAGCACTCTGCAAGACGTGAGAAACCAGAGAGAAGCAACTGCCTGGAGCGCAATTGAGAGAATCAAAGCATTACCCTTGGAATGTAAACATCTTAGCAGTCGAAGTGTGCAGATTTATGAGCAACTTACATAGGGCCCTAAACTAAAGACACTGGAGTCACAGCTCTAGGAGGCAAAGTAGCAAGTAGCAACAGTATAAGCGTAGTTGAAACTCCGATCATCAGTTGAGAGGATGAAAAGGTCCCAAGAATAGTGCATGGCTCAGCAACAGGTCCATGCCATACATAGAAAAGTCATGGAAGTGACTTAGAAGCTCCAGCTAGTCCAGGATGCAGCTTGCCTACTTTTTTATGAGATTGAAGGAAGAGGAGAAGAACTCGAACAAGTAGTCACCACAGTCGAACAACGCTTGGAAGGACCAGTGAACGAGATAGTTATTCAAGAGTTCATCGAGTAGGAGGCCCTGGTGAAGCAGCCCGAGCCAAGCTCGAAGAGTTTGAAGCAGATTTACCCAGATAAGAGTGACTTGGGATGAGTCACAAGTGAGTGTTGGGGGCATGTTGGCCCTTAACCAAGGTTTTTGGAAATGCTGGTCATGTTTGACTTCTTTTGGAACTTCGATAGGCTGGTCGAAGGCGGAGTGAAAGTCGAAGTGGATATCGCGGAATCTCGCCCCCTTGTTTAGGGATTTTTGGGTTTTGGGTTTATGTAACATGTATGGGGATGTCGGCCCATGGGTTTTACCCATCTTTTAGCCCTTTTTTAATGTATAAATAGATATCTAGGTGATGTAAGAGAGGGGGAGAGACTAGATACTAGACCTAAGTGGTTTATGAGCTAAGTGCAAATAGTGTGGATGCTCTGTGCATATTGTGTTAAGGATTGTAGAGCTAAGTGCAAGTGATTGTAAGAAGGCTTTGTGCTATAACCTAACTCGAGGAGGGAGGATCTGGCGAGGCGCGCGCAGATCTCGTGTCCTATGCAGAGTAGGATTTTGTGGCTCTGTGCATGTAGATGACTAACATAAGATAATAAAGATGAAGAAGAGTTGGTGGACATAGCCCCGGGCTAGGGGTGAACCACGTATATTCTGTGTTATGGTTGCTTTGTGCATTATGGTTGTTGTATTGTTCATGTGATTTATGCTTAGTGCAGTAATGTATGTTTAGATGAATTTGATATGATAGCTTAGTGCTTAGTAAGGTGAATGAATGCCAGATCTGATCTATTTCCATATGCTAAGTGCTTAGACGTGTTAGATCTGATTGAATACTGTGTTGTTCTGGAATTATAGTTTTACCTGCGATGTAAATAAGGGTTAAATACTAATGAATGTTAACTGCTAAGTTCTTTGTTAAGGTGTTGTAATCATGGTTCTTTGTCCCAGCTAGGTTGCAAACACTTGAGTCCTGCAACCACCCCTGCCTCTACCTCGGGTGAGACTTCATTTGCTTCGCAGGTGTTGCCGAAAGGGTCAGTAGTTAGGGTTTTGTTGGTGTGTTGTTGAATCTTGAACCCTGGGTCTGCCCCTGTGCCAACAAATATCAAAGTTCATTTGTACCTTGAATAGGACGACGCCTCTGCTCGATGAAGATGTGTCGCTTGTCGGTAGTTGTTGAAAGATTTGCGTGAAACTATCCATCATCTCGTTCCTCTGTTGCGTGAGGGCTTCCTCAAGAAACATTTTGAAAGGATCTCTTGTCCCTTCATATTTCTTTTATCCTACCATGAGAGGTCGCTTGGGCGTGTGAGAGCTTTTTTCCTCAAGAGAAACAAGCTCGAGACCCAATTCTTTGTACCCTGGCCTCGTTGGGGACATGCATTAAGACGACAAGGAGCAGACCAATATTATACCAATGATTTGGATTTTATGAGAAGAACAAAATGAATACAGATTATTAAAATATGCTTAACATAGATAACAGAGATATAGTAAAACTGGTTTTCTATTCAATAAGGAAATAAGCTAAAACTGTAAAATGCAGCAGAAAACAAGCTTGTTGGAATGGTGGTGGTTTATCTCTGAGAAGAGATGTGACGGCTACGCTCATTCACAAGAAGATGATTACAATGATTCTCTTAAGACCTTTTTACAATAAACAGGAATGTCAAAATCCCTAGACATCCAAAAACCTAACTCTAGGAGATGAAGCACCAAAAGTCATGTGGGCCCTGTTTGGGTAAGTTAGTACATCAACTTCTCGGGGTCATAACTTTTGCATATGATCTTCGTTTTAGGTGCAAGATAGCCTGTTGGAAAGGTATCGCCAAGGAGATTCATTTTGGGGGCTCAATTAGAGGCTTTAGGTTTTCTTTAGAAGCTCGATCCCGAAAAACCTTCATTTAAGCCCTCAAAATGGCCCCATAAGTTAAAAACTACTAAAAATAGTAAATTGCCAAAATTGTATTAGCACAGGGGTAGACCCAGGGTTCAAAGCTTCAAAAGTGCACCCAAAAAACCCTAACTACTGACCCTTTCAGCAACACCTACGAAGGAGATGAAGTCTCACCAGAGGTAGAGGCGGGGAGGGGGGGGTTACAGGACTCAGGTGTTTACAACCTAGGTGGGCCACAGATATGTGATTACAACACTTAATAGAGCACTTAGTCAACAATATGAATTAATTTATGATTCTTATTCACATCGCAGACTAAACCCTAAGTACAGAACAACACAGTAATAATCAAATAAAACACTTCCAAGCACATAGCATTAACTCGGATCTAGCATTCATTTACCATCAATAGAGCACTAAGCATCCATACATCTATCTAACATACATTAAGATCATTGCTCTAAGAAAATAAATGCATGAACAACATTGCACAAAGCACATCAACACATGATATACGTGGTTCACCCCAGTGTGGGGCTACATCCACCAACTTCTTCTTCTTCTTTATTAGTCTTCAAGCTTCTTACATTCCTCTGCTCTTTTGCACAAAGCCACAAAGCCAACTCCACAAAGGATAGGAGATCTGCGTGCACCTCTCCAGATTCTCCTTCCCTTAATTAGGTCATGGCACAAAGCCTTACACAGACTGTGCACAAAGCCTCTTACAATCACTTGCACTTAGCTCTGCAAGTCTTAACATACTCTAGCCATGCACTAAGCCCATGACCTCTATTACTTACATCGCCTAGCTACTTATTTATACATTAAAAAAAGGCCTAAGCATGGGTAAACCCATGGGCCGACATCCCATACCTGTTACATAAACCCTAAAATCCCGCAAAATGAGTGAGATCCCGTGATCTCCGCTTCGCTTGGGCGCTCTATCTTCGACCAGCCTATCGAAGTCCCAAAAATGGTCAATCATGACCAACGTTTCCTCAAAACTTGGTCGAGGGCCAACAAGCCCCCAACGCTCACCTGTGACTCATCCCAAGTCACTCTGATTTGGGTAATACCTCTTCGAAGGCCTTGAGACTAGCTCGAGCTGCCTCGACTTGCTACTTCGCCAGAGCCTCCTGCTCGGCGAACTCCTGAATGACTTGCTCTGTGACAGGCCCTTCCAGGTGTTGTTCCACTATTGTGACCACCTATTCCAACGGTGAGCCTTGTCCCTCGATCTCTTCAAAAAGTGTGCAGGCTTCTTCCTGCACCGACTGGAGTCTCGGTGTCACCTCCATAACTCTGCTCTAGATGGCAGTGACCTACTGCTGAACTACACATTGTTCCTACGACCTCTTCATCTTCTCAATTGTAGTAAGAAGCTTAATCTATGCTTGCATAGTGGATGCCTTGATCCAGGTGGATATCAGTGGCCACACACCTTTTCCAGCGGGTTCAAAACAACTTTCTGGCAATTTTGGTAATTTACTATTTTTAGCAGTTTTTGGGTCCTGAACTTCCAGAGTCGTTTTGAGGCCCTAAACGACGTTTTTTTTGGGTATGTTGTTGTCCAAATTTTTCAAGATGAAATTTTTAGCAACTATTGTAGTCCTCAGATAGATCTTTCCAACATGCTATCATACACCTAAAACGGAGATCGTATGCAAAAGTTACGACCCTGGGAAGTTGATGTACTGACTTACCCAAACAGGGCCCACATGACTTTTGGCGCTTCATCTCCTAGGGTTAGGTTTTTGGATGTATAGGGTTTTTGACACTCCTGTTTATTGTAAAAAGGCCTTCAGAGCCTCATTGTAATCATCTTCTTGCGAATGAGTGCAGCCGTCAAATCTCTTCTCAGAGATAAGCCACGACCATTCCATCAAGCTTGTTTTCCGTTGCATTTTACAGTTTCAGCTTATTTCCTTATTGAAAAGAAAACTAGTTTTATTGTATCTCTGTTATTCTATCTTAAGCATCTATTAATAATCTGTAGTCATTTATTTTTGCTCATAAAATCCAGATCAGTGGTATCATAGCGGTTTTCTCCTTGTCGTCTTAATGCATGTACCCAACGACGTCAGAATACAAAGAATTGGGTCTCGAGCTTGTTTCTCGTGAGGACCAAAGCTCTCACACGCCCAAGCGACGTCTCATGGTAGGAGAAAAGAAAAATGATGGGACAGGAGATCCTTTCAAAATGTTGCTTGAGGAAGCCCTCACGCAATAGAGGAACGAGATGATGGATAGTTTCGCACAAATCCTTCGGCAGCTACCAACAGGTGTCACATCTTCTTCGAGCGGAGGCGCTGCCCGCTTCAAGGTACAAATAAACTTTGATATTCCTATATTTGAAGGTCAGATAGATGCAGATGGTGTAGACAAGTGGTTGAATCTACTAGAAGGGTATTCTTTTGTCCATAACTTTTCAAATAGAGAAAATATTACTTTTGCGCTCCTCAAAGTCATTCCCCATGTCAAAGATTGGTGGGAAACTTTCTGTGATCAAAAGGAAACAAAGGAACCCTCATTATTTACAGTCACTACCACCTGGGAATCCTTCAGGGATGCTATTAAGGAAAAATACTACCCTGTTGGAAGTTGTGACGACTTGTATACCAAATGGACCACACCGTGTCAAGAAAGAGACCAAGCAGTGCCAGAGTTCACAAATATCTTCCATACCTTGTGCACCAAGCTAGGTATCAAAGATTCAGAGTGACATCTGGTGCTCTACATAGATACATCCACACCAAAATGGAATTTCTGGACATCTCGTCCTTGGGCACAGCCTACCGATATGTTGTCAAAATAGAGCAGAAGCTCAAACAAAAGACGTGGCAATTTGGGCTCGGGAACCCTTCACAGAAAAATCTAGGAAAGGGCGGCCCCAACCCATAGAACAAAGGATAGAGCAAAGATGGATAGTATCAAGACAACCAGTCCAAGCCGCAAGCAAATAAGAACACCGGAAAGACGAAGAAAGATATCGAGAAGTGGTGCGACTTCCATAAGATCCCTTGGCATAACATTGCTGACTGTCGCTCAAAGTAGTCGTTGGTGGCCAAAGTGAAAGCCTCTGAATCAGATGTGGGTTCTAACTCTAATTCAAAACCAGAAAGGGTAAGACAAATCATTGACATGGAACCCAGTGCCACCGTTGCAACCACCAAGCTCCAGCCTGATGAACGAGACGAGCCAGAAGAAGGAGAGTGCCTCTTCCATTCACAGATGTGGGTAAAAGGCACCCCATTGCACTTCATTGTTGATAGTGGTAGCTAGAAGAACCTCATATCAACAGAGGTTGTCAAGTGAATGGCCTTGCCAACAACGCCACACCCACAACCCTACACCATTGGATGGCTCCGCCAAAGAAGCGATCTCCGCATCATCCAACAATTTCGATTGTCGTACGACATCAAGCCCTTCAAAGATGAGGTATTGTGTGATGTTTCTCCTCTCGAAGTTTGTAATGTTCTTTTTGGCCAACCTTATTTATGGAAAGGTCATGCTATATATGAGTCTAGGCCTCGTAGTTTTATTATTACTTTGAACAGGAAATTGTACAGGATACCTGAGGTAGTCTCACCTAGTGCTATTTCCTTGACCTCTTCCAAGCAATGCAGGAAGGTCATCTCTCAGACTAGGAAGTTTGTCTTCTTTGTGATTCGCTCTCGGAATGAGCAAAAGATCACAACCACATCCAGGGTCTCTGCGGCCGACCTCTCCACACAGTAGAAGCAAGTAGATAAGGTCATCGAAGAATACTAAGATATCTTCTCCTCCCCTACCGAGGTACCTCTACACTGTCAGGTCAAGCACCCCATCGATCTAACCCCCAACACACCGCTTCCCAATGGGCCAGTCTATCACTGCTCTATGTTAGAGAATGACGAGATCAATTGACAGATTCAAGAACTACTCCACAAAGGGAACATCCATCCCATCTCATCACCTTGGGAAAGCCCAATCATGCTGGTACAAAAGAAAGATGGAACTTGGCGACTCTGCATTGATTACCGGACCCTGAATAAAATCACAGTCAGAAATCGATACCCAATTCCCTGAATCGATGACCTCCTTGATCAACTCACGGGGGCCAAATACTTCAGTAAGATTGATCTGAAGTTTGGCTACCACCAGGTCCTGATAGAACAAACAGATGTATGGAAGACCGCCTTCAAGTCAAAGGAAGGCCTTTTTGAATGGTTGGTCATGCCCTTTGGTTTGACAAATGCTCCAGCCACTTTCATGAGGATGATGGATGATATCTTACAACCATTAACCAATACGTTTTTAGTGGTGTATCTGGATGACATTCCCATTTACAACAAGTCTTGGGCAGAACACTTGCAACATATTCAGTAGGTTTTGCACACCCTACGACAACACAAGCTATACATTAACTTGGAAAAATTCTCCTTCGGCATGGACATGGTCCATTACCTGGGCTACATTGTTGATCAACATGGCGTACATGTGGATCCAGCCAAGATCCAAGTCATCTGTGACTAGCCAGCCCCAACCACACTCACTGAGCTTTGAAGCTTCTTGGGCCTTGTCAATTTCTACCACAAGTTTGTGTTAGGATTCTCCCATATTGCATGGGCCCTCAACCAAATAAATAGGGGTGGTGGTAAGGAAAAATTTGCATGGGGCCAGTCCCAACAACAAGCGTTCGATTATTTGAAGCAGCGCTTGTGCTTAGCCCCAGTACTTTCACTACCAGACCTGCAACAACCCTTTGATATTGAGACAGATGCTTCAGACTGTGTTGTGGGCACCATTCTCACTCAGCACGACCACCCCGTGGCCTATCATAGTGAGACACTATCAGATGTTTTCCATAAGTACCCTACTTACAACAAAGAAATGTACTCCATTGTGCAAGCCTGCCGCCAGTGGAGACATTACATTCTTGGGAAGGAGACAATCATCCACACTGATCATAAGCCATTGCAGTTCATGCAGACATAAAGAAAATTACAGAATGACCGCCATCAAAATTGATCCACATACTTACAACAATTCCACCTCAATATCTGTTAAAAAGTCAACAAGAAATGTGTGTCTAATTTATTTTTCCCTTAAATAAATTGGACAATAAATATTAATCTGTTATCTCATAATTACTTGAAATAATTAACTGAAATGGAAAATCAGTTAACTATAGGAAATTCAATCTCATTTGCATTCGAATTCATTTGCAGGTTTTTCATTGCAAGGATTGCGCAGAGGAGGCAGGTTGTCTGGAGGCAGAGAATTGGCACATGTATTTGTTGATTTTTGCACGACAGTGTGAGACGATTGTATTGTACTGAGAGCTCTTGGATTAGATTTCTGTATGAGATTGTTTCATGATCCACGATATACATAATATATGATATTGGGGTTTTTAGATTTATGCTTTCTCGGAAAAACACATGTGTTATGTGCGACTGATCTTTCTTCTTGATATTGCAATTGGCGATAGTGTTTTAAATTCCACAAGAATATTAGTAGAAGTGATTATGTATTTAACAATGGCATATAATTGTTAGATCAGGAGAATCCAAGCAATACATAATTTGTATTAAAATTTCTACATGGTATCAGAGCACAGAAGATTGCAACTTTGAAGATTGCAGAAGCTGAGTTTGTGATTGGATAGAATTCGAATCTGCAAAAAGACTTTCTTGGTGCTACAACTGATTCAAGATCGAAATGGATTTCAATGGCTTTCAATGGCTTGAGGTTGGAGTATGCACTCGAGGGCAGCTCGAACTACATTTCTTGGAAGGACAGGATGGAGGCAGTACTCGAAGACAATGGCTTGAAGGAATTCATTGAAAAAGATGTTCCTAAGCCAAATGCTGCAGATGCTGCAAATCTTGATGCATGGAAAAAGAAAGTGGAAAAGATGAGGAGGATTCTATTGGAGGGAATACGAGACCACATGTCTCAAGCCTCCATGGGAAAGCCACACCACATGCAATTTGGAAGACTTTGATGAATCTATTCCAAAACAACAGTGACCGTAGGAAATGGACGCTCAAAGATAAACTCGAGAAGATCAAGATGGAGAAGGGCTACTCCATTCCAAAATATCTCACAAAGTTTGTCCAATGTCAGGATGAGCTGGGGAGTGTGGTAATAGCAGCCGTTTATGATGATTTGGTGAGCTTGGCTCTCCTAGGACTTCCCAAGAGTTTGCACAGTTATCAAGACTCTATCAATGGAAGGGAAAAATTGCCACATTGGGAACGACTATGGTTGGATCTAGTGTAGGAGGAGATTAGGTGGAACACCAGAGATGGATCTTGATGATGAAGAGGATTGTTCCTTGGCTACTAAGGCAAGCAAAGGGAAGGGGAAGAAATTCCATTCAAAATCTAAGTCTAAAGTCAAGAAGCTGGATTTGTCCAAAGTGAAGTGTTTTCACAGTCACAAACATGGGCATCTCACTACTAATTGTCCACAGAAGAGGAAGAACAAGAAGGTTGTTGGAGTTGCAACTGGTGAGGCCCTTGCCTCACAATTTGAACTTGACTTCTCTTTGATCACATGCATGGCATAAAGTGCATCGGGATTGGTGTGGTATTTGGATAGTGGCGCTTCCTTCCACATGACGGGAGATAAGGAGTTTTTCAGTGACTTGGAGCAGAGAGATCTCAAAATGCATATAGAGATGGGTGACAATGGACGATACATTGTGATTGGCACTGGTACCATTACCTTTCAGAGAGAGTCAGGTAAACCATTCCAATTGAAAAATGTTATGCATGTTCCAAGTCTGAAGAAAAACTTGGTCTCAGTCGCAATGTTGGAGGACAGAGGCTACAACGTTGTTTTCAGTGGTGGAAAAGCTTTTCTGTGACATAAAATAATGGGTCAAGTCAAGAGGATAGGGATTCAAGTTAAGAATCTCTACATGTTGGAGGTAGATGGCTACACTGCCATGATGGGCAAGGCAAAAAAAGTGGTGAGCCAGGATGAGGGTGAATTATGGCACAGGAGATTGGGCCATCTTCATCATGGAGCCTTGAAGATCATGCAGCAAATATCTACTGGACTTCTAATGGGAATACTTGCTCAGTTAGATCAGTGCAAGGGTTGCACCATGGGGAAGTATATAAAGTCCACCTTTCATGAAAAGGAGAACCGTGCTTCGGTGATCCGGGAGATAATTCACACAGACGTGTGTGGACCATTCTCGGTTGCTTCAACAACAAAACATAGGTATTATGTTATTTTTGTTGATGACTTTTCTCGTAAATGTTGGATCTTCTTCATGCAGAATAAGGATCAAACATTCTAAAATTTATGTGAGTTTAAATCATTGGTGGAGAAAGAGTGGGGGAAGCAAGTGAAGGCTCTAAGGAGCGATAATGGTGGAGAATACATCTCTAACGAATTCAAATACTTCTGCAGCAAAGAAGGAATTCGAAGAGAACTCATAGCGCCTCATAACCCACAGCAAAATGGGGTTGCAGTAAGGAAGAACAGGATGATCATGGGTGCAGCATGAGCAATGTTTCATGATCAGGGCCTACCAATGCATTTGTGGGCGGAAGCATGCAATACTACGGTTTATGTGCAAAACCATTGTCCTCATAGAGTACTTGGCATGAGTACACCTGAAGAATCTTCCACTAGTAAGAAACCTGATGTTTCTCATTTTAAGATTTTTGGCTCATCTGTTTATGTGCATGTGACCAAGTATGATAGGAAGAAGCTGGAACCGATTGTTGAAGTTGGGATATTTGTGGGGTACACATAAACACCCCATAATTATCGTGTGTATTTTCCTAACAGTAAGATGACTGTTATGCGACGGGATATAAAATTCGATGAGGGGAAATGCACGCGGTTGTCGCTTGAGGGGGAGCTAGAATTGCATATGGAGGAGGAACTGTTGGTTCCCAAAGACGAGTCTCAAGATGTGGATTAGCCACATGAGGAGGTTCGTGGAGTGGAGGAAGCCACTCAAGTAGAGCCATCCATCAGAAATGGCATAAAGTGCACCATGGAAGTTGATAGATTGACACTAGATGTTGCACAGAATGTAGGAGCCCCTACTTCACAGCTCAGGCAAAGACAGTCTCCTGATCGATTTACTGAATACATGGCTCTCATGAGAAAATGTATTGTGATTGGACCATCTTCCTTTCAGGAAGCAGTGCAGGATCACACTTGGGTTGATGCAATGGTGGAGGAGTATGACTCCATTGTCAAAAACAGTGCATGGGAAATTGTCCCAAGACCGGTCGACAAATCAGTGGTAGGTTTGAGATGGATCTACAAGGGTAAGATTTTAATCATTGTTCTTTATGTTGATGATATAATATTGACTGGTGATGAGCAATTGATACACTCATGCAAGGAGGACCTTGCAAAGGAGTTCAAGATGAAGGATTTGGGCCTTCTTCATTATTTCTTTGGATTTGAAATATAGCAGCGAGATGGTGAACTTTTTGTGTCTCAAGGCAAGTATGCAAGGGAGATACTGGGTAAGTTTCACATGGAGGGATGCAAACCCATGGATACTCCTCTTCCAGGAAACTGGAAGAAAGAGGATGCTACTTCCAGAGAGGTAGTGGAGGCTACTGTCTATCGACGGTTAGTGGGTTCGCTAATGTATTTAGTGAACACGAGACTAGACATTTTCTATCTGGTTAACCAGCTGAGTCAAGCGATGGTTAAGCCTACCAAGCTCTTTTGGAAGGCAGGTAAGCATGTCCTGAGATACCTAAGGGGAACATCTGATTATGGATTATGGTATAGACAGATGGATGAGGTGAAGTTGCATGGATTCACGGATCCATATTGGGGGAGCAGCCCAATAGACAAAAAGAGCACATCAGGGGAGATCTTTAGTATCGTATCTACAACTGTTTCTTGGTACAGTAGGAAGCAGAGATCTGTGGCACTCAGTTCAACGGAAGTGGAATACATGGCAACGAGTCAAGTTGCATGTGAGGCTATCTGGATGAGAAATATCTTGGTTGGTTTGTTTGGTTCTCATTTAGATCCGACAGTGATTCATTGTGATAATCAGAGTTGCATTAAACTCTCGATTAATCCTGTGTTTCATGATAGATCTAAGCATATAGATATCCGATATCATCATCTCAGAGATTGTGTGCAGTGGAAGAGCATGTTGCTTCAGTACATTCCTACAGAACATCAAGATGCAGACATTCTGACGAAGGTGCTCACTAGGCGCAAATTCGAATACCATAGAGACAGGATTGGGGTGAAGGATAATCCCTTTCTTATGGAGAGGGAGTGTTGAAAAGTCAACAAGAAATGTGTGTCTAATTTATTTTTCCCTTAAATAAATTGGACAATAAATATTAATCTATTATCTCATAATTACTTGAAATAATTAACTGAAATGGCAAATCAGTTAACTATAGGAAATTTGAGTTAAAAGGTTGACTGGTGGGACAGGAAATTCGAATTAGTTATAACTGAGTGATTTGGAGTTGTAACAGAATTATAAGTGTAGTTATGTGTGTTGTAAAGTAGTTTAACTTAGTTAAGTGAGTTAATCTCAGTTGTACTAGTTTTAACCGAACTTACACTAGTGAGAGTTTAGTGAATTAATTATTAATTAATTCACAATCAATGATCTTACATGCAACTGAAGATTTACCATTGTTAACTACATGCATGTCAGATCCAGTGGAGACCCAGTTGAGATAACAGGTGAAAGGGACAGTTTGGCTATCGGTTGTGATTTCAGTCAAGTGCACTTATGAAATCACACACAATGGATATGCCCATAATAAATGTACAACCTAGGCAAGAGGCATTCGAATTCATTTGCAGGTTTTTCATTACAGGGATTGCGCAGAGGAGGCAGGCTGTCTGGAGGCAGAGAATTGGCACATGTATTTGTTGATTTTTGCATGACATTGTGAGACGATTGTATTATACTGAGAGCTCTTAGATTAGAGTTTTGTATGAGATTGTTTCATGATACATGATATACATAATATATGATAGTGGGGTTTTTAGCTTTATGCTTTCCCGGAAAAACACCTGTGTTATGTGCGATTGATCTTTCTTCTTGATATTGCAATTGGCGATCATGTTTTAAATTCCCCAAGAATATTAGTAGAAGCGATTATGTATTCAATAATGGCATATAATTGTTAGATTAGGAGAATCCAGGCAATACATAATTTGTATTAAAATTTCTACAACATCAAGTATAAAACAAGAAGCACCAACCGCGTCGTTGATTGCCTCAGTAGACCGTCAGTCACGACACTTGCCACGGTGCTAGACTCTTGCGGCCATGAGACCTTTGGATGGCCCCAACTCTATGAGATAGACTCAGACTTCTCCACCACCTACCAAATGTTGGGTGCAAACGCAGTTGTCAATAATTTCCATCTTCAAGATGGGCTGTTGTGTCGTATGGGCCATATCTGCATTCCATCAAGCGAGCGAGCGAAGCTGATCTGGGAAGCCCACTACATTCGGGTGGCAGGACACTTCGGCATCGAAAAGACAATGGTGATGCTACATAAACATTTCTACTGGCCAAAACTTCGACAGGAGGTTAGTAAGTATATCAAGTCCTGCATTGCGTGTGCTATTGCCAAACCGACCACTAAGAAACAGGGCCTGTACACCCCTCTTCCTACTCCTGACAGGCCATGGGAATCCATCTCAATGGACTACATGTCGGACCTCCCGTCCACCGAGCGGGGAAATGACTGTGTTTTTGTGGTTGTTGATCTATTTTCTAAGATGGCGATTCTGGTTGCCTGCAAGAAGAGCATCACAGCAGAAAGCCACTGTCAAGCTCTTGTTTGAATGAGTCTGGGTACATTTTGGAATCCCACAAACTATTGTCTCATATCGGTACAGTCAATTTCTCAGCACTAAGCACATTTTGGTCGAGCCTATGGTCACTAATGGACACCAAGCTCACCAAATCCATGGCCTTCCACCCCTAAACAGATGGCCAAACCAAGGTTGTAAATCGAATGATCGTGCATATCCTGTGCATGTATAATTCAAAGCACCCTCGCACATGGGATGAGAGTTTTCCCTATGTCCATCATAGCTACAACCAAGCCCTACATAGCTCAACTGACCATAACCCCTTTCAGGTGGGGTTGGGATTTCAACCATTGGGTCCCACAAATGTTGCACTTCCCCTTGCGGTCACATTAGTTGACTCATCTCCTACTCCAACTAAAGCTGACAAAGCCACTCGGTTCATTGAGTGGATCTAGCACATTCGCCAACAGGTTTAGGATATCCTATAGAAGTCCAATGACAAGTACAAGTAACGCCATGATCAACATCGGGTGCCACATAAGTTTCAAGTGGGCGACAAAGTTTGGTTGCACTTGCACAAAGAACGCCTTACATGACCACATCGGAAGCTTCACCCACTCTGTTATGGGTCGTACACCATCACCAAGGCTATGGGGGATAATACTTTTGATCTCAACATTCCTCCTTTCCTTGGCCTACACCCAATGTTCAACGTGGACCTCCTTCGACCTTATTTCCCACCATTATTGGACACCTCAAACATAGCAAAATAACTGACACCAACAGAGCTCAACCCCGACTGCATACAATAGGCATCCAATGATCAAATTGTGGACACACAAATCAAGGGAACTCGACAACAAAGGATCCAACTTTATCGAGTCGTCAAAGCAGGGCAACTCCTGCACCAAGGAAAGTGGCTCACCCGGGGAAAAATTCAGCAAAAAATTCCTCATCTGATGGGGGAACTCAATGCAATGGAGACCATTGCTTCCTAAGGAGGGAGGATTGATCCAGGTGGATATCGGTGGCCACCCACCTTTTCCAGCTAGGTCAAAACAACTTTCTGGCAATTTTGGTAATTTACTATTTTTAGTAGTTTTTCGGGTCTTGAACTTCCAGAGCCGTTTTGAGGCCCTAAATGATGTTTTTTTTTGGGTATGTTCTAGAAATTTAATTATGAAAATTTTGGCAATTGTTGTAGTCCTCGAATAGATCTTTCCAACGGGCTATCATACGCCTAAAACGGAGATCGTATGCAAAAGTTACGACCCCGAGAAGTTGATGTACTGACTTACCCAAATGGGGCCCACATGACTTTTGGAGCTTCAGCTCATAGGGTTAGGTTTTTGGATGTCTAGGGTTTTTGACATTCCTGTTTATTGTAAAAAGGCCTTCAGAGCCTCATTGTAATCATCTTCTTGCGAATGAGCGTAGTCGTCACATCTCTTCTTAGAGATAATCCGCCACCATTCCAACAAGCTTGTTTTTCGTTGCATTTTACAGTTTCAACTTATTTCCTTATTGAATAGAAAACCAGTTTTACCGTATCTTTGTTATTCTGTGTTAAGCATCTGTAGTCATTTCGTTCTGCTCATAAAATCTGGATCATCTGGATCACGCCTGTTGCTTTGCCTCCTGAAGCTGTGCTTCCAATTTTCTCAGCTTCAGATCTTCTGCAATGCACTCATAGGTCTGCGCACTTCGATCACTTAATTGGTTGCATTATAAGGCCAATGCCCTGATTCTTTCTACTGCGCTCCTGGTAGCTTCTTCCCTCTGATCGCGCACTTCTTGCCGAGTGCTAGGTACTACTTGTATTTCTAACTCTATGATCCGTGCTTGAAGCTGTTGAATGGCTTCAGCGAGCTTCCCCACTTGCATTGCAGTTGACTCTGGTTCCTCATGTGCCAGACCTGACACAAAGCGAAGTGATCTAGTTACTGCCTCCTTGACCATATTCTGCTCTACAAGCAGCTGGTCGTTTTCTTCCTACATCTTTTCTTTCTTCTCCTTGAACATCACCCTAATTTCACTTTTCTCCTGCCGCGCAACTCGAAGTTTCTCTAAGGCCTCCTCCTTTTCTTGCTTCATGGCTTCTATAACCTATTCCTTTTCTTATTGGGCTCGACGAAGGTGATCCTATGTCTCATCTTCTAACCTTCGCAATTGGGTGGGCTCATCCCCCAATTCTACATTTTTCGTTGAAGAAGGCACAGTTGGCACTGTGCAGCTTGAATGGATAGCTTGTTGGATGTCTCTGAGCTCCTTCTCTATTCAGTCGTCCATCGACTCCTGCTTTGCCCCATGTCTTTGCAAGATGTCTTCTGAAGCATCCTCTATGGCTGTGATGAAGAGATCAACATCATCCACTGTGAGCACATTCTTCAACTGAGGCTTATTGGTGTGGGCCTTCTTTCTTGCTGAAGATTTCTCTGGGGAAACCTTCCTCTTCTGTGATGCTTCTGTTGTGGTGAGGGGATCCTTTGGCGGTGTAGCTTTGCCTTTTTCTTGCTTGTCTCCTTCATCCCTTCCTTCTTCTTGGTTTACTTCGTCTCCTCCTCCTCCCTCGAGTGAATCAGGCCTACTCTCTTCTGAGGTATTGTCCTTCTCATCGTTGTCTATGTCCTGCACTTCCTCCTTTTTCGTCTTTTTCCTTGCGTTGCTCTATCCATCATACTCATTCTAGGTGACCAAAGGACTTTCGATGATGTCGGGGTTGGAGAGTTTTTCATCTTCGACCGGTACAAGGAATTCGATTGGTCATTCCTTAGTGATATTTGCCATGTCTTCATCGGTCAATTTGTAGTAGGACTGCAACTCCTCCTTGCTTTCATCCCTGTGCACAGTGATGTAGATGAAGTGTCGGTCTGCGCAGAACTTCACTAGTGGCCTGTGTTGATGCAACATATTTGGGGTCATCCACAAAAATGCTTCAATGGTGTGCATCAGCTATATGTAGTAAGTATGGAAGACAACATTCGACTACCACTGCTTCGCCATATCGTTCGTGTACCACAAGGTGGTGAAACTCACGGCCAATGGTTCTGATGGCTCAACTTACGGGAAGGATGCTCCTTCCGGCATTTTCCAGGTGACAAATGAGATTAAAATCAACAAACAACTAAAGTGAAATTCGTAGCCTTAGTCCTTCATGACAATCCTTCTTCAACTCGTTGATGAGGTAGCTCACCCAGTTCATTTGCATTCCTTCGATAGACTTCCCTGCGAGGTTGACTACGAACCCTGTGACTTGTGTCAGACGGTTCTTTCTGACGAGCTTGCTAGCTATAAGATGACAAGCTAGGCGCACTGTGCCATCCTGGATGGAGGCTACCTTCTAGCCTCACTTCCCCTTCTCCACATCACCATAGGCTTCCTTTATACGTTGTGCCAGGGAGCGATCAACAACCTTCCCTGTGTAGAATTGTTGAGGGTCCAGTACTTGCATGCTCAATCCAGTGATTAGGTGGATCAGTGTCGGATCCATAGTGATGTGCCTATCTAACCAAAGATAACCTTCGTGGTAGCACGATAGGAGGAGTTTAATGTAAGCGTTAACCTCCTGATGTCGGTCGAAGTGGGGGATCTTCATCACGTTTAAGATAGTCGGTCTCGCGATCTCCTTAATCCACGACTAGGGAACTATCTTGGGCTTCTTCCCAGTCGTCTTCGTCAAGTACCTATGCAGCGCGAGCATCGCATAGTTCTTTTGGTCTCCAAGGTTGAAATCACTGATCTTGAGAGCTGGGATCAGTCCCAACTGAGGTCTGACTGTGTGTATCCCCTTCGAGAGGTACTCAGTGATCAACTTGTACTCAAAGTCACGTGGGACGTTGTCACGGCTGACTACACCAGTCAGAGGCGGGATGTACTCCGACAAGACCGACGAGATTTGCTTTGCATTTGCCAGATCATTGCGATGCTTGCTTCTTTTCTCAGTCGCGATTCGACTAGACCGACGTGCAGTCAAGGGGGATGCTTGAAATCCTCTAGTCGACGATGCCTATATTCCTACAAACATGACTTTCTTAGCCATGAGGTCGACCAAAATATCTTCCACAGACTTCTCTAACGTGTTATGCTCGCTCAAAATTCACACTTGTAATAAAATAACTCGGGTAGGCAAACATACACTCAAGGTAATCGAATCGATGGCGAGGTCTAGACAACACATCGCGGTATGCAATTGGTTCTTTGTTAGCTCAGATATCTCGGTTTCCAAAAAGTAGTCCCGGCCCAGCGTCTAACGGGTTAAATAAGCAACGTCGTAACAGATTCCTCCAACGGGTAGGAATGCCTCAATCAATACGATTCCATCCATTGTGGCACGGTCCCAACGGTCCAATGGCAATCTTTTCAGCAATAACTGTGTTTCTAACCATTTCGGAGTATCATTCTAATGGTCGGGACGCCTCCAACAGTCATATAGCTTCATCGTGGCGAAGTGTCATTCTGCACGGTTCTGCTATTCCGATGAGGTTCAAGTTTTGCAAGCTTGACTTCTGCGAAGTGTTTCCTGGAACTTCCTACAGTCTTTTTAACTTTGCTTTCTTCTTACTGAGCTATCTTGCCTTCTTTACTATGATTTGAGTCTCTATATTCCTCTTTCCATTCTTATTCTTATTTTCTCTTAGTGTAGTAACTTCGCATTGCTGAGGGTCTTTCGAAGGGTTCGAGTGTTATACCTCTTCTCTTACTATTACCGGGGTGGATATTCTTCTCTCCTGCATGGACAGGTTCTTTAAGCCTCCTTGTGTTCTTTCCACTTCGACAACTAATTCTCCGACCCTCTGTTGCTTCGACTTGTCCTCTTGTTCTTCTATTAGTCGCTTTATTTTTCTAGTCATGAAGTTCCTTAATTCTTGCTTTTTTTGTTATGTGGCTTCCTCCTCTGCTTTCCTTCGTATCTAATCTTTCTTAATCTATGTCTTTCCTAGCAAAAGTGCAAAAGGAGAGTTGTTCTCAACAAACTTAATGACTTCAAATTCTTCTTCAGTCGATGTTCCATGAGAAATCATAGGTACATTAGTAACTCTTCCACATAGGGTTATCATCTTTCCTTTAAACAATCTTATCCTTCCCAATGAAGGAACCATAGCAGGCTTTCCCAAAATTTCCCAAGTGCTTTCTGGCATAATATTCACATGTGTTTTTGCATCCAGGACACAATCTATGTTGAAGTCTCCTATTCTTGTTTCTATGCACTACTTCTCTTTTAAGATCTTTGGTAGACTAATGTCTCTGTGATCATTCAATGTTTCTTTCAGTTGTAATAACATAGTCTCTAATTCTTGCTAGTTCACTAACATATCCTTAGCTTATTGACCTTCTTCATAGTTTTCTTGTCTCATGTTCATTTTTTCAACTTTAACAATCATTCTAGGGCAATCCTCAACCTCATGACCAATAGCTTTACAACAAAGACAAATAGGACCTACACTAGGGCATTCCTTAGCAAGATGTCCCTGTCTTCTACAATTATAACACAATGTTAATCCTCTCTTCCTTTTAAACGATCCCCAACCTTTCCTGTACTACACATTGGGATCACAGTGATGGACCTGCAGTCTACAATTCTTTCTAGGTTCATACATCCACTTGTTAGTCCAAAAATTATTTCTATGCATAAGAATAACATATCTTTCACTATCTCTATCAAATTTATTCAGATCAAATCTTTCTTCTAGTTGTGCCCTAGTTTTCAGATTAGGACAAAATCTGTCAAACATACCTAGATTCATACTTTCGAAGCAAAAACTTCCACTTATCTTACCTTTACCAAAGCACAAAACTTTAAGATCTTACCTCTTTTCTTCATATCAGACTTCTTTTTCTTAGCACAAAGCTTCACAAGTCAAGTAGAATATTGCGCACTACAACAGCAGATCTACGCACAGAGCTTTCTCTTTTCTTCAGTTCCCAACAATCACAGTTTCAAGTCCCGACAATGGAACCATTTGTTGGCATAGGAGCAGACCCAGGGTTCAACGCTTCAATAACGCACCAACAAAACCCTAAGTACCGGCCCTTTCGGCAACACCTGTGAAGGAGATGAAGTCTCACCCGAGGTAGAGGTAGGGGGGGTTGCAGGACTCAAGTGTCTACAACCTAGCTGGGACATAGATCTGTGATTACAACACTTAACAAAGCACTTAGCCAACAATATGCATTAAGTTATGATTCTTATTCACATCACAGACTAAACCCTAAGTACATAACAACATAGTAATAATCGGATCAAACACTTCCAAGAACATAACATTAACTAAGATCTAGCATTCATTTACCATCAATAGAGAACTAAGCATCCATACATCTATCTAACACACATCAAGATCAATGCGCTAAGCAGATAAATACATGAACAACATTTCACAAAGCACATCAACACATGATATACGTGGTTCACCCCAGTGTGGGGCTACGTCCACCAACTTCTTCTTCTTCTTTATTAGTCTTCAAACTTCTTACATTCCTCTGCTCCCGTGCACAAAGCCATAGAGCCAACTCCACAAAGGATAGGATATTTGCGCGCACCTCTCCAGATCCTCCTTCCCCTAATTAGGTCAGGGCACAAAGACTTACACAGTCTGTGCACAAAGCCTCTTACAATCACTTGCACTTAGCTCTACAAGTCTTAACATACTCTAGTCATGCACTAAGCCCATGACTTAAATTACTTACATTGCCTAGCTACTTATTTATACATTACAAAAAGGCCTAAGCATGGGTAAACCCATGGGTCGACATCCCATACCCGTTACATAAACCCTAAAAGCCCAAAAAACCCGCAAAACAAGTGAGATCTCACGATCTCCGCTTCGCCTAGGCGCTCCGTCTTCGACCAGCATGTCGAAGTCCCAAAAATGGTCGAACATGATGAATGTTTCCTCAAAACTTGGTTGAGGGCCAAAAAATTGCCAGAAATTTGTTTTGAGCGAGTTGGAAAAGGTGGGTGGCCATCGAGATCCACCTGGATCAATTAACTTCAATGCAAACAAAGGAGGAAATATGTTCAACCCCAAGTGCCACAAACAATAATTTGTCTATTTGTTTTGGATGCACATTTCCATACAACAATGGTAATAAGTGTGTGTGAGTGTGTGTTTAGAGGTGCATAAATGAAGTATATGCGTTTTTCATTCACACCCTAATTTCTATATAATTAGGTAATTTTTTTGTTCTCTGGATGTTATGGGACATGCTTAGACTATTTACTTATTTTGCGTACATTGCAACAGTCTTTGGATGAAATGGTAAATATAAACAATGGAAAAGTGATCTGCCCAATGACTGGCGTGGTTTGTGATTAGACAGATCTCAGTAAGACATTCATTTCATAGAATTGTAATATACCTCTCATTTGTACATATGGTTTCGAAATAACGTGAATTCATCATGTGCTTCCTTTTTGTTTCATTTACAAGGAGAAACAAATGCAATCATTATCATTCTAAATTTATTTGGTTGAATTTGTCTTTAATATAAATGCAATCAAGCAATCCTAACCTTTAACCTTTTCTCTTGATCTTTGTTTCTCTTTTGTGCCTTTATTTATGCATATTGTTGGGATGCTTCCAAACTTCACACACACTTCATTTACATGTATAACATGAACGAGGGAAGTAGAGTTGATGCAAAATAAAGTTATAATTGGGAATGAAAAAAATGTAAAAATTGTCATTCTATGAATGAACCCCTATAAGTGTTTGTGAATCTTGGAGAGATCTCACATCGAGAGCAAAATGATTGGTGATTTTGTCATCTTTGAACTTCTATCTTGTTTATCCTTTCCAAACAAGATAATTCTTTTAAGGTGTCTCTTGTACATAAGGGGCTTCTGACTTTCAAATGGAAAGAGGGAATGTATCATGTTTTCATTGGCATCATTGGCCGCTCATCATGGCATTCAATATGTGATTTTGGGGAAGCAATCTTTTTGCAGATTTTGTAATAGTCTCTCTCCCAGGATTTAGTCTTTTCATGATTTCATTGACTCGATTGACTCGTTACAACGTATCTATACAATGCTATAGTTCACTATATTTTTTAATTTCACAAATTTTGTGATAGTATCTCCCAAGATTCAATCTTTTCATGCTTTAATTGTCTCGTTACAATATATCTATACAATGCTATAATTCACTATATTTTTTAAATTATGTTGGTTTTCCCTGTAAAGCACACGAAACTGAAATCCAAATAATATGCAATAAGAATGTGAAGTAAGCTTTGTTGCTTTTACATGTGGCAGTTTGAATCCTGCAAAAGTGGCATTGGTGACCTTCATTGGATTTTTTTATTTTTAAAATTTATCTTGAAATTGTCTTGGTTTGCAAGTGGACTACTTCAGCTAGAGTGTTGCATAATGTTGCTTTATATTATTCATTATTTTCCCTCCATGTCTTTGTAGTCTATTTGTATGGAGTGGATCATTAAACCATGGAAAATGGTAATTTGGATAAACACAAGATGCTTAATATGTATGGTTATCCTTTTAGAACCAAAAAAGGATAATTTGGATGATAAATTCACATTTACAAGTTGATGGCTCATTATCAATTGCTAAAATTGCCAAAAGTGAAGAAATGAGAAAGATAAAATACATGCAAATATTACTATATTGGTGAAGGTAAATTTGGGTGTGCAATCCACTTTTATACTAATTCGAAGAATGCGTTATTTTAAGGGGAGGTTTTCTAGAGCCTTTCATCATCTGTACATATAAACAAGTACCACACGCATCTATCCACAATGTATCAACAAGTGCCACGTGTGCTTGTTTGCAACTTGCTAATGTTGTGGATGCATAGTTGGTCAATGTTGTCGGTGAGATTATGGTCAAGAAGGCGATGGAGATAGCCGCAACACAAGTAGTGTGGACGAAACCCTAGAGCATGCTCGGGATGAAAATGTTTGCCCCTGTTCTCTTGGCTTGCACCAACTTCACAAATTTGAAGCAAGGTATAGCCATACATAGAGAAATGATTACAAATGGATTTCAATGTGATATGTTTGTGGAGAGTGCTCTTGTAGGCATGCTGAAGTAGGGATTTCTTGGATGTTTAATCACAAAAGAGCCCAAAGTTTCAACATTGAACACAAGAGAGCGCACCGCTTCATCAATGTCAACCAAAATCGTTTTTTTGGGAAAAACCCTTTCACCTATTTTCATCATCAAAATGGTTTGATTATTATCGATTTTTTAACTTAAGAGAAGTTAAATAACTATAAATGAAAAATAACATCCATAAAATATATGGACTTTAAAAAAGGCAACAAAATAAGATGAGTAATAACAAAATAAGATGAGTAATAACAGTGCAACCAATTATAATTCAAGATAAAAAAACTTTGTTTTTCAACATATATACCAACATTTCCTTCCCCTTCTAGGATATGCTATTATATGTTATCCATATAAATGATAAATTAATTCAATATTTTATTTCAATTATTAAACTATTTTTTTTACAAAGAGTTCACAAACCCTT
>JZKD02S2167516.1:0-10762 GCA_000966675.3 Picea glauca | reverse complement strand
TAAAAAAGGGATTGGAACAAGGTGTTAACATGGGACAATAATCAAAAAAGGAATTGGATTAGACCTGAATACTGTTCTCTGTATAAACAAGAAAGCAAAACTATGGAACACTTATTTGTACTTTATTCATTTTATAACATTGTTTGGATGGAGGTGCATCAAAGCTATAATTTGCAAGTTCAATGGGACAAAGATTTTGTGCTAGAATGTTTGGAATCTTGGTTGTTAGACAGAGCTATTTCCTCTATCAAAGCTCTACCTTGTTATGTTTTGTGGGGAGTACGGGGAACAAATCGATAATATAAGGAAAATAAACATTCCAAATAAACATTTGTTGGAAGGTTATTACATCAAACAAGAATTTCCTTTGGAGAAGGCCATAAACCTCTCACACCAATTGTTCCAATAATATTACAAGACCCTAGGATTGACTACACCAGGCCCTAGGGCTTCTTTGACGGAGCTTGTCAAGGTACCCCAAGGGTCTATGGAGTTGAGGCTTTACTCTTCTTGGATAATGATCATTATTTCTCATGAAAGTATGGTGTATGGAGTTAAGACTTTACTCTTCTTGGATAATGATCATTATTTCTCACTAAAGTATGGTGCAAGTTTTGGTATGAACAGCGAAAAGTTGATATCTATAGTGCTTTGGATCTTGGATCTTACTTAAAATAGCAATACACAACCAAGTGAGAAGACTACAAGTTCTAAGGGACTTGAAATTTCTGGTACGCAAGGCAACTAGGAAAACCCAAATTCAAAACTTGGTTCTGGCACTGATTGTGGAAAGGGAGAAGACTAGAAGTCCCAAGAGACGCAAGGCAACTAGGAAAAGCCAAATTCAAAACTTGGTTTTGGCACTGATTGTGGAAACGATTGTGGGTTTAAGAACCCTTTTTGAGGATTTTACTTTGATCATATTTACATGAATTTTAATCCAAGGAAACTCTTAGGCTGGAGGAAGGGGTGTGTACTAAATGTGCAAGAACATACGGATTCAATCCCCTTAGCAAGGGAAGTTCTAACTCTCTTTTGAGTAAAACATAGGGTATTCAATCCCCTTGGCAATGGAAGTTCTAACTCTCTCGAGTAAGAACATAGGGATTTAATGCCCTTGCAATGAAAGTTATAACTCTCTTTTGAGTTTTTTCTTAGTTGCTTGTGGTGCTGGTTCATATATCTTTCATATATCTTGAAAGTCATCGAGGGTCAATATTTAGTTTTAGTTTTAAGGTTGTTAGTCAATTTTGATGAAATTCTCAAAGTTATTGAGGGTGATGAAATTCTCAAAGTCATTGAGGGTCAATATTTAGTTTTAGTTTTAAGGTTGTTAGTCAATTTTGATGAAATTCTTGAAATGTAACCAACTTATGGCTGAAAGAATGAAAGTAATGCTTTGATGTATGGTTAGATAGTTAGGTAATTCTAATGCTGTAGAGGGTCAATATTTAGTTTTAGTTTTAAGGTTGTTAGTCAATTTTGATGAATTTCTTGAAATGTAACCAACTTATGGCTGAAAGAATGAAAGTAATGCTTTGATGTATGGTTAGATAGTTAGGTAATTCTAATGCTGTAGGGGGTGGATAGTCGTGATATTCTCAACTTAACCAGAAGGCTAGTAGAAGTGTGTTTTAATTTCTCTTTTGAAATATCAAATATATGGGAAAAAAATTATATATATATATATATATGGAAATAGTTACTAACTCAGTAGTGATTTTCCTTTTAAATCAATTTAAAAAATCCCCTTCTTCAAATAATAAATGAATTTGCTTCCAATAGAAAATAAAATGAATTTGCTTCTTCGAAGAGAAGCATAAGAAGTTATCACGTAGAAATCTACATCATAATATGAATTTGCATCTTTCCAACAGGCCTTAACAAGTTAGCACCCCGGAGATCTATCTATATCTTCTTATGCCAAAGAGATGTGACAAGCTTAAAAAAGCATAAGTTATTACCCAGATTTCTATATCTTCTTATGCAAGAGATGTGACAAGCTATTAAAGGCCAAACATCCACTTCGAAATAGTTACTATTCTACTTTTCAATCAATTTAAGAAATCTCTACTTTCAAACAATCTAATCAATTTACAAGTTATCTGCCAGAGATCTATCTGTTACTACTGAAAGATAGAGATCTGACAAGATAATAGAGCCGAGACCAGAGATCTATATCTTCTTAAGAAAGAGAGATGCGACAAGCTAATAAAGACCAATTAGTGTAAATATCAAAATAAAGACTCCTCACCCAAATTGACAAGACAATGGGGGGACCTAAAATAAACACAATAATAGGATGTCCACAATTGGTATACATATAAAACACCATTATACAATAATAATAATAACACGTATAATAATCTCTAACAGGATTGGGTCCAGACTCCAAACCAAACCAAACAAAGAGGTGCGCACTACAATACAGTACAACATTAAAAAAATGCACCAAGCGTGAAAGTCTCGACATTGTTAAAGCCCAACTGAACTCAACTCCTTCAACTTTGTCGCAGTAAAGGGAAAATCTAAAAAACAAACGAAACTTTACACAGACTCGGACAACATAATCCAAAGCCTCAGGGCTAACGCCCATCTGAACTCAATTCCTTAACTTTGAGACAGTAAGGGCAAACCAAAAAAGCAAAACAATTTTACACTTAGTTCCAGCCTGAGGGCTTATACATGGTGATATGGTTAAGCCGATGTATAAACAATAACTCAGGTATCTCAATTCCTTTTAACTTTAGGATAAGTGTAAACCTTTATTCGAATTCATCGAGTATATTTTGATGCTAGCTTAACAATAATTGAATATCTCAACTCCAACGTCTAGACAACAGAATCTAAAAAAAATCATTCTGATTCATTGAGTCTCCCTTTGATGCTAGCTCAACAATAAATCAAGTATCTGAACTACAAAGTCTTGACAACGGAATCCAAAGCCTTGAGATTCATGCATGGCTAAGGCCAGCTGAACTCAACTCCTCTACCTTTTAGCTTCGACACAGTAGAGGGGAAAAAAATCAACTTTACACCTAGTCCCAATCTCTAAGAGCTCATATATGGATAAAATTCATCGCCACTTAGTATAAAAACAAATCAACAATAACTCAAATGTGTTTAATCAAAAGTCTCAACAAGAGAATCCAAAGCCTCAGGCTCATGCATGAGCTCAGCCAAATAAACATTACCAACTCTGTTCCCAATATTACATTTAGTCCCGATAAGGACTCATACATTGCTAATCCATGCTACACAATAACTAACTCAAGTATCTCAACTCCCACGCTACACAATAACTAACTCAAGTATCTCAACTCCCATGCTAAACAATAAGCAATAACTAACTCAAGTATTCCTTTTTAATTTCTACCTAAAATCCAATTTTGATGCAGATATAATTATACATTAAGTCCAATTTTGATGCAGATATATCCAATGGATCCTTATTTTCATTCAATCAAACATCTTTGATCCCTTGAATATCCTGCATACCATTATCATGGGTGATTGAGTTAGCCAGATTCAAGAAAACATAGATATTGTTTGAAACAGAATTGTCTAGAAGTAATCAAGGGTAATTGAGTTAGCCGGAGAATCAAGAAAATAACTAAAATAAGCATTGTATGACGAAAAGTTGTATATATTTATGTTTTATGTAAGTTCTTAAATTTGGTATAGATAACTCCTAAACTTGACTTGCTATTGTGACCTCTGTTTATGGAGAAGGAATAAGCCTTCTGTGTTTTACTTTTTATTATGTGGTTGAGTTGTTAAAACTTAAGAGGTTTTTAGTTCTTCAATGACAAAGAAGATCTCCTTTAGTGGGGACCCATTAGACATTCAGCAAAATTTGGGAAGCCTTTTATCAGGCATCCTCTATCCACATTTATGTGACATCACATTACATTATCTGACATAATGTGTGGTGAGAAGCAGCGACCCTCCTCAACATTTTTTACTTTCTTGCATTCATAGTTGTAAGCAGAAGTTGTCCAAACCTATTCTGGCCATGTATATAAAAGGCTGCCACTCTCTATTACATGCGCCCCCATTCCATCTTAATAGTATAAAAATTTACGAAACTCTATTATATGTGGAGTTCATGCTAGATTCGTCAACAATCGAACCTCATAAAGTTTACATTCTTTAATTTCAATGACAATTAACATGCATGTTCTAGATATCTTCTAGGTAGAGGGTCTTGTTGCACCTATCATGATATCAAGATGCTTGTACATGTCATTTAATGATATGTAAATTTACTCATTTCTTTCTTTTGTCCTAAATATTGTGTAAACATGCCCATCTCTTATTTTCTGCCTGTGTAAAGGCACACAGATTTGAAAAAAATGGACTACTTTTGTCCTAAATATTGTGTAAACATGCTCATCTCTTATTTTCTGCCTGTGTAAAGGTACACAGATTTGAAAAAAATGGACTACTTTCGTCCTAAATATTGTGTAAACATGCCCATCTCTTATTTTCTGACTGTGTAAAGGTACACATGTGAAAAAAAATTGACTAATGCTGCAATTAATGACATTCAATTCAAATACCTATCCTTGCGTGTAGTGAAGGATGTATTTGACTAGGATGGGCATTACTATATAAACAAATAGGCCAAGAGCATTACTATAAAACAAAAAAAGATGAGAGCCATCACTACTAACCTTGAAAATTTTTAAATTTCAATGATGGACCCATGTACTATCAATTCTATTGCTTCCCCTTTAATATTTGGACCAACTCCTCTCCTTTGGGATAAAGGGTTTCGAATCTTTCCAAAATATCTGAGAGAATAATAAAGACAAGCAATTGTCTTTGCTTCGCCAAGAATAATATCATCCTAAATACCACAAAAAAAACAAAGAAAATTTCAAATCTAACATTTCAAATACAAGACATAGTGATATGAGATCTCAAACTTTAAAAAAATAATAAATGGTTTTTAAAACTACAGTGTAAATCAGATCTGATATTTCAGAGCTGTAGTTATATGAAATTTCAAGCTTCAAAAAATAATATAGTTCTATTTTTGAAAAAAATAATAAATAATCATTGTAAAATTGTAAAAGATGTTTGATAAATAATTGTAAAAGAGGTTTGATACTCACGACTACATTTATTCCCTCTGAGAGGAACCCCTTGAATATGAAGAAGCTTGATGAAAGTTGAGCCGCATTTAGATGTGAGGATTTTTTCAGCTTCTAAAACACAAGAAACACAAGAAAATACGAAAGCTTCATTTTGATAGCTTGTATATTTTAAACATACTCTGCTATTTAAATTCCTGATAGATTCACCCACCTCGATGAAATCCAAAAGCTGAGATTTGTGCTGGATAAGGGCATCTCCCTCAACTGCAGTATCTGTATGTATGTTATTAGACAGATCTGACACTATTGGAACGCTGGAAGACGAAGAGGGCATCCCAATGAGCTGATCATCTTCTGCAACATCATTTGACGATTTAGAGAAGCCGCCTTTCTCCAACCTTGTCATTATCATCAGAATGATACGGTTTTAAAAGCGATCGCTTGAGAAGAGGTGGGGAAAGCATCCGATGCAGGGTTAGGGTTTCTCTGGTGGTCCTGTAGGAAAGTGACTGGCATTAGGTACTGGGAGAATAGGGGCACCTTCACGCGAACCAGCAGGAGTTTGTGCATCATTTGAAGCAGCAGCAGCGACTGCTTCTCTTCTCCCGTTTTGCTCTAGGCTGGGTAATCAGAAACAACAAACTGGGCAAACTGGGCAACAAACCCTAGGTGCTGGAGTGAAAACTGGTCAACAAACCCTAGGTGCTGGAGATATAAAAGGACTTGATCATTAGTCCAATTATGAGATTCATGTAATCTGAATTTCACATAAATAGAATTTATAGATCTAGGTAATCAGATTTCTTCACAACAAACCCTAAGTACTGGAGTGATAAAAGGACTTTATCATAGTCCAATTATGAGATTCATGTAATCTGAATTTCACATAAAATTCATGTAATCAGAATTGTTCACCTCATTAAAGTGTGGGTGTTACGTCACATCAGCATAGCTGTTTCCCACTGACCGGTCCTGTAGACAACTGTAGGCATGCAACTCCATTGACAATCCATCTGTGGGCGCAGATACGTGTGAACGTCCCATCGACAATCTATGCGTTTAGTTTTTGCTTAATTATTTTCTAATAATGCAATCTTGTAAATCATTTTTTTAAATATTAGGTGAGAAGTCGGCTTTGCTCCGCTCGTTAGAGCTATGCCTTAGCCGGATCGGTCTTCTTCAAGTCATATGGTCACACAGGTCCATATTCCAAGTGGTAAGAGTGGAAGGTGGCATTCAATGATCAACAGGCATTTTTTTCAGCGTTTACAAGGGTTTGTGAACTCTTTGTAAAAAAAATAGTTTAATAATTGAAATAAAATATTGAATTAATTTATCATTTATATGGATAACATATAATAGCATATCCTAGAAGGGGAAGAAAATGTTGGTATATATGTTGAAAAATAAAGTTTACTCATCTTATTTTGTTGCTTTTTTTAAAGTCTATATATTTTATGGATGTTATTTTCCATTTATAGTTATCTAACTTCTCTTAAGTTAAAAAATCGATAATAATCAAACCATTTTGATGATGAACTCTTTGTAAAAAAAATAGTTTAATAATTGAAAAAAAAATAGTTTAATAATTGAAAAGGGTTTGTGAACTCTTTGTAAAAAAAATAGTTTAATAATTGAAATAAAATATTGAATTAATTTATCATTTATATGGATAACATATAATAGCATATCCTAGAAGGGGAAGGAAATGTTGGTATATATGTTGAAAAACAAAGTTTTTTTATCTTGAATTATAATTGGTTGCACTGTTATTACTCATCTTATTTTGTTATTACTCATCTTATTTTGTTGCCTTTTTTAAAGTCCATATATTTTATGGATGTTATTTTTCATTTATAGTTATTTAACTTCTCTTAAGTTAAAAAATCGATAATAATCAAACCATTTTGATGATGAAAATAGGTGAAAGGGTTTTTCCCAAAAAAACGATTTTGGTTGACATTGATGAAGCGGTGCGCTCTCTTGTGTTCAATGTTGAAACTTTGGGCTCTTTTGTGATTAAACATCCAAGAAATCCCTACTTCAGCATGCCTACAAGAGCACTCTCCACAAACATATCACATTGAAATCCATTTGTAATCATTTCTCTATGTATGGCTATACCTTGCTTCAAATTTGTGAAGTTGGTGCAAGCCAAGAGAACAGGGGCAAACATTTTCATCCCGAGCATGCTCTAGGGTTTCGTCCACACTACTTGTGTTGCGGCTATCTCCATCGCCTTCTTGACCATAATCTCACCGACAACATTGACCAACTATGCATCCACAACATTAGCAAGTTGCAAACAAGCACACGTGGCACTTGTTGATACATTGTGGATAGATGCGTGTGGTACTTGTTTATATGTACAGATGATGAAAGGCTCTAGAAAACCTCCCCTTAAAATAACGCATTCTTCGAATTAGTATAAAAGTGGATTGCACACCCAAATTTACCTTCACCAATATAGTAATATTTGCATGTATTTTATCTTTCTCATTTCTTCACTTTTGACAATTTTAGCAATTGATAATGAGCCATCTGTTAACTCCCAAAGTAAAACCGTTCTTTCGGTTAAACTTTGTGGATGAGATCCTGGCTATTGGTCGCATGCTTAAGCTACTTTTGTATTTTTATAAGTTCAAGAAATTTTTTGGTTTTGGTTCGGTCAAGAGATTGGAAAAACAGCAGGTTTCGGTGGTTTGGGCGAGCCCCCAGCGTGCTCATTAACCACCGAAAGTGTTCAGTTTCGTCAGATAAGTGGTCGATTCGAAAAGCAAGCAACCACCGAAAAGGTTTTGAACGGGCAAAAGGAAGGCTCGTGCTTTCGCACGAGCCAGATGTCAAAATTCGCTGCAATGATGAGAAGTTCAAACCGCCGAAAGCCCGCGTTGTGGGAGGTGATGTTCGTTCGTGGGTTTCAACCGAAAGGTTCTAAACATCTGCACATTATCCATTGCAGTGATCATTTCCAAATCTGCGCCAAGCGGTGATAGACAGATACGGTTGCACGGATTTTGCTTCCTCTTTAGTGACAGATACAGTCATTATTATTAGCAGGTCATCCATTCAAATTAAAACTCAAAGTGTTATTAAGGAGCCCGGGAATCGCTGGAGAAAACTATCAACACGCGATTTTTCAAACAAACCGTGATTTTCAAATCTTGGTCCCTCTTTTCGGGCAAATTGGCATGGTAGCTCCGAATTCAACCAGCATCTGGAGTCGACGGAAACGGATCGGGTTATCGAGTAAGTCTGTAAGCCTCTCTCTGTAAAAATTTCACAAATATATTTGCCCCCGAAAAGTTGAAGTTTCGGCTTTTCCTGTCCGACTGTCATTTAAATGAGGGTCGATATTCTAGTGCATTTATAAATCCTATGCCCTGTCAAACTATTTCACAGTCTGTTCATCGACCATATCCTTAGTTCCTAGAACCTCTGTTTCCCGAATACCTGGTTGACTATAGTTTCAGACACTGTTCGCTTTCAGTTATGTCAAGATCCGGTCCTGCATTAAGGTCAGAAGCAGATGGTATGTGGTACTTTGATGAGCATCNTTTCGGTGGTTTGGGCGAGCCCCCAGCGTGCTCATTAACCACCGAAAGTGTTCAGTTTCGTCAGATAAGTGGTCGATTCGAAAAGCAAGCAACCACCGAAAAGGTTTTGAACGGGTAAAAGGAAGGCTCGTGCTTTCGCACGAGCCAGATGTCAAAATTCGCTGCAATGATGAGAAGTTCAAACCGCCGAAATCCCGCGTTGTGGGAGGTGATGTTCGTTCGTGGGTTTCAACCGAAAGGTTCTAAACATCTGCGCATTATCCATTGCAGTGATCATTTCCAAATCTGCGCCAAGCGGTGATAGACATATACGGTTGCACGGATTTTGCTTCCTCTTCAGTGACAGATACAATCATTATTATTGGCAGGTCATTCGTTCAAATTAAAACTCAAAGTGTTATTAAGGAGCCCGAGAATCGCTGGAGAAAACTATCAACACGCGATTTTTCAAACAAACCGTGATTTTCAAATCTTGGTCCCTCTTTTCGGGCAAATTAGCATGGTAGCTCCGAATTCAACCAGCATCTCGAGTCGACGGAAACGGATCGGGTTATCAGGTAAGTCTGTAAGCCTCTCTCTGTAAAAATTTCACAAATATATTTTCCCCCGAAAAGTTGAAGTTTCGGCTTTTCCTGTCCGACTGTCATTTAAATGAGGGTCGATATTCTAGTGCATTTATAAATCCTATGCCCTGTCAAACTATTTCACAGTCTGTTCATCGACCATATCCGTAGTTCCTAGAACCTCTGTTTCCCGAATACCTGGTTGACTATAGTTTCAGACACTGTTCTCTTTCAGTTATGTCAAGATCTGGTCCTGCATTAAGGTCAGAAGCAGATGGTATGTGGTACTTTGATGAGCATCCAGAGGTTGCAGAATGCTTCAAACAAGTCGGCATTTTCTCCTATTGTGAGAAATTAACGACCTTTCATCAACAAATTGTAGAAGCATTTGCCCTCTCATACGATGGTAGGATTGCCAAAATAGGCAGAGAGGAGTTCATAATAGATGAGGCATCTATTGTTGAATACACAGGGTTGTCTAGGGCAGGGAATTGCTGGTTCAAAACATCTTCACCCTCAACTGTCGAATTCAGATCATACCTGTTGCCAGTGCATAAAACATTGACTTGGAAGAAGNTTTGCTTCCTCTTCAGTGACAGATACAGTCATTATTATTGGCAGGTCATCCGTTCAAATTAAAACTCAAAGTGTTATTAAGGAGCCCGAGAATCGCTGGAGAAAACTATCAACACGCGATTTTTCAAACAAATCGTGATTTTCAAATCTTGGTCCCTCTTTTTGGGCAAATTGGCATGGTAGTTCCGAATTCAACCAGCATCTCGAGTCGACGGAAACGGATCGGGTTGTCGGGTAAGTCTGTAAGCCTCTCTCTGTAAAATTTCACAAATATATTTGCCCCCGAAAAGTTGAAGTTTCGGATTTCCCTGTCCGACTGTCATTTAAATGAGGGTCGATACTCTAGTGCATTTATAAATCCTATGCCCTGTCAAACTATTTCACAGTCTGTTCATCAACCATATCCTTAGTTCCTAGAACCTCTATTTCCCGAATACCTGGTTGACTATAGTTTCAGACACTGTTCGCTTTCAGTTATGTCAAGATCCGGTCCTGCATTAAGGTCAGAAGCAGATGGTATGTGGTACTTTGATGAGCATCCAGAGGTTGCAGAATGCTTCAAACAAGTCGGCATTTTCTCCTATTGTGAGAAATTAACGACCTTTCATCAACAAATTGCAGAAGCATTTGCCCTCTCATACGATGGCAGGATTGCCAAAATAGGCAGAGAGGAGTTCATAATAGATGAGGCATCTATTGATGAATACACAGGGTTGTCTAGGGCAGGGAATTGTTGGTTCAAAACATATTCACCGTCGACTGTTGAATTCAGATCATACCTGTTGCCAGTGCATAAAACATTGACTTGGAAGAAGGATATCCCTATGTCATACCTTGAAACGAAGTGGTAGACCCTTCTGAAGGCAATTCTGGTATACATTACCTGTGAAGGGCGTTATAACAGAGTTTTGTACTATCATTTTAAATTGTTAAATCACTTCACAGGCAGGGAACCCTTAAACAT
>JZKD02S2167494.1:0-35537 GCA_000966675.3 Picea glauca | reverse complement strand
CATCAAACTCCTCTTCATGCATTTCTCTTTGCACTTTTTTTACTTATACTACATGAACGTACACTCATGAATTCAACCCCTTCCCATGTACTCTCATATCCTACATGAACGTACACTCATGAATTCAACCCCTTCCCATGTACTCTCATATCCTACATGAACGTACACTCATGAATTCAACCCCTTCCCATGTACTCTCATATCCTCAATGGAGAGTAATCTCAAACTAACATTAAATATGAATATAAATTTGATTCACTTCAAAAAAATTTAAAAGAAAGAAATCAATATTAAACAAGGACTGCATGGCAATGCCAAGTTAGTTGGGAAATATATGTTGAACAATGAAACTTAATATAACTAAATGCATAGGTAATGAATAGATTTTGTCAAAAGATAATAATTAAAAAATACATATAGTAAAGAAGAATGTCATTATTGTTTATGCAACATTAAAATGATAAGAAAAAAGAAAAAACAAGTAAAAACGTTTAGTATTGTTGACCCAAAAACATTTACCATAATATTTTGTAAAAAACAAACAAAAATGCAAAATATTCAATGTGCAATAAAACTTAGTAAATAAGTGAAATGTCTAATGAGGAGGCTAGTATATGTGAGAAACAAATAAGTGAAATGTTGAATGGGAAGGTTAGCATAAGCAAGAGGCAATGTAAAGTGTTTGGACTAAAAACATTTAGGATAATATTTTGTAAAAGTATGCAAGAAGGTAAATTGCTCAATGTGAAGTAAAGTTTAGTACATTTTTAATGTCAAGCAAAAATTAGTAATTAAATAGTAAATGTTCAATGTGGAGTAAAACTTAGTAACTAAATAAATGAAATGTTGAATGAGGGTGGGGGGTTAGCATATGCAGGAATCAATGTAAATAAGTGAAGCTTTCAATGGGGACATTGTCATATGCGAGAAGCAATGCAAAGTGTTTGGAAGTTAGGATGGGTAGGAAAAAATTCAATGTGTCGGTGCAATAGAATTGCAAGAAGAAAAGTGGGTAGAGTTGTCAGTAGAAGAGATGGAATTTATATCATGTGAGAAGCAATGTACAACACCCGGAAGCTAGAATATGCAGGAACAAGTGCAAAGTGTCTACAACATAGAATTGTAGGAAGCAAAGTGGGTAGAATTTTATACATGATATCTATGTCAATGTTGATCAAGTTTATCTGTAAGCAAGTATAAATTTTGAAAATGTATTACATATATCGTTTACTAAATTAAAATGTGTTATATATTGATACTTGAAATTTGTATTTTTCAAATTTATCGTACAAGATAATACCCTTGTTTTTCTATATATCTAAAAAAAATTAATTTTACAATGAAACCTTTTACATTTTTGGTTGTATCTGTCCTAGAAGTCAAGAGGGAGTAGCAACTACAAAAGTTTGAACAAGTATGAAATATAGGTTGCAGAGTTTAATATAGGAAATAGTTGATTGAGTTGATGCCTTGTATTTGCAGTTGATTTCTACTTTAGTGTTTGACTATGAATTTGAGAAATAATATTAGGATCATGGAATATTTATTGCAAGATTTCATAGTAGCGCCAGGGGAACAAGAGATACGAAAAGAAGTAATAGAATAAGTAAATCTTTGGTTTGACTCTTTGTATTGTGCAGAAGTAAATGTGTGCAGACATAAGGGACAACCTTGAAATTATAGAAGCTTCGCAGATAAAAGTCATTGAAAAGTGTATGGAGGCTAGGATGTGCGAGAATCAAAGGAGGTAAAGTTTTCCATGGAGAATATCAGATTTATCATTGGGCTATGTAAGAAAGAAACAGAAACATGTAGCAGAAAACTTAGTAAAAAGGAGTATGTGGAGGTGAGGATGTGTGGGAAGCAATGTAAAGCATGTCAATGTCTGGAATTGTTGGAAGAAATGTAAAGTGTGTGGAGGATAGGATGTGTAGGAAACAATGTAAAGTGTGCGCAAGTTAATTTACATAGGAAATATGCTTTCTTAAACGCGAAGAATGGAGCATTAAATAAAATACCTATAAGAAAGAAACAAAGATATATAGAAATGGATATTATCTTTTCACAAAGTAGAAAAAAAATAATACTGAGGAATTACCAAGTGAACAAAGGGAAAGAAGAGGAAACGAAGATGTAATGGACACTTGACCTACCAAAAAAGAAATGTTTTGTTGATTTGTATTTAACTTCTTCAGTATGCACATGAAAAATTATATTAAGATTGCAGTATCTTCATAGAAACATGCCAAAGCATAGCAAGAGGAGTAAAAGTTTGGAAAAGAAATCATATAATAACTAAATGTTTGGATTAGGTCTTTGTTTTTTACTGAAGTGAATGTGTGCAAAGAAATAGGCAAATTGTGAAGTTGTCCAAGCCTCGCACATAAAATCCAACAAAATGAAGTGTGCGAGAAGAAAATTGCTTGTAGTTGTCTACATAAGACATGACATTTAGAATAGAACTATGTAAAACAAGTAAAAACATCCAATATAAACTTTGTGAAAATCATGTGAAGAGGAAACACAAAGTGCGTCGAGCTCAAGATGTGCCAAAAGCAATGTAAAGTGTATGAAGTCTAGGATGTATGGGAAATAATGTAAAGAGTATGAAGGCTAGGATGTATGGAAGAAAATGTAAAGTGTGCATAACTTTGGATTTGTGGAAAGAAGATATGGTAGAGTTCCATGTACACCATATATTCCTTGTGTAGAGGGTTGAAATTGATAGTAGAATATCAAAAAGTGGTTATTGGTATCATTGCATTATTTTTGCTAAAGTTCAGAAACGACAATGCGCAGATGATTGAAGACATGAAACAAAGTGCAAAAGTAGAGGAATTGTCAAACTTACAGCTTAATAGGAAAACTACTTTTTTAACCAAACCTCATAAAAGAAAATGTGCAGAGAACTGAAAAAATCAAACATATGTTGGATACACCGACCACACTGAGAAGGGGGTGAATCGGTGTAGGGATCTTTTTCCTCCTTTTCAAAAAACCTTAGTTAGAAATCCCCATTTACTCATCATTTATTACTTTCATTTATAACAAGTTTTATGTAAACATATATCAACAACAAATATCATCAATAAGCCATCACCACAAAGAACACAAGATGTATGTACAATTTTTCTTTATATTACATAATACAATCCTTGGGGGGTTTAACAACAACAAATCCATAAGAGCACAAGCTCTCAATGCAATAATCAACTTGCAAAACTTAGAACCAACTAAAAAGAGGAATCAATCCTCAATAGATAACAATCTGTCAACAGGTACATGACCCGTCATTAGTGCAAAATGAATATGTACGCACCCTATCAATTGTGCAACCCGCATATGTACATGGATTATCTATACTGCAACCTATGTATGGCTCCTGAATAACTAGAGTTTTCTCTCTCCTTGAAAACTTAGATCGTCTCCATACTCTGTCACTCCCACTTTTTCCTTTCATAGTCCAATATGTACCATAACCAATCAAAAACACATCTATGTTGTCCAACAACCTATGCATGCTCCTCAACCATACACCATACAATATGAATGTCCCTCAACCATTTATAAGTAACCATAAGATGTATAATATGACAACTGTATCAGTATTGTAACATAAGACTGTTGCTCACTCAACCAACTAGCCAACATAAACCATATCACAACAACCATACCAATAATTCCTTAGGAATTCACCATACCATAAGAAAAAGTATCCATCAAAACAACCATGTAACCTTACCAAAACTTCTATGGCAGATCTAATCCCATAGAATGTTGATCTGGAACTTGCTTCAAACTTCAGGAACCCGACACAAGCACTTCACTTAATTCTTCCATGTATTTCCCAACTGTGTGCGCCCTTTCCTCCTTCAGCATGTGTATGTACGCACCCTGGCTCACTGCAGCCCGCATACGCCTTTAGAAACTAGGGTTTATGAACTTCCGAAACTTTCATCGTCAATATCTTAGACTTACAGAACTTTTGATGCATCCATGAGTACCTGTAATGAATCTTTCACCAAGAATATATCTTAAATATGCTCAAGATATTCACTCAACAAGAGACCCTTTCTCTCTTATTTATACTTCTCCAAGTGGCTTCCTCATCTAACCAACTCTAACCAACTTCCTTCTTTTAGGGGATAACCCACTTCTAACCACTTTTTCCACTTCTAACCCACTTTTCTACAAATAATAAATTCTCCATTTCTAGTTGCAACTAATTTATTTGTAATTGTTTTCTTGTTGCAACCACTTAACCCATGACTAACCAGTTTGACTAGCCAATTTAGTCTAGAAGCTTCTAGAATAATTTGACTAGCCAATTTATTCTAGAAGCTTCTAGAATAATTTGACTTATTTGACCTTCTAGGGGCTTCTAGACAACACATGAGGGTTCTCCAACTTCACAAGGCCATAACTCTCTAACCGTGAGGAGTTATGTGATGTTCCATACATCATCGTAAATGGAATGACAAGCACTATCCATCTAGGATAGTTTCACTGACAAATTCACTAATCCTTATTACATTATTCCATAATAAAACTTGGGTTCCCTAACCACACTACTAGGATGAATCAACCACTTAGGCATTTGGAATTCACAAATCATCTTCCTGTGAGGGATTTCACCATAAGGGTACCACTTTGGAGTTCATCCATTTGGTACTACCTATCAACCATCACAATACAATAATGAGTCACCTTTACATCAATCCAACTAGAATAACCCATGACAACACATCACTATGAAATTTCATGAGATTATCCCTTTGTCATTGATTCCATGCATGACCACATGATCCAACAATCAATACATTAATCCATCAATCCATATATGCATCATATATCAATGACAACACATTGATCCATCAATTCATCTATGCATGACATCATACAACTATGACTCCACTTGACATTAATCCATTGACATCAATGACAATACTTTTGATATCAATGATAACATAATCCATCAATCAATTCATCAATGATACTATGATAAGACATTGTCCCTTTGAAATCAATCCTTTGACATCAATGACAACATGATGCAATAATCTCCCCCTTTGGCATTGATGGCAACACCAACATTGATGTCAACACCAATTATTGATGGCAACATGTAGACATGGAAATACCCTTCATCAATAGTCATCTCAATCACATCAATGTGACTATCTCTCCCCCTTTGAAATCAATGGCAAAGGATAGTTTTATCCTTGGGGTTTCTCCCCCTTCCTGAACTCTCCTTGGAGCTACTCCCCCTATCTACTGCTCAATCATATGAACAATATATCCCCCTTTGTATAAGGGATATCACTCTGATGTAATTTTGTTGGCATGACATATCTCCTCCTAGAATCATGTTGTTGCAACCAATCATGGGAAGAAAAATAACTCTCCCTGTGGGTATGTCTCCCCCTATCTTCTCTGCAAGATGAACAATATGCTGCTACTGTAATATGTTTTTGCTACAAATGCTACTGCTCAACTCGAGCATAGATAAACTGCTCAATAATGATATTCTCTTCTTATGATGATCCTTGGACCTGTCCATGCATCAATCATCCAAACTCGTGCCAACCATACATCAAGTGTATGCCAATTATACATACTATCTCATGCCTCAATCATGATGAAAAATATATGTCAAAAATGAATCATGAACAAAGCATCAACCATGTGCACCCTATGCCATACCATGTCCTAGTCATCCACATAAATCATGTGCATCAACCATGTACAACAACACCATACAATATACCATAAAATATCATCAATGAAACGTATCAACCATATGCCAAGAACATGTGCCAACTATGTGCTACACATATATCAATATCACCAGCAAATGCCTCTAACAATCCTCAATAATGTGCCAAACCATGCATTGAACCATGAACCATAGCATCACGAAGATGTGTCTCATCATGTACTAATATCACCAAGTATGTACCATGACCTCATCAATATATGCATCCAAGCCATGTACCAAACATGTGGAAACATCCATAAGTTATGTACCTTAGCCATGTGCCATATCACTCATGATATTCCTTTAGCATAAACCAAGTGTCACAAACCATGTGTCAAGAAATGTATCTCAACTATTAAGCATCAATCAATGTATCAACCAAGCACCATAACAAGCATCTCAACTATCCAATACATCATAAACCAAAGTATATGATAAACAAGTAATACCAATTATGTACTTTAACCAAGTACTACCACCCACAATCATATACCATCTATAAGTGCATCAACCATGCACTAAACATGTATCACCACATGTACCAAGAAAGTGCATCAACCATGCACCAAACCTCAATAAGATATCCAATAAACATATTCCATATTATTTATAAGCCATGTGCCCATGATACTGCTAGTAAGTGCCTCAACCGATGTACCAAGTATGTACCAATCATGCATCAACTATAGATAAATCTATGACTCATCAATGATGTACAACATAATCACCTCATCAAGTACATGTCCCAATATGTATCTCAACCACATGCCAAATGCATGCATAAAAAACATCCAACAAATATGCCTCTAACAATACATCATAAAATATATCAATGGAGCTCACATATGTACCATCCATGTACCATAACAGATCTGCCTCAACCACCATTCACTACAACAAATACTAAGCATCCAATAGTATCTCTAAACATGTACTAGAAGTGTGCCTCAATAGATCAATTATATCTCTATCTAGCATCATATCATCATGATATATATCATAACCAAAGTGTCATAACTTCATGGTCATAACCAACATTGTTCCTCAATATAAAATGCATTAATCCATACTCTAGAGTTAGTATCATGCATCTAGGATAAGAATCAAGCATATGCTTCAACACTCAACCATATGTCATCACCATACATATATTAAACATACATGAAACCATATAATCATGAAAACCTACAACAAACCATGTCAAACCCTACAAAACAGAGTTATATCATCAAATCATGCTACACCTCATATGAAAGCCTTCTTTTTCAGGATTTTACCACAGATATGTGGTTTGTTCTACATGTTGATGTTTGGACAACATCGGGAAGACATTCTCTTAGAATAATAATTAATAATATAATTATTGATTATTAAATATCATATATAATAAGTAAATGATAATAATAAATAGTTGTTGATTATTCAAGAGATGCATCCTTTCATGGATGGTCACCATGTGTTCCCTATATATGGAACACTCATCATTGTAATAACATATCAATCATATCTTATATGAAGAAAAACAACATGGTATCAAAGCAGGACTGGGCTTGACTCCCTCACAGGAGGGCCCGGTAAATGGAATCCTAGAATAGGGTGGAGGAAGGTCGCGTAAGTGAGCATTTAGGAGATTCAAGGATAAGTGTAGGATAAGTGGTGTTATGTTGCTACCTCCATGCAAGTGTATGGAAGATCTAGTGGTCGCCAAAGAAGATCCTTATGCGCAAAGTATTATGAGAAATTAACATTCTAGTTTTCATCAGGGACGAGAACTGTGATGAAGGAAATTTGAAGCGGGCCCTACAGAGCGGGGCCGTGGATTATGAGAACTTCTAGAAAAATGGAGATCCTTGGATCGAATGGAAACCACCAAACGATGAGTGGCAGAGCATCGCGCTGGGATATACTTTGGGCACCAAGTTGAGTCCCAAGAGCATTGTCATGAGCCACCAGGGGGCGTATGTTGCATCCCTTGAATCTACATTGTCCCGATAAATGATCGACGATTTTGTTTATCTATTGAATCTACTCATGTTCCACTACAACAAATGGTGCTATACCTAGGGCATCGTGGCGTTCTACAAAACCAATACCTTCTTGTGTCAAGTGACCACCCAAGCGATCTTCACCTCCATAGTCGAGCACAAGGTGACCCATTTCTATGTGGCACTGGTAGTTATGAATGCAATAGTGAACTACGAGACCCAGGATCGAGTCCCCATCCTGCGCAACATCCACATGATGACTGTTGGGTCGACACCCCTGGGCTCTATTCTGGAAAAGATGGAAGAGCAGGGATTCTGCATGATGCACACATACAGCCTCAGCGAGACCAATGGGCCATCCATCGTGTGCATGTGGAAGGACGGGTGGGATTCTCTCTCACCGTCAAATCAAGCCAAGCTAAAGGCCCGATAGGGCATGCATTACGTATTGTTGGAAGGTCTGGATGTGGTGAGTCTAGACAACATGATGTCGGTCCTGGCCAATGAGAGCATCGTTTGGGAGGTTTTAATGAGGGGCAACATGATCATGAAGGAACCAAGACACTGGTTTCATGAGGAAACCCCGATATGTCTTGGGAGACATTGGTTCCATGAGGAACCTCAATGTGTCCTAGAGATGTTTGAGGAAACATCATGAGACATTCTCCTTGGAGGGTCATGTATGGAGTATGTGGATTTCATCCCGACATGCCTCAAATGGTAAGATGAAGGAACCAAGACATTGGTTTCACGAGGAAACCTCGATATTTCTTGTGATACATTGGTTCCATGAGGGAACCTCGATATGTCTTAGACATTGGTTTCACGAGGAAACCTCACTATGTCTTGTGAGACATTGGTTCCACGAGGGAACCTCAATATGTCTTAGACAGTGGTTTCAGGAGGCGAATTATGACATAAACAATGAAGATTTACAACCGTTCTCCTCAATGCCAAAAGTAATGGAAAGCCTTTTCTCCTTTGCAAAAAATGATTTTAAAAATTGATATTGAACCAATGGATGGTCTTGTTCCAATCTGGGACAATGATGTAATATTTAAGCAGTCAAGACTTGATGACAATATTGATTGTAGTAGGAATTGGGCAACAAGAAAAATGGAAGAAAGGGTCATTATCCCTGATATGGGAACCCTTATTTCTTTGAAGTACCATTTTCCCTAGTACAAGAGCCCAAAATATGTTTTATTTTATTTGAGCAAATTTCCCTAGTACAGGTGCTCAATAATGTTATGCATGTCATAAATATTTCCAATGTGCAAGAAATGAAGAGAAAAGGAGATCATTCCCCTTGATCTTCTCTCTTTTTGGTGCAATATCCAGAATGGGGACCTAGTTAGTGGACAGTGAGATCACATGGTAGGTAGCATGATCTATTTTGAATTTTGACTCAAAGGGATTCAAGACTCAAGGGGAGTCATCTAGCTCATGCAAATAATCGGACATGGAGGGAAAGACCTTCCAACATGATGTCATGGAGTGACATCACCAGAAATTATGCTCAAAGATAGGTAGTCTCTAGGAGAAATGTACCTCCTAGAATGGGACCATGCCAAATATCAAAGACATAGGAGGAGTCACCTCCAACTCTATAGGGAGCAGTTATTGAACCACTCTCAATTCTAGATAGAGAAACTGCAGAGGAAGCAATTGCAAAGAGAGAGTGGAGGAGCCAGTTCCACAGAGAGAAACCCCATAGGAGGGAAGTTGTTGACAGCATAGAGAAGCTACTCTCAGTCTTAGTATTTAGCAGTTACAGAGTCCTAGAGGGAGCAGTTGTAGAATCCCAGAGGAAGTACTTGCAGAGAGAGTGGAGGACCTACTCTCAAGCAAAGAGCCATAGAGTCCTTTGCAATAAGCAGCCTGAGCCATCTCTTGATTTAAGCGATATTTTTTTCTAGAGGATTCTCTCAGGTGGAGGAAATAGATTATGAGGATACATTTGCTCCTATTTCTCGATTCATTTATATTCGCATGATTATTTCTCTTGCAGCATCCATTGGTGGGAGACTACATCAGATGGATGTGAATACATCCTTTCTTAATGAAGGGAGTGAGGAAGAAGTATACATTGAGCATCTGGATGGTTTCGTGATACATGAGAAGGAGTCTCATGTGTGCAGGTTGAAGAAGGCCATGTATGGACTCAAGCAAGCACCTCGATCTTGGTATGTGAGGATTGATGAACACATGATGATTTTGGGCTTCAACAAAAGTGTTGTTGATCCCAACATGTACTACAAGACTATTAATGATGAATCCCTAATTTTGGTCCTCTACTTTGATGATTTATTCCTCACCAATACAGAGAGCCTTATTGTTGAATGCAAGTAGGCGTTGGCCTCTGAGTTTGAGATGAAGGACCTTGGTATGATGCACTACTTCTTGGGACTAGAAGTGTGGCAAAGAACTGATGAGATCTTCTTGAGTCAGGGGAAGTACACAATTGATATATTGAATAAGTTTAGGATCATAAACTATAAGCCCATGAATACACCAATGGTGACGAATCTGAAGAAACTAAGTGTTTCTTCTTTTGATTCTGACGAAATTGATCTGACTCTATACATATAGTTGATTGGATAATTTATTTATCTGGTTAACACCAGACCAAATATTTTCTATGCAGTGAGTGCACTTAGCCAGTTTATACGTCAGGTGATATAGACACACTGGATTGTTGCAAAGCATGTGTTGAGATACTTGTGAGACACATTTGGACATGGTATGAGATATACTTCTAGTATTTATATGATATGGAAATAATATATTGACTCTGATTGGGAAAGGAACGCAGTGGAAAGAAAGAGAACCTTTGGGTATTGCTTCACTTTGGGATCTTCCATGGTTTCCTAGTGTAGTAGGAAACAAACTTTTATGGCTTTGAGAACAACAAAAGCAAAGTACATTGCATTAAGTATGTCAGTCCGTGAAGCAGTGTGGATTTGCAAGCTCCTTGAAAATTTATATGAACATGTGTTGGATTCCACCATTATTCATTATGGTAACTAAAGTTGTGTGAAGATCTCAGATAATCCAGTGTTTCATGACAAATAAAACCACATTGAGATGAAGTACCATTATATCCAATACATGGTGCATAGGAAGGAAGTATTTGTGCAGTACCTTCCTACAAATGAGCAAGTTGTTGATGTTTTTACTAAACCAGGACAAAGTTTAAGTACTTCTGTGACAGACTTGGCATGGCAAAGAATGCCCCCCTCGCTGAGAGGGAGTGTTGATATTTGTAGCTTACTAAAACATTCTCTAGATCGTACTCCTATTTGACTGAGTTAGTTGATCTATGATGACACTTATCTGAGAAGGGATAAGTGAGACACTTATCTAAGAAGAGATAAGTGTGTTTGGGCTTATATCCTAGCATCCCTTGTGGAGATCACATGAGGACACGTCCCATGTGGAGAGAACATGAGGGCACGTCCTGTGTGGAGAGCACATGAGGACATGTTAAGGGAGTTGACCCTTGACGTCACACACTATGGGAGTTTACCCTAGTGTTTCTAGAGGGTGTAGCCTCTAGAAGTCCACATGGGAGTGCCATGTGTGACAAACATTCTCTAGATCATACTCCTTTGTGAATTGAGTTGAGTTGATAAGTGGGACACTTATTCGAGAAGGGATATGTGGGACACTTATTTGAGAAGGGATAAGTGCATTTGGGCTTATATCCCAATGTCCCATGTCGAGAGCACATGAGGACATGTCAAGGGATTTGACCCTTGATGTCACACACTATGGGGAGTTGACCCTAAGTGTTCCTAGAGGGAGTAGCCTCTAGAAGTCCACATGGGAGTGCCATGTGTGATAAACCTTTTTCTACTATTGTGGTTGTGTACCACTAGTTGATAACACGTGTCTCTAGATAGTAGTTGTGTACTACTATGGAAAGATACCTCCCTAGATAAGAGGTAGTGTTGTTGTTTCAACATTGGGCAGAACTTCTCCTAGATTGGGCTACAAACCAAGGGAGATAGGATACATTTATCATAAAGGTGCACTTGAGGTAAATGGGCCCAGACGTAGTCCTTCCTTGATCATGACAAGGAATAATATGGACTCGAGGTGCTTGAAGTGCTTTCCATGTTTCAGTTAGCATTAGGTTGACATTCACTCACATGTGTGTACTTGTGGTGAAATATCCTGGTGTGGTATTTGTCCTATTCATGGTGATTTAAAAATGAATAATAAAGACTCAATATGCTATATGCTATTACATGCGGACCCAAAGTGAGCCTGACCTTAGAGAGAGTTAATTGGCTCAGAGGGAGAGCCGCAGAAGGAGTTTCTCCTTAGTTCAAGTGGGAGAGAGACATCTCCCAAGACTGATAGACAAGTGTCATGAGTCTAGGGTGAATTTTGTATACTTCAAAGACAAGCTTGGAATGATGCAGAATGTCTCCCTTGTTGAGAGGGAATGTTGATGTTAGGACAACATCGGGAAGACATTCTCTTAGAATAATAATTAATAATATAATTATTGATTATTAAATATCATATATAATAAGTAAATGATAATAATAAATAGTTATTGATTAATCAAGGGGCGCATCCTTTCATGGATGGTCACCATATGTTCCCTATATATGGAACACTCATCATTGTAATAACATATTGATCATATCTTATATGAATAAAAACAACACTACAGACAACTAGTGTATGTACGTGACCTATTTATAGGTCAACTCGCATATGTCTGCGACTGTTACCACTATACCCCACGTATGCCTCATAAAAATTCAAGCTTGATCTTTCCTCATGGCCTCCATTATGTTCTGGTTGTTTAGTCTTCCTCATGTACTTCTGTAGGTGTCCCATCTTCTCAGAACTTGAGCTATGAGCTTCCATATTTCCAACATTGTCTTCCTTTCTAGCCTCATGTGCTCTTCTAGTCATATTATTCTTCATGGACTGTCTTCTTGTGTTCCAGCAATCCTGAGATTTGTGGCCAAACCCATTGTAGTTGTAGCATCTCATGGTGTGACAATGAGGAGCAATGTGTCCCACTTGATTACATATCCAACATAGTATCATGTTATTGAATATTCTAACATCTTTTCTTATATAATGTGTGCAATCCAAAGCTTTGTGACCATATTCATTACACGTGAAACAATGACCCTTGAAAACATTTTCATACCTTTTCTTTTGTGTCAAACTTGAAGGTGTCTCTCTTATGAATTTTCTTTGAGGTGTAGGACTTTCTTCTTGATGTCTTCCTTGACTTGCAATCTTTCTTCCACATTTTGAGAAAGGAGGACTTACCTCATCCTTCTTAGAAGTGCTTTCTTCAAAAAGTGTAGCTTATTTGTTGTATCCAAGACCTAATTTATCATTTGGTGATCTTTGACTATCCAAAATTTCATTCAAGATTTTTGAGCTATTCATGAACTTGGTATGAGTGTTTGAATTCTCTAATTTCTTTCTAATATCAACAACTTCAACTTCCAACTTATGACATGACTTTTAATTTTCATTTACTTGATTATTTAATAGTTCCTCTACCCTTTTGGCTTCTTCAATTTGGGTCTTTAGATTGACATTGACTTTAATGCTTTTGCTAAGCTCATTATATACCTTATTCATTTCTTCTACTTGACTAGTTAGATCATTCTTTAGTTTCTTAATATGTTCTTCTTTTTCTTCTAATTGAGTCTTTTTACTTTCTTTTTGTTCCTTGAGAATTTTCTTTAGTTCCATGATATTCTTTGGGTACTTTTCTAGGAATTCATTAATGCACTTTTCAATATAATCATAAGCAATTGAACGATGTCCTACTTCCATGATAACATCTCCTAATTCATATAAAACCTTTTTCTTTAAATTTCAATAACTCTTCTTCTTCATCTATACAAACTTCTACTATATCTTCTTCTTTATTTGTAAGAGAACATTCAAATTCACTAGGAGTATTGTTATCATAAGATTTTGGGGAGTCTTTACCTTCATTTACCTTGATGGGATTGTCTTGATATACCTTCTCTAGCTTCATCCATATATCCTTGGAGGAATTACATTTTCCCATGCTTTCTTTGACATAATTTGAGATTCCATTGAAAATGGTCTTGAGTGCTATTGCATCATTCTTCTTCTCTTCCCTTTGGGCCACAAACTTTGACTTATTCTTCAAGGGAACTGATCTACCAATAGATGCATTCCTAACACCTGCTCCTTTTTCCTTAAAAAACCCTTTCATCTCTATTCTCCATGTTGAGTAATCTGTCTCATCAAAGATTGGAACTTCATCATCCATTTGTGTGTCCATGGATCTCCTTCAAGATTGTTAAGGCTTATAGTGACAACCTGCTCTGATATCAATTGTTGGACACATCGACAACACTGAGAGGGGGGGTAAATCATTGTAGGGCTATTTTTCCTCCTTTTAAAAACACCTTAGCTAGCAATCACCATTTAATGATCATTTATTACTTTCATTTATAACAAGTTGTATGTAAACATATATCAGCAACAAATATCATCAATAAGCCATCAATACAAAGAACACAATATGTATGTACAATTTTCTTTTATATTACGAACTACAATCCTTTGGGGGTTTATTAGAAACAACTAAATAGAGCAACAAATCCACAAGAACGCCATCTCTCAATGCAAGACTTATCTTGCAAAATTTATCACCAACTGAGAAGAGGAAACAATCCTCAACAGATACCAATATGCCAACATGTACACAACTTGTCAATAGTGCAATACACATATGTACATGCCCTGTCAATAGTGTAGGCCACATATGTATGCAACTTATCTATATTGCAGCCTGTGTATGGCTCCTGAAGAACTAGGGATTTCTCTCTCCTTGAAAACTCAGATCCTCTGCAACCTTTGTCACATCCACTTCTTCCTTTCACTGTCCAATCTATACCATAACCAATCACAAACAAATCTATTATGTCCAACAACCTATTCATGATCCTCAACCATACACCATACAATATGAATTTCCCTCAACCATGTATAAGTAACTATAAGATGCATTCTATGACAACCGTATCAGTACTGTAACATAAGAGTGTTGCTCACTCAGCCAACCAACCAACATAAACCATATCACAACAACCATACCAAGAATGCCTTAGGTATTCACCATACCATAAGAAAAAGTATCCATCAAAAAAACCATGTAACCATACCAAAACTTCTATCGCATATATGATCTCATAGAATGTTGATCTGGAACTTGCTTCAGAGTTCAAGAACCCGACACAAGCACTTCACTTAAGTATTCCATGTATTTCCCAATTTTGTGTTCCCTTTCCTCCTTAAGCATGCGTATGTACACACCCTGGCTGACTACAACTCGTGTATGTACACACCCTGGCTAACTACAACTCATGTATGTATGCACCCTATCTCACTACAGCTCACATACGCCTTTAGAAACTAGGGTTTCTGAACTTCTGAAACTTTCATCGTCAATATCTCAGACTTACAAAACTTTTGATGCATCCATGAGTATCCCCAATGAATCTTTCACCAAGAATAAATCTTAAATATGCTCAAGAGATTGACTCAACAAGAGACCCTTGCTCTCTTATTTATGCTTCTCCAAGTGGCTTCCTCATTTAACCAACTCTAACCAACTTCCTTGTTTTATGGGATAACCCACTTCTAACCACTTTGTCCACTTCTAACCCACTTTTCTACAAACAATAAATTCCCCACTTCTAGTTGCAAGTAATTTATTTTTAATTGCTTTCTTGTTGCAACCACTTAACCCATGACTAACCACTTTGACTAGTCAACTTCTTCTAGAAGATTCTAGAACAATTTGACTTCTTTGACCTTCTAGGCACTTCTAGACAACACATGAGGGTTCTCCAACTTCATAAGGCCATAAATATCTAATTGTGAGGAGTTATGTGATGTTCTACACGTCACCAGAAATGGAATTACAAGCAATATCCATCTAGGATAGTTTCAGTGACAAATTCACTAATCTTTATTACATTATTCCACAATAAAACTTGGGTTCCCTAAACACACTTCTAGGATGACTCAACCACTTAGGCATTTGTACTTCACAAAGCATCTTCCCGTGAGACATTTCACCATAAGGGGACCACTTTGGAGTTCATCCATTTGGTACTTCCTATCAACCATGACAAGACAATAATGAGTTACCTTTACATCAATCCAACCAGAATAACCCATGACAATGCATCACTATGACATTTCATGACATTATCCCTTTGTCATTGATTATATGCATGACTACATGATCCAGTGATCAATACGTTAATCCATCAATCCATCTATGCATAGTATATCAATGACAATACATTGATCCATCAATTCATCTATGCATGACATCATACAACTATGACTCCACTTGGCATCAATCCATTGACATCAATGACAATAATTTTGATATCAATGAAAACATAATCCATCAATCAATTCATCAATGATAGTATGACAAGACATTGTCCCTTTGAACAACATGACGCAACAACATAGCTCAAAAGAAGAGGAAATTTCATGTTCCAACTTATTAGGAAAACTTCTTTTGTAAATGACATTAATGGAAAACAACAGTGTGTAGGAAAGTGTTGGTCTACTAGATAATGGTCAATCACTATTGTTGATTTATAAGGATGCTTAAGTCTCGAAAAGAACCTGAGCAGGACGAATCCTCCTACATTTTGTATACCAATTAAATGGAGCACCATAAATCATTATCATAGACATTTAAAACAAAACATGACAATGGAGTTGGTTTGTTCAGTAAACATTCACAAAGAAAAAAAAGGTATGAGAAATGACCAGGATGTATTCTATTGTGTATTCACAATATGATACAAAATTTACAAATGATAGTATAAAGGTCAAGATAACATTTTGCATAATGAAAGTAAATATCCACATATGTAGAGAACTTAACATGATATTTCCTGGAATTTCATTGAAAAATCATAAAGAGTGAACAAAAAAATGACTACTCAGTTTAAAACTCAAATTTTGAAAAAAAAAGTGGTCATCCATGCCAAAACAGTTCTTTGGAAAGCACAAAAAAAATATAGTTGTCTTTTAAATAATGTCTGTAAAAAGGTATAAAAGTCAAAATAACATTTCGTAGAATGAAAGTAAGAATCCACATATGCAAAGAACTTACCATGATGTTTCATTGAAAAATCATATAGAGTGAACACATACTTGAAAATTCAGTTTGAAACTCAAACTCTGGAAAATCACCAGCCATATAAGCCTAAACAGTTGTTCAGTAAGCTCAAAAAATAGACAATTGTCTTTTAAAGAATTTATGTAAAAAAATAAAGGTGTTTTTCCAAATGGACTAGGATTGGGGCTCCCGTGGACCGTTAAATAGAATAAGACTTGGAAGAAAGAAAGAAATATAGTTAGAAACCAATATTAGGACTTTAGAGGTCATAAAACAAATAATTTTTAGAAATTACTAAGTCATCAAAAGAAAAGGATAGTAGAAGAAGATGCAATGGATCCTTGACTACTTACCAACAAGAAAATATTTTTTTACTCTGGTTTATGTGTTGTTGTTGTGTATGTGCCTTTATAACATTTCTTGCTTTGGGATTCTGTTGAAGTAACTATATGTGGTGGTTATTTTGGGTTAACAATCTGTTCAAAAGCGTTCTTGACCCAGTGATCAATATGGTTCTTGATTGGTAGGATGGTGATTTATTTCTTAACTTGAAGCATGAAAATGTCCTCCTCTACTTCTTTGCATTCCACTTGCAGTTTTTCAACGACTGACAAGTGGTATTCGTTGTCATTAACAAATGTAACAAGCCATTGTTTTAGTTCTTCTTCGAGAAACTCCATGATGTTTTCGATGTTATTAGACAATGAAAACTTCATTTCTACCAAATGAATATCAAGCTCTTCTTTAGTGATCATGGATGAATTTCTGAAAATTTGTGGACCCTATAGTTCTTTAACAACATAAAATGATTTAAAAATAACATCACCTCTCCTTTCATTGATTTTTTCACAAGTAGAAATTGCATATTGCAACATTTTTACTTGTTGTTCCCAACCTGCCTTTTTTTGTTTTATTCTTCTACTTAAGAGAAGTCCTTGTTGATTTCTTCGATGGTCATTGATACTAGTGAGTCATGCAATGAAAGTGTTTAGCTCATCTTTACAATAGGATTCATCATGTTGCAAGTCTATTTGCAAATATACAATAAAACTAAATCCTTTGTGAAATATCACGTAGACTGGTCCTGAACTCCCACATATGTCTGATTATATCGAGTCTTTTGTTAATGTTATCAACAACATAGAGTCTAACTTCATTCAACTATTGAATAGATTTCCTAATTGGATTTGAGGTTCCTGGAGTAATTGGAGTTGTATGTTTTGCTGAAAGTATGCCCATTGGATGTGCAAACAGTGGCTTGGGAGTCAGTTCCTCCTCAAGTTCACTTATTATTTTCTTCAATTTAATGGTTTTTAACTCATTTTCCTAAATTGAATCTACAAGATCATCTCATATAAAACAATGTAGTTGCATGAGTTCAAATGGTGCAACTCCTCATATATCAACTATTGTCCTTAATTTCTAAACGACCATTCTATTTTTTACACTGACCCTCTATATTTTCAACTTATTTTCGTGCTTCTTGTATTGAGTATAGTATAGTGTTAAGGAATGGTTTTCAAATAACACGGTTTCCTCTGTTGCGAGGTCCTGTGTAATTTATTGGCTTTCAAGAATTCTCTAGGCTACCCAGTTCGGTAGCATTGTACTCTCGATTTCCATATCTTCAATATTTCTTAGGCAACCTGGATATTTCAAATTGTGTCTATTAAGGCTTCATTTCCTTTTCTGTTGGGACATTATATGTGCATGTTCAATATTCGCATGAGATGGTTTCTCTCCACCGTCATCTCTAGCACACCCGTCATTACTCTCTTCTATGTTTAGGTTCTATTGTTCTATTATTTTCTCAGAGGTTATTGGAAGATAATGGACATTGGTACTTATTCTCCCCTTTTGTCTTGATCTTCCTTGGCTTCTGGGATTTGAACTTATTTATGTTAAAAATCCATCGTTGTATGCATTCTTGTCCCTTTTTTTATGGATTCTCAGTGGTTTCTTCATCAAATCTTGTAAACATTTTGTTGTACCTTATTGATGTTGAATGTCGTGACAATGTGCCCTTGGGGTAAAAAATCCCTAGGGGATGTGCTTATTTTAGATTAAAAAGATTAAATGTCTTTGACACTTCTTTCAAATGCACTAGATTCCTGACAATTGTGTCCCCAACTTGAAGAGGCAATGTAATGAATTTATTTTTTATTTTTTCTGTCAAATAGAATACACCAAGATTTATATTGGCGGAAAACCTCCATGACAAGATATATATCATAAAAAAATATAGGGAGTGGAAGGGGGTTTTCTTGACAACCACACAAGTGGATTTAAGTACAATTTTTCTCTTCAATGCAAATTCCCTTTCCCTTAAGAAAACCCTCAACTTCCTAGGTTATTCTCTTGGGCTCTACCCCAACCAACATGTGTCTGAAATCTCTTACAAACTTGTCTTGAACAATGTAAAAATTGAATGGTGCTTTATGTTTGCATAACACCGGGTGCTAGAACAGAATTGGTTCGTTGTGTGTATTTACAATGGCTTTGACAAGGAAACCATCAAAGAAACTAAAAAAGACAATTGTGAATACCAAATATGCAGCCATGAAAAATATTTGAGTGCTAAAGTAGTTACTTAAATGGAAAAAAGTCCATTTGATATCACCTCTTCCCAATCAAACATCACATCCTTCCAAAAGGAAAATTAGAGTTCATATAGAGTTATCTTGGGTATATGTGAAGTTGACTCACGCCTAGCCACACCCACAAATAGCCATGAAAAGTATCGGTATGGTTCTTGTAGCAAGGTTATATCAATCATTGAAAGTGTTGACATTATTGGTAGTATGTTGTCATTGATGGAAACATGAGTCAAACATGCACAATAATCAAAGAAAAAGGAAGATCACCTTGGGGAAGATGAAGATCACCTAGTGATAGAATCATTTTTTGATCATTGTTGATCATGATAAGATCAATAATGATCCTATGATTCTAAATCTTAGGAGAGGTAGCATGCAAAGAATCCATGTACAAAAGGAATAAAAAAGTACAAGGAGTTAAGATCTCAGGAGGGTTAGAGAATAAAGATCAATGCATAAATGACTGCGCAAACAATTATTTAAAAAACTCAAGAGAAATAGTGATGAAACAGATCAGAATCAATAAACATTCATCAAAGACCAAAAGGTAAATTGCATTGCAAAAACATGATAGGGATTGAATTCCCAACAAATCAACGATCTTGGTTCAGTTGGAATCCAAGTATAAACCCAAAAGCTCAGAAGAGATGACGCACATGAGGCTCAGAAGATATGACGCATAGGAACTGTCCATTATCATTTTGGGATAGTCCAGAGCCATTAGATGAGGAGACAATCAACTTCAACGCTGACCACTTTGACAAAAATACTCCAATAACATATGAATTACCTGAAGTTTGAAGCCTCGAAGTAACGACAATTGTTGATCTGAAGCAAAATATGGGAACCTTCATATCAAGAGACAATCAACTATGGTGCTGACCACTCCAGCGAAAATAAGCCAAGAACATATGAAATTACTTGAAGTTCGAATCCCCGAAGTAACCACAAACGTTGATCTGAAGCAAAACTTGGGAACCATCAGATCAGGAGACGGTCAACTTCAACACTGACCACTTCAGCAGAAAAGGTTTGAGAACATGTAAAATCACCTGAAGGCCAAATTTCTGAAGTCATGAAGTTAAGACACGTGGCACACACATTGAGAGACCACATCATCATAGTCCACTTCAGCAAGGACACGTGTCCCAATCAGATGGTTACAAGTGTCAAGGTCTAGTTGGTACTTTAGGAATACGTAAGTCATGAATATAGGTGACACATGGCAGCCACTCAGCTAGTTCCACGTCAATAGTGACTTCCACATGTACGTCACTCAGAGAGTATGTTCTTCAGGGGCTCTACCACCAGAAATTGCCTGAAGCACCGAAGGATGAAGTCATTCTCAACTATCCAATCCGTTGAAGGGACTAGTCAACGATCAGATCAAGGCGTGACTGTGGGATGATCAAGCGTCAGATCAAGGGCATGGATTGATTCCAAAGTGTGAAGGGAGGATTAAACATCATGTTGATTCCACTTTTGGAATTGGTTAGGACTGATGGATCTCCCCGATCAAGAGATCCATGATTATGGATAATCTGCCAAAAATTGCACAACTTCAATTGCAGAGTTCAAGTGACGGGCTAAACCATGAGGAAGTTGGATCTTCGAAATCCATGGAGATCATTGATCCCCATCCACCCATTGATCTAACGACTAGTAAGTACTCCGGAATGTTGAAAGATTGCATAATTTGAAAGTCCCAAAGGATGAAGTCCCGAAGTAACGATAGTTGTCCATATCATCATGTGATTAAAATGTGACCGTCGATCTTGACAAGTGATCAAGCACTTGTTTAGCTTAAAGCCTGGTCACCACATGTGGTCGTATGAAATAAAAGGTCCCAAAGATTATTCTGTGCGAAATTTAACACACATAATGAGAAGTTTATCTCGGTCGAGAAGGAATGTTAAAACAAACAAGATCTAGACTTTGTCATGATCTATATTAAGTAATTCAATACATACTATACATTAGAGAGATGATAAAAAAGGTTAGATCTGATCAACGAACATTAAAGAATGAAATAAAGAGACGTGGTATCGAAATAACAAAGTCGATCCATGATTTCGATCGAATTTTAAAGGTTGATCAACATTATATGATGACGAATTAGCCCTGTCATGATATTATATGAATAATAAGGAAAGAAGAGAAAATGGAGATTAATGAGCCCACGGTCATTTGAAAATAATGGTTTGAAGGAAGCGCATGTTTTCAATACTTAGTGATGGGTTAAAATGCTAAATCAATTTACAAAGGATTTGAAGTCTTTAAACAAACTATTAATGATAATAATAATAATAGAAGTTATTATTATTAAAATGAATGAAAGGGTGCAAAGATTCATTATCAAAAGACACAATCATTCAGGTTCACACCTATTGGAAGACTATATAAACAAAAAAGTATGGTGAAAAAAAAGGGTAGTTGAATTTGTTGAAGTATATATATATTTATATATAATGGATTGAATGAAGGTTCATTCTATCAGTTTGGTGCTTGTTTACAAGCTGGGTCTTGTATGAGGATTGGATTCCTCACATCTCAGTTGGATCTGAGATCAACAAGCTGGGACTTGTTATGAGGGTTGGATTCCTCATTTCTCAGTTGGATCTGAGAACTACAAGCTGGGTTTTGTAACAGAGAGTTGGGTCTCTCATAATTGTTTGAAGATGAATATTGATCTTATGTATTCATTCAAGTTAAATTATAAATAAAATATTTATTCTTTTATATATTGGTTGAGAAATTGAAATAAATATATGTTGTTCAATTAATTTATGAAAAGTGAAAATTGTCCAAAGTTTTGTGACACTAATTCACCCCCCCCTCTTAGTGTCAAGTGTACGTTTCAAAAATTGGTATTAGGCAAGTGCCTTTAGCATAGTTTAAACACTGAAAGGTATATTTTGAAGAAATGGGTGGACAAATGTCTCTCTCCACAAATGAAGATCCCTTATTTTATGGAAAAAAATATTTTTCATGGAGGGAAAATATGAAAATATATCTGAAGTCAAGAGGATCTGGAGTTTGGGATTCGGTAGTAAGTAAGCCCTAGCACTTAACTACTTCAAAGAAAAAAAATAAAAAATGCAAAGGAAGAAAGGAGAAACAATTTAGCAGCCTTAAAAGCAATCCAAGATGGATTGTCAGACCAAGTGAAAGAAAAGATGAGGCACTACAAATATGCTAAAGAATTATGGCTCCGGCTAGAAAATTGTTATCAGAATAAAGCACAAGAAGAAGAGAAATTCTATCAAAGTAAGGAACAAGACTCAGATAAAGAGAATTCCTTTTAGAATAAAGAACAAAACTCAGAAGAAGAGAATTATTCTCAAAATAAAGAAAAAAACTCAGAAATGGAGAAATCAAATTAGATTGAGGAACAAAATAGAGATAAAGAGAATTATGATCAAAATAAAGAACAAAACACAGAAGAGGACAATTCCATCAAAGAATTGATGCAAACCCTAGTCATCAATAATGAAGACTACTACATCAAGGAATTGATGAATACCTCAGTATTCACCAAAGAAAAACTATTAGATTTTAAAAATGATGTTATAACTACATTTGAAGTGATTAGTATGGAACCAAAAAATGGTCTATATATTGAAGTTACTAGGGATGTTCTCGATCAGCTTGAATACATAGTTATGTGCACTTTTTTAGAGTTGGAGAAAATTCAAAAGATATATATGTTGCTACTACAATAGTTAGATCAATCTAACCATGAAGAGCATGAGCAAAAGATTCATCTAGAAAACAAATAAGAAGAGATCAAAAGATTGAAAACTGAAGTTGCTAATCTAAGAGACGAGATGGAAGAATTAAAGACATGTGACAATAAAAGAAAAGAAGTACTAAAATAAAGAGAAGAATTGTTTAACAGTCTAAAGACTCAACTTGAGGAAACTAAATAAAGTGAAGAAATCTTGAAGATCCAGTTAACTAGGAAAGAAAATTCTTGCAACATGTTGGAATTGGAAATCATCAACTTCAAAAAGATAAATGAAAGTACTAATGCACATCAAATGACTCAAATTGAAGAATCTAAGAAAAAGGAAGAAGCCAAGAAGATCCAATTAACTAAAAAGGAATAATTATGCCACATGTTGGAACTAGAAGCTAACAACCTCAAAAGGATTCAACTAGAAAAAAGGGAAGAAATCAAAAGATTGAAAACTAAAGTTTTTGATCTAACAAAAGATATGGAAGAATTGAAGACATGACAAAACTATTAAATGAAAAGAAGACTTGGATGAGACATAAGAAATAGTCATCAATCTAAAGACTCAACTTGATCATTCTAAGAAATTGGAAGAAACCCTGGAGATTTAGTTAACTAGAAAGGAAGAGACATGTCACATGTTGAAATTGGAAATAATCAATCTCAAAAATATGGATGAAAAGACAAATAAATATGTCAAATTCTAGAATAGATCAACTATCCTAGATAAGATTTGGAATAGTGAAAGATCGGTTGATGACAAAATTGATCTTGGATACAATAAAAAGGAAGACAATGACAAATGGAGCACCATTTACAAACATGAGAAATGATCATCATTCTCAAAATGAAAAGGTGCAATTATAAAGAAATTACAAGTCATGAACTTTGTTAAAGAAGGAATCTATAGAAGTAAAAAGGAAGAAGAATATCAAAAGACAAATCTCTCAATACAAAATAAATTCAAGAATGGAAACACCTTCAATGGCTATTGCTTTTATTGTCATAACTTTGGCCATAAAGCAATGGACTACAAGAAACTAGAGAAAGGATATACAGGAAAATCCAAAAACTCAATTAGATGTTGGAGATGCAATTTTGTTGGGCACACAAAAAAAAATTGTTATACAATGAGATATTACAATTGTGATAGGTTTGGGCACAAATCCCAAAGATGCAGGAGTTCAAAAATTCAATCCTTAAATAAATCATTCAAGTCAGGGAGAAAACCTAATAAAAATTTGGAAGAAGAAAGGATATGACAAATCTCCAAAAATACAATTAGAAAGAGAAGGTCCAAAAAGAATAATATCTCATAGAGAGATATGGAGAAGAAAATATGAAGGAGAAAGCAAGAAAGATGATATTACACCTGAAAATGAAGAAATTAATAATAAGAAAATGATGGATGAAGGTCCTAATAAAGAATGTGAAATTCAATATGAAATAGATCAAGCTCAAGAAAGGGATGTGCCTATAGAAGAATGTGGGACAATATAAAATTCTGATGATGTCATAATTTGTTAGCCAAAGAAAGAAAATACGAAAAGAAGTTTAAATTGGTTTCTGCAAAATCAAAGGATTATGCCAAGAGTTTTTAAAATAACATATGAAAAAAGTTGACTATCTAAAGATTAATGGTCAAAAGAAAAATCATTGGTAGGGTTAGTTGTAGAATACAAGAAGGAGAAAATGGACAAAGAGGAGCGTCACCTTAGGGGGAGTATGACTTCAAAAGGAGCAATAAAATATGATTTTTGTCATTTTTGTAAAAAAAGGGGAGAAGAGAAAATGTAGCTGAGAGATTCAAGAGATATCAATCAAAAAATATCAATTGATAACAAAATTGGTATTAGATCAATTGGTATCAATCCTCAATTGGTATTCCTGTAGAATGTCAAAGAAAGAAGAATAAGAAGTAGATCAAGAAAGATCAGTAAGAGTCATACCCTTGTCATATTTGAAAAAGGAAAGACAATAAAAACTCAGGGGGACTATTTTGGTTGTCAAATAAGAAAACAATTAGATTAGGTTTAAAATACTTTATCATTACAAGTTGGTATCACTACAAATTGGTATAAAAAAAACTACATATTTGTAACACAAATATGCCAATGAACTGAGATAAGAAGTTAGTAAATTCACAGGGGAAGAAAAATATTTAGAGCCTCACTCTTTGTCATTGATGTCAAAGGGGGAGAGAAGCAGTAAAACAAAATTAAGCAGAAAACAAATTTACTATCAGATAGAAAATAATATCAGTGATAGGGGGAGAAAAGGTATGAAATCATTCTTGTTTTATAGACATGTTTCCCTCAATGAAAAAGAGGGATATTGTTGACAATATTGGTAGTATGTTGTCATTGATGGAAACATGATTCAAACATGTACAATAATCATAGAAAAAGGAAGATCACCTTGGGGCAGAGGAAGATCACCTAGTGGCAAAATAAGTTCATGATCACTGTTGATCACGATAAGATCAACAATGATCCTATGATTCTAAAACTCAGGAGAGGTAGGATGCAAAGAACCCATATACAGAAGGAATAAAGAAGTACAAGTAATTAAGAGGTTACGAGGGTTATTGATTGAAGATCAGTGCATAAATGAATGCACAAACAATTATTAAAAAATCTCAGGAGAAATAGAGATGAAATAGATCAGAAGAAAGAAACGTTAATCGAAGCTCAAAAGGGAAAGCGCATTGCAGAAACATGATAGGGATAGAATTCCCAATAGATCAATGATCTTGGTTTAGTTGGAATCCATGTATAAACCCAAAATCTTAGAAAAGATGATGCATCGAAGGCTCAGAAGAGATGACACACAGGAGCAGTCCATTATCATTTCGAGACAGTCTAGAAGCGTTAGATTAGGAGACAGTCAACTTCGGCGTTGACCACTCCGGCGAAAATAAGCCAAGAACATATGAAATTACCCAAAGGTCGAAGCCTTGAAGTAATGACAACCGTTGATCTGAAGAAGAATATGGGAACCATTGGATCAAGAGAAAATCAACTACAACGCTGACCAATCTAGCGAAAATAAGCCAAGAACATATGAAATTACCTGAAGGCTAAAGCCCTAAAGTAACAACAACCATTGATCTGAAGAAGAGCATGGGAATCGTTAGATCAGGAGATGATCAACTTCAATGCTGACCACTTCGGCAAAAAAGGGTTGAGAACATGTAAAATCACCCGAAGGCTGAAGTTCCGAAGTCACGAAGTTAAGACATGTGAAAAACACATTGACATCCCACGTCATCATGGTGCACGTCGACAAGGACACGTGGCCCAATTAGATGGTGAAAAATGTCAATGTCTTGGTACTTTAGTTATATGTAAGTTACAAATCTAGGTGACACGTACGTCACTCTGGGAGTATGTTCTTTGGGGGTTCTACCACCAGCAATTGCCCGAAGCACCGAAGGCCGAATTCATTCTCAACCGTTTGATCCGTTGAAGGGACTGGTCAACGATCAGATCAAGGCATGACCATGGGATGAAAAAGCGCCAGATCAAGGGCAAGGATTGATTACAGATCGTGAAGGGAGGATTAAACACCACGTTGATTCCACTTCCTGAATTGGTCAGGACCGTTGGATCTCCCCAATCAAGAGATCGACGGTTGTGGTTGATCAACCAACAATCGCACAACTTCAATTGCGGACTTCGAGTGATGGAATAAACCATGAGAAATTTGGATCTTTGAAATCCATGATGAGTGTTGATCCTCGTCCACCCATTGATCTAATGACTGGTAAGTACTCCAGAAGGTTGAAAGATTGCAGATGCTGGAAGTCTCGAAGGATGAAGTCTCGAAGTAGCGACAGTTGCCCATCTCATCGTGCAATTATAATGTGACTGATGATCTTATTAAGTGATCAAGCACTTGTTTATCTTAATGCCTGGTCACCACATGTGGTCATATGAAATATAAGGTCCTGAAGAGTATTATGTGTGAAATTTAACACAAAATGAGAATTTTATCTTGATCTAGAAGGAATGTTAAAAAAAACAAGATCTAGACTTTTTCTTTATCTATATTAAGTAATTCAATACATACTATACACTAGAGAGATGATAAAAAAGGTTATATCTGATCAACGAACATTGAAGAATGAAATAAAGAGGAGTGGGATCGAAATAACGAAGTCGATCCATGACTGTGATCGACTCTTAAAGGTTTATCAACATTAAATGACGACGAATTAGCCCTGTCATGATATTATATGAATAATAATGAAGGAAGTGAAAATGGATATTAATGAGCTCACAATCATTTGAAAAGAATGGTTTGAAGGAAGCGCATGTTTGCAACACTAAGTGATGGTTTAAAATGTTGAATCAATTTACAAATTATTTGAAGTCTTTAAACAAACTAATAATAATAATAATAGTATTAGAAGTTATTATTATTAAAATGAATGAAAGGGTGCAAAGATTCATTATCAAAAGACACAATCATTCAAGTTCACACCAATTGGAAGACTATATAAACAAAGAAGTATGGTGAATAAAAAGGTAGTTGAATTTGTTGAAGTATATATATTTATATATAATGGATTGAATGAAGGTTCATTCTATCGGGTTGGTGTCTCTTTACAAGCTGGATCTTGTATGAGGATTGGATTCCTCACATCTCAGTTGGATCTGATATCAACAAGCTGGGACTTGTTATGAGGGTTGGATTCCTCATTTCTCAGTTGGATCTGAGAACTACAAGATGGGTCTTGTAATAGAGAGTTGGGTCTCTCATAATTGTTTAAAAATAAAGATTGATCTTATGTATTCATTCAAGTTAAATAAATAAATAAAATATTTATTCTTTTATATATTGGTTGAGAAATTGAAATAAATATATGTTGTTCAATTAATTTATGAAAAGTGAAAATTGTCCAAAGTTTTGTGACACTGAGTCACCCTCCCCTCTCAGTGTCAAGTGTACATTTCAATAGAAAGGTTAGTTGGCATGTTTCTAGAGGGTAGCAGAAAGTCTCTCAATACATTGGAACCACCTGTGGGAGAGGCTAGGAAGGCGTTTTCATCAACAAGCTGAAGAGTTTTATTTGCAGATGGAAGACAGATCATTTTCTTGAACATATTCAGAGTAAGGATGACTTTATTCTTTGTTTTTGTTGTTAATTTAATCATTCTTGTCCTGGAATCGAGCCTTCGAGCACACCAAGTTACGATTTCTTCGAATTAAAAAACTTCAGGTATACAACCAACATTGATGAGACCTGTGGTATAGAGTCTATCATTTTTAATTTCTTTTGGAAGCTTGTTCAAGAACCAAAAGTATGAGGCAGCAAGTTGAAATTCTTGTCTTCTCTGGCTAGTGTGTTGAAAGTATCACAACAGAAGGGATCTTTTCTTCTTATATTTTCCATAGTGGTTTCTTTTTTAATGAAATTTGATATAGGTGAACTCTATGAATAGTAGATTAGCAAGGTCCAATTGCATGATGCATATTCACTAGAAATTCATTTTCCACACATAGGAACTATCCTTGAAATACATGTAATTATAAATAGAAACCATTATGTAGCTTATACAAAATCAAGAAACTTACTTTGGATGAGTCCTAATTGCTACCCTTTATTCGTAAATCATAGAAAACCATCATCTCATAAGTTCTTCAACTATAGTGAAAATTACATGGCTTGTTAGAATATGTGCTACAAAACTATTGGGTCTATAGAGGGAGGGAATTATGGTAGGTATGGCTATGATGAGTGTGGAGATACGATGGTAGAAGAATGTTCCATACAAGATGGAAAATCACCAAGTAAAAAACCTTTTGATTACTGGTTTTTCTGAATAGGGATACATCTTGAATTAGTACATCATATGCATGAGGGATATCTAGAAATTCAATACTAGTCATCAATTTATAGTGCTTGTCATCTGACAGTTTCTAGGAAGTTTATTTCCATGTCTTGTTCTTCAATTTTGGCAAGGGATTTTGTTCATGAAGCTTCTCTAAATTTTTGTTGAAGGAATATTGTTACTAGAGGATATGGTGCCTAGGCTATAGACATAAGAACTCTATTTTCCTTTTCTATTTTATACACATGTGTTTCTTTTAATGAATTTTGATATATGTGAAAGTTATGAATAGTAAATTACAAAGGTGTTATTGCTTTAAGACAAATTGCATCCAGTGCATTTACTAAAATGTTGTTTCCACACGTAAGTTAGTTACAAAATATGGTGAATGAAAAATAGAAACCATTAAGCATGCCATAGAAAAGTGTGACATTTACTTCGAACAAGTTGAAAATAACTTCCATTTTTTTCCCAAATTGGAGCAAATAAAAGTGCCATAAATGACTTAGTTATCATGCAAATTACATGGTTTCTTAGAATCGCTAGTGAGGAATGATTGGAAATGCCAAATTGTGGAAGTGGAAACTGCATGAGAATCAATGATGAATTGTGCGCAGAAGGGTTGAAAATAAAACTAGTAAAGTCCTGGTTGTGCGGGGGATATACATGTGTGAAGTGCGTACGTGAGAAATATATAGGTGCACAGAGTCTGGGGATATAGTAATGGAAAAAGACTCCACTCAATGTGAAAAGCGGGTAAGTAAAAACACTTTTGAATAGGAAATTTTTTAAGAATAATGGATTGGTACAATAATTTTATAAAAGAATCGCATTGGGGATACTGCACAACAAGAGCCAATACAAGTGTGACTACCATGAAAAGCTCCTTCTTCTAATTGCAACACTTCTACAAATGTTATATCTTGCTACAATGATGCAGGGAAATCAACCAATTAATTTCAAGATTGACCCAAGGGTCACAAACTTTTACCAAAGGAAGTTGGTTTCCTTAATTTTATCATTTATTTTTAATAGTTAGGTGGATATCTATAGAAGATATCCAAAATATTATGGTTTGAGTAGGTGTCAAACTATTGCTAAGTTTTAGGATTAGATTTCTAGTTTAGGAGTTCGTTGAGATAGCCCAGGGTGTGTTGGTTGTGAGCTACTCGAGAGCTCTAATATATATTGGTTATTTTGTATTGAATATAGGTTAGAGAGAGTGGAGAGTGTGAGAGCGTTTTGAGACCAACAAAAGGAATTGTGCATATTTTTGTATATTTCATTCCTCTAGATAAATGAAATTTCAGAGTGTGTAATCTTTGTGTGTGTAATTGGATCCTGTTGGGAAATTTATCATGGTATTAAGTAATATTTGGATATGAGTGTTTATTAGAAATACTAAGTTGCAAAGTTGAATGGTAGCAATTCCATGCGAGGTTTTTAAGTTGAATGAAAACCATTAGAAATCTATGTGTTTTGTTTAATTTTTAAATGAATGAACGAGATTAGAAATGGAACAAATCCTTTCCATATCAACGATTGTTATCGATTCGAAGTATTTCCCAGTAGGAAGCATTTGTATCGGACCACATCCCATAAAAGTCTCATGTCATATCTCAACTCCAACGAAACCTTTGTTTCTGACCCATTTCCATCAGAGTGCTTAACTCTGATCCTATTAGAACTATTAACTTAGATTTTTAGAGCACTCAACTCCAATTCATCGAATCACTTGAATCTAAACCCCCTGGAATTTAGATTTCGACGAAGCCTTCTGAGACATCGAAATTTGATCCATCAGAGCTCTTAAATCAGAGGCTCTCCAACTAGGTGATATTCTGATGTGCCATGCAATTATTCTAGCCTGTGGTCTTGTGAAAGGATTAACACCTGACTGTATGGGAAAACTAGCTTAGCATCAGGACAAAGGAAGTGTCATGTCTGAAATTAATTTGAGATTGGTGCATAATATAGAGTTAAGGACTCTGTTAGGGAAAGATTTTGGGCCCAATTGAATAATTATAGATAGCTCGAATGTGATTGGAGTTGAATACATAGTTATTCTAACTCTTTATGTGGGATTTGGACCTAGTAGGTCACCATAAAGTGGTATTGGAGTGTGAATTGTATCTATAGGAAATATGTCACCCAGATGAGGAGGCTGAGAGAGACATGTGGAAACTGAGGAGTTTTGATTGGAGATAAATAAATTCCAGGACAGGATGAAAACCATCGAGATAGCTCAGAGAAGGGAACCTAACATAGGAGATGTCAGTGAGAGTGAAGATGAAATTTTTGATGGGGAAATATAAGAGGCACTAGGAGGAGAGGAAACAGAGGAGAAACTATTGAAAATGGTCACAAAGTTGGAGCCAGACGAAATATGGAAGTTCCCATGTATGAGGGTAAATTGAATGTGGATGAATTGCTTGATTGGATCAATGCAATGGATAAATACTTTGACTATGAAGAGGTGGATGAATAAAAGAAAGTCAAACATGTTGTGACAAGAATGAAAGGCCATGCATATTTATGGTGGGGTGAGTTGCAAGAAAACATGAGAAGGAAAGGAAATGATCAAATCAGAAGCTGGGATAGGATAGTGGATAAATTTAAAAGTAAATTTATACCAAAGGATCACCAATTGAATATGTTCAAGAAATTTCATAACTTGGGACAAAAATACATGACAGTGAAGGAGTACACTGAATAATTCTATAGGTTGAATATTAGGGTAGGCCATATAAAAGAATATGCAGAAATTTTTTCCAGGTATATAAATGGACTGAGGTATGATATTCAAGATGAGATCAGTATTTTGTCTACAATAACATTGGAACATGCTTACCAAGAATCCTTGAAATAAAAAGAGAAATTGGCGAGGAAGCAGAGCCAAAAAAGAAGAGGAAGGAGTAAATAAAGAGGAAAGGGGTCATCCAAGAGAGGAAGATTCCATGCTTCAAAGGAAGAAGAAGGAAGTTCTAGTTGTTAGTCACCTAGAGGAGGAGATTCAAGAGGTTGAAGATTCTTCTCAAGAGGCAGAGGCAGAGGCAGAGGCAGAGGCAGAGAAATCAGGTGTTGTACTTGTGGGAAAACAAGACACATGTCTTGGGATTGTCCTGAGAATAAACAAACAAACCAAAGAGGATCTCATGTTACAGAGGCTAAAGACGAGACAATGAATGCAGAACTAAAATAAGAAACTCTAAGATGGGTGAATTATTAATGTTAAAGAGATTTTTAATTAAAGAATAAAAGGAAACTCATGAACCAGCACAGAGGAAGAGTTTATGGGAAATGTTGCAAGGTGCTCATTAATAGTGGCAGCATAGACAATATAGTTTCTACAGAGATGGTGGAGAAGTTGGGATTGTAGAGGATGGCACATCCTACTCCATACAAAGTGTCTTGGTTGTAGAAAGGACATCAAATTCTGGTAAGTGAACAATGTAAGGTAAAAATTTAGATTGGTCGTTACAAAGATGAAATCTTATGTGATATCATGACTATGGATTTTTGTCACATATTTTTTGGGAGACCATGGTAGTATGATATGAAATTTGTTCATGGTGGAAGGAGAAACACCTATGCTCTTGAAAAGGATGGACGCAAACATGTGTTGTTTCCATTGAAAGATGAAGGAGTTAAAGAAGAAGTTGGTCCAAGTGTACTGTTGATGAGTGGAAAAGAATTGCTACAGGAAATCAAGAAATAGGAGGAGGTACATTTTTCTTTGATTGGTAGTTTGAGAGTAGTACTTAGCAATACAAATTTAAATGATTTACCTGTTGAAATTCAAGCATTATTGTTTGAGTTTTCTAATATCATTGTTGATGAGTTTCCTAATGCCTTACCACCCATAATAAGCATTAGCCATCACATAGAATTGATTCCTAGAGAAAGTATACCAATCCAAGTAACCTATAGAATGACACCTAAGGAGAATGAAGAGATTAGAAATCAGGTCCAAGAACTGTTGGATAAGGTATTGGTCAAAGAAGGTTTAATCCCTTGTGCAATGCCTTATGTTTTGAGTCCAAAGAAGGATGGAAGTTGGAGAATGTGTGTATAGACTCCAAATAAATAAACAAAATAACAATCAGAATGAAGGAAGAATGCTTAAGGTTGCTCAAGTTGGTATTGAGGAAGTTGCAACAGGAGAAACTTTTGATAAATATGAAGAAATGTTCCTTCATGAAGATAGAGTTATTTTATTTAGGATTTGTAATCTCTCAATATGGATTGAAGATGGATCCAAAAAAGATGAAATCTATCAAAGAGTGGCCCTCTCTAAGGAATATTTATGAGGTAAGAAGTTTTCATGGACTGGCAAGTTTCTATAGAAAATTCATTATAAATTTCAGTAGGATACGTGTTCCAATAGTTGAAACTATTAAGAAAGAATATCAGCCATTTAAGTGGAAAACAGAAGCTGAAAAAAGATTCAAATTGTTGAAATAGATTATTACTGAACAACCTATTTTAGTTCTTCCAAATTTTCATAAACCTTTCCAAGCCAAGTGTGATGCAAGTCGAATGGCCATTGGTGTTGTTCTAAGTCAAGATGATAAGCCTATTGCTTATTTCAATGAGAAGTTGAATGATTCCAAGAAAAAATATTCAACCTATGACAAAGAGTTCTATGCAGTGATCCAAGCTTTAAAGAAATGGAGGCATTATGTTATTCCTAGAGAATTTGTTTTGTATACTGACAATCATGCTTTGCATTTTATAACTAAGGAGGAGAAGCTCAATCAGAGACATGCCAAATGGGTCGAGTTTATGCAAAACTTTACATTTGTTCTTAAACATATCAGTGGAAGTGCTAATAATGTTGCATATTATTTGAGTAGGAGTTGTCTATTTTTGTAGCAATTCCAAGTGAGTATTTTGGGGTTTGAACATCTCAAAGAAATGTACAAAGAAGACCCAGAATTCAACGAAGTCTATAAATCATGGGAGAACCCAGTGATCGTAGATAGAAGTGTGTGGTTGGAGTATATGATCCAGGAGGGATTGTTGTTCAAAGGAAGTCAATTGTGCATTCCAAAATGCTTGATGAAGGATAACTTGTTGAAGGAGAAGGAAACTGGAGGATTGGTTGATCACTTTGGACAGGAAAAAATGTATGCTCAATTAATTTGTTCTTTTGTTTTGGCTAGGTATGAGATCTGATGCTAAGAGATTTGTAGAAATATGTAGAGTATATTATCACTCTGTAATTTCTTAGGCTGAAGAAGAAATGGGCAGAGGTAACTAAAAAACCACTTGGAGTCAAGGACCTAGCCATCAAAGACTCAGAGAGGGATCTCTCTATCAAATTTATATTTGTGTGAGTATGGATCTTAGGCTAGTTATGATAGATTGGTATTTGGTTTTTAAATGATTTGGTTGGAGCAAGAGAAAAAGGCCATTGGGGAAAATGGAGTCAAAAGGTCACAGATAATTAAATGAATGAATAAAAGAGACATATGTAACTAGGCAAGACAATCACATTAGTGGGTCCATATAATTTGTGAGATGGAAAGAGGAAAATATCATGGGTCATTTCAAATGCAAAGCAAAGCTTATCTGAATTCTACATTCAAACTTGGAATAAAAAATAAATATTGTTCCGAGCCAGTACAGGGTGTTAAGAACAAATCCTGCACATCATCTTCTCATAAACAATACAGAAAGAAACAACATGTAAAACAAGAGAGTAACAAGTTACATGAAGAAATCATTTCACCACATGATCATGACACAAGAATCTGGAGAAAATCACGTCTTTGTATTCATCCAAAAATCACCTACAGTCTATCGAACATCTTTACAATAGATGGTGATATTACCATCTCATCCTTCCCTGATAGTCTAAACTGATCAACCCTTTTACATTAAAATTACATGAATAAATAGGAGATATCACCCCTCAATCTTACGAAGTCGAATTCAACCACCTCGGCAAAAAATAGAAATAAATCCCTGAAAATCCTGAACTGTCCGCCATGAAAGATTGGTTGAGCTGCTGAAAAAAAAATGGGTCAACTCAGACATTTGTTTCTCCTCAACGATGACACCTGTGTAAAAATTAAAAGAGGTTATTGTATATGAGAATGTTATGGACAAGGAACTCTTTCGGTTTTTCCAAATTCATCTCCATCTCACCGAAACAGCTCCCGTAAAATCATGACTGAAATAGGAGAAAATGGAAGCCTACAAAATGGGGCTCAAAGATGGATTTGATTCTCCCTTCGCATGGAACCTGTGTAAATTTTGGGAGAGTTTTTTGTTCTTCATCACGTGATGAACAAAAACCTCTCTTGGTTTTGGAACATTTGTCTTCATTTTCTCAGAATCACCTTCAGAAAAATACTAATCAAACTGGCGAAAAAGGTGGTTTTGTGAATTTGAGGGAGGGCGGTTTTGTAGGGGAAGGTGGTTTTCCCGGACCCCCCCCT
>JZKD02S2167472.1:16924-42608 GCA_000966675.3 Picea glauca | reverse complement strand
TAACTGAACAATAAATATTTATTTCATTTTCTCAATCAATATATATAAAAGAATAAATACTTTATTTATTTATTTTAACTTGGATGAATACATAAGATCAATCTTTGAATGTCATCTTCAAACAATTATGAGACACCCATCTCTTTGTTACAAGACTCAACTTTTAGTTCTCAGATCCAACTGAGAAATGAGGAATCCAACCCTCATAACAAGTCCCAACTTGTTGATCTCAGATCCAACTGAGATGTGAGGAATCCAATCCTCATACAAGACCCAACTTGTAAAAAAACACCAACCTATTAGAATGAACCTTCATTCAATCCATTATATATAAATATATATACTTCAACAAACTCAACTTCACATTCTTTTCACCATTCCTTTTGTTTATATAATCTTCCAACTAGTGTGAATTTGAATCATTGCATCTTTTGATTTTGAACCATTTTACCTTTTCATTTAAATGATAATATTAATCTTTAAATAATATCATTTTTCCCTTTTATTCTTTATTCATAATTCTCACGAATTAACTCTCTTTTAATCATGACTGTGTGTCAGTTATTTTGTCTTCATGATTTTATCATAGACATGGATCGACTCATCATATTGTTCTCATGCTTATGTTGCATTCTTTGTTCACAAACATATCATATTTGATCTCTTATCAATTCTCTGTATTGTTCTAGTGTTAAATCTCTATCGATTAAATCTGTATGAGGCGCATCCTTCAAACCATTTGCATATGACCATACGTGCAAAACCATGGGATTATTGTCTAAGCGATGTTCCCAGAGCCTTATGGATTATGTGTTCGTAACCCATGACTGGGAGCTAGAACCTAGTTCTTCGAATTTCGACTTTCGACGATTTTCCTTTGACAAACATCTAATCTTCTAGAGTTTTCAAATTCCTGAAATGGTTACCTCTCACACGGGTTGATCTAATGATTGTCATTATTCCCATAACCAAATCAACAGACATATTGATCCTTACTTTATCCTTTCACTGCTTAATCCTACAGTTAGGACTTAATCAAGCATTGAGATGGATGACCACTATTTACTTCACGACTTCGTTCTTCGCATATTTTATTCTCTATAAATATTCATATGACCTCCAACTGTGATCATATGCCTATCCAAAAGGGTGATTTGGAGATGCGGGCTTCAGGTGTTTTCATTGTATGTTGCATCCAATTCTTCTGATCTCCGAATTGGCAAATTCCAGACAATGGGCGCTAGCTCCTCTTCCTAGGCTTGTTTCACATGTGACCTTGAGCTATGACCCGGGGCTCAACTCCTGAGTGCTTCGCAAATTCGTGCTTCATGACTTCGGAAGTCAACTTACTCCCTCTTTCTCCAAATTCCGAACCGGTGAAATCTTTCGGACAAGATCAACGGTCTACAGTCTCCAACCAGTCAAGGAATAAGATTTATCTAGAGTACTTTTTCGAAGTACTTTTATCCAGAGTTGTGGATTGAATGACACATATCCTTCTGGATCTGATGGTCCATAATTTATCCACACTTTGTGAAGTTTGAACTTGTCTCCTCACAATTTCTCTGAATCGTGAATCCGTGAATTCGTTTATCTATTGCCACGTACCCGCCTTCCAACCAACAACTAGTATCTCTTCGCAGCTTCAAACTTCGTAAAGTCAATGCTCTCCTATGTTCTTCTCCTTTTCTCAGAGTGTTTGGATCTCTTCCACATGCCCTTCTGGATTTGACGGTCCAAAATCATTCCACACTTCGTGAAGTTTGAACTTAGCCCCTCACAATTTCTCTGAATCGCGAATCCGTGAATTCGTTTATTTGTTTCCACGTCCCCAACTTCCAACCAATGACTAGTATCTCTTAGCAGCTTCGGACTTCGTAAAGTCAATTCTTTCCTATGAAATGAGAAAGGGATAAAATATCGTGCTACTCACCTATATCAGACAACTTTCGACCCTCTGCGCTCAGATCCTACAATTGGGATCTATTATTTTCCCTAATGCTCTCCTTAATCCTTCAAATCTCCCGATTTGTGAAGCTTTGAAGGAGATCGATGCTAACCACCGTGAAAATTCTCTCAGATCATTATTTCTCCTGATCTTTAGAGTGGATTCCTCTGCAACTCACATTACGTCTTTGTGATATTCATGTGCATCATCTCTTCTAAGCCTCCTATGCGTCATCTCTTCTGAGATTTTTGGGTTTATACTTGGTTTCCAATTGAACCAAGGATATCTACATGATCTAATATTGAGTGATCTAATACACTTCCTCTTCCGAGCTTTGATCTCTGCATATTGTCTGACATTTTCATTCTTTGCATATTTTCAATGCGCTTTTCCTTCTGATCTTTGATCTCTGCATACTATTTGACATTCTCTACTAACTGTTATATTGTTGACATCAATGACAATTTCATCTATGATAAATAAAAAATGACAATTTATCATAACAACTTATCATGGCATCATAATGACATCGATTGTTGACATCAATGAAAACATATCAATGAAAATATGTCCAACACCCATGTCTTAACATTTTCCTCTTACTTCATCACACATGAATGTTGAAATCATTCGTATGTTTGTAATATGTCAATACATTGAAATGAGATGTCAATTCAATTTCTAAGGTTTTATGTATTGATATTTCAAAATATTATTTTAGCTTAGCCATGGTAGTAAGTTTAAAGGGTGTGATTTATTATGAAATGTAGCTTGTGAATCTATTGGATTTTATACTTTTAAGAATTTCATGGATCCGAGTTGATAACACCAGAAAGATTTCAAGTTTATTCATAACCTAGAAGAAAATTCATATATGGGTCAGTTAGAAGGATTTTATTTCACCTCTTTTGTGATCTTCCTAGTTTTGATTTCTGAATTATATACTTAGTTCTTTTGGTTAGTATTTTATTTGTATGGAAATCCTATTTGGTAGAGAGGCATGCTACAAACTCATCGACTGAGATATTTTTTCTTGGTATTCTATGTGGTATGCAAGCTCAAGGAAATCAAACTCTTAACTTGTTTTCTTAGAAAACTCTTGGAAAATTTATGATATCAATATTAGGGATTTACCCATCGTGACAAGAATTAAGTCATCACTTATTATAAATTAGGCTTCAGTCATCTCATTCAATTATGGTTTCTAATCTTATCTTTCGTTTGCTTATCATGGAGAATTATTCAATCTAAACTATTATCTAAGATGATTTGTACTTTATCAAGAGTGTCTTAATTGTTTCCATATCTATAGTAATTTCCTCTTTCCATTTAGGAGTTTGAAGATAATCATATGGATATTTAAAATTATTATCATACATGTCAATATGAAATAGATACATTGGTGAGTGGTGTTGGTGATTTTTGAATAATATATTTATTGAATATATTATCTTTTGAGCATGACAAAGGATTGGTGGTGGAAAGGCATCGAAAGAACATGGATTCATTGGTAAGATGGAATTAAAGTTGTTTTTGATTGATTCTAATGGTTAACAATTTCAAGAACAAGAGGATGTGTCCAAGAATTCAAATCTCATAACAAACAATGACATTGAGACTCCTATTGGAGGAATTATGATCAAAAATAAATCAATGTTTATTTCTCAAGAAGAAGGCTATGATACTTGGCTAAATTAATGAAATGAGAATACTTGAATGACTACACTAGTGTTATACCTTTACATAAAGTTCATGTTGATCCAATATATTTTAAGTGTATAATATATTAACATAATTTATTTTTAGTTATTTTTTTAGGATTAGTTTTAATCCTCGTCCTTATTTTTTCCTTTTAGACTAATTTCATTATTTTTAATAAGTTAGTCATTTAAGGAAGATTTTTTTCAGATTGTTAACTAGTTGATTCTCTCTTGCTATGCATATGAGAAAATGAATTTTGCAACCAACAACTTGTGGATTTGTTTCTCCTTATAGACCTGAAATATGAGGGAGGCTTAGGGAAGTGTTAATCTAAATTTGCCTGTCATATTACTTTGAAAATTCTAGAAACTAATTAATCACACTTTCACCAACTCAACAACTAATTATAAATCTAGTCTCATTCATGTATTCCAATTATGATTTATGATCTAATATTAAACATGATCTTTGAAACAATTGGTGATTGGAGTCCCTTTCATTATGATTAATTTTGATGGACTCCATAGTTGTAATATTTTATCCTTGCCTCATTAGATTGAATCATTTGAATCTTTGGAATTAATAATCATCTATCATGGAAAGGAGAAATTGATACTTTGGTCAAAGATATCACATGTAATTTCTAAGATTGAAAATTTTGGTGTTTTCAAATGTGTAGGGGATCTTATTCATGACAGTGAGTTGAGAGGGTTGAGTGTTTGTGGAATATTTCAGGTAAAATAATTTAAAATCTATTTTGACTGTTCATTTCCATTAACCTATGATGTTAGGTTCCCAAAATAATTTAATTGTTTCACTAAATGAAAGGGAAACTTTATATGTGTCAGTTGGATCAAAGAATTTCGTTCTAGATTATTCACTTGATCATTAATTCTCATGACCTTGCTTATTGTTCCTTCCATATTGTCAACTTTACCCTGTGAATCTTTCTATTGGGCCTTATTTTAAGTGGTTGATCTATCTTGCCCAATTCTTTCCCTTTCTTTACTTCTTGAGATTTCACTAAAAAATATTTTTCTAATGATGTTCATGATGTCCCATGTTGTTGGGATTATATGCTTATATTTCAAGTTGATCCTTATTTTAATGGATGACATAGTTTTTTTTTTCTCATAGTCCAGTTTGTTTACTTTATTTATTTTTATTTGATCATAATGTTACCCCCTTATTTGCTTAAATTTTCAATCATGGTGGTGTGTTTATTATCTTATTCCATGATATTCATCCGGTATGAATGATAGAATCATTGGAATGATCAAGATTAACAATCAAAGAGGCAGTGAATACCTTGGTGAAAAATATCAATACATTAATTGGAAAAAGGAGCTTGATTTGATATCAGTTTCGTTGATCATTGTTCCTCATAATCTCATTGATCTTGATTTCCAGATTATGTACTTGGTCCTAAAAGGTCATCCTATTGGGATTTAGTTTGTATGGAAATTTTATCCCGTGAAGCTTTTACCCTTATTTCAATTCCTGGAGTTGTAATGTAAATGTTTTTGTACATATAATTCATACTCTATTTCTTTCCCATATTTATCCCATGTTTATGTGTCATATGATTATTTTTCAATTTGGTTTGGGTGATTGGAATTTTTAGGTTTCAATTTATTTTAGGTTAGTTTTATTTTCCTTTGAATGATTTGGTTTCAGTTTCAATTTTTGAACTCGACACTTTTCTTGTTTCATCTCTTATTTGGAATGTTGGTGTTCCCTAAGATGATTTGACTCCTTCACAATAATCTTTGATTTTGAGTGCGGGGCAAGTCCAACTCTAATCACAAACTAAAGAAATTTTTACAAGTCATGGAAAACATGGGTTTCTCTATCTAAAAATAACTTCATGGAGTTCTTAGTTGTGGATAATCATTGATAGTTGTGTTGGACCATATATTCTTATTCAGCATACCATGATAATCCATAAGTAGAGGAAAATGTTTATCTATTATTTTCTTTGACCTCCATCTGCCTCAAATTTATAAGATGGATACTACTATAAAGGTTCTTGGGGAGAACTGGGGGTTAAACTTAAATTCATCGCATCTACTTAGCATATCAAAGAGACTATCATATCTATTGAATGGTGTTTTCATTGATGTCAAAATCAGTCATTAGTGATTAGCATGAAGAAGCCTATGGGTTTACTTGAAGGAGTATCCAAAGTGGTCCCCTTATGGCATAGATTTAAGCATGGACCTCACGGGAATATTCTTTGAAGAAGCCCAAAAGAATCCCCGAAGGTGTGGTCAAGAAGCCCCTACAGTGAAGTGAAGAATCCTACATATGTCCAAGATCTAGATTGCAAGATGGAGATTATTGAAAGTATTATTTGTGGTCAATTTGGATACCCTATATTTGATGGAATTTTTACCTTAAATAAATAATTCAAATGGAATAACAAGTTACATGGTTGGAAATATTATTCTTAGACCTTTCCAAAAGTATATGTAAGTCCCTCTAACTCTCTAGGAATGAGGAGATATGAATTTTTCCATCCAAAAAAACAACCAGAAAATTGAGGTTGACTCAACTAATATTTGGGGACATAATTACTATAAATACATGATAGAATTACACATTTTTAGTGCAACCAAGCAAGAGATAAATTCTGAGGTGCACACAAGGTGTTTTGGGTGTCTTTGGGTTTATAACTGGACTCATGTGGACCTAGGATCTCTATGTGGACCCATTTTGTGAGGCTCATATTTTGGATATTTTGGCACGGGTTTGGAACCATTTTTTATGTGGTTGTTGGGTTTTATATGTGGACCCATGTGGACATAGAATCTCTATGAGGACCCGATTTGATGATGATGATGTATCAATGATAGTGATAGAGACAATGACAATGACAATGACAATGATAATGACAATGACAATGAAAATGACAGTAATAGTGACAATGACAATGATAATGACATTTTGATTCTTTTATATACATATTTTAGGGTGGAATGAAGGGGAAAGGAAAGGGGGTTGGAGCCTCCTTCAAGTTGGAACTGGAGAATCTATGGAGTTGTAGCTTCCTTCAAGTTGGTGCCTGCAAATCAAGGGTTTGTTTCCTTCTTCTAGTTAAATAGGGAGAATATTGGAAGTTCTAGATTCCTATGAATGTAATCTTGTTATTATATAAGAAAATCATTATGTGGTTGATTTCCACGTTAAATATATTTTTCACTGTGTATTTGTTCTTATTCTCTTTACTATATATTGGGATGCATTAATTTGATTGAAAAGTTAAATTTTTTAAAAGTTTCTAAATTATATTTGATACTGAGTCATGCCCCCTCTCAGTATAAAAAGTTGGTATCAAAGCAGTTTACCTTCAAAATAGTCTAATTATTGGAAGGAAGATCATTAGAAAAAATGGAAGGCCATATTCCAAATGGAATTCCACCATTTGATGGAAACAATTATGCATATTGGAGCAACAAAATGAAAAGTTACTTGACAAATTTAGGAGTGGATATATGGATCTCAGTTGTACATGGCTAGAAAGTTTCGAAAAATACTCCAACTAATCCAGATGAGAAAAAATTAAGGAGATGTAATTCAAAGTCTAGGCATGTGATAACATGTGGATAGACACCGAATTTTTCTAGCAAAGTGATGGGTTGCATCACAACTAAAGAGGTTTGGGATAAAATTCAAAATATTTATGAAGGCGATATGAAAGTCAAGTAGGTCAAGCTTCAACGACATAGAGAATAATTTGAAAATCTGAAAATGAATGAAAAAGAAGATATTGAAACCTATTTACTCAGAGTTGTCAATGCCATCAAAGGATTAGGAGAATAATTCAAATAATCCTTGGTTGTACATAAATTGTTGAGATCACTTCCTTTGAGATATTACACCAAGGTCTTGGCCATTGAAGAAACTAGAGATTTGACCAAAATGACATTGGATGAGCTACATGGGACCCTCACAACATATTAAATGAGAACATATACAAAATATGGACAACCAAATAAAGAAGCATATTTTAAAGCCACGGAATAAACAACACATGGTAGAAGAAAGACCAAGTGATGAATTAGATGAAGAAGAAGCATATTTCTTAAGGAGACTCAACAGGGGAACCGGAAAATAAAAAGGTAAGTTACCTTTTAAATGATTCAATTGTGATAGAATAGGACATTATGCTAAGAAATGTTGTTTTGAAGAAAAGAAAATATTCCACAAGAAAAATAGCCTTTACTCAAAGGAGGATAATAGTTCTTCAAATGAAAGAGATGGAGAAGAAAGGGAAGTAAGGGAAGTTCTCTTCCTAAATCAAGAAACTTAGAATGATGACCACACAAATTCATAAACAAATGAAATCAATTATGAAGAAGATTATGATGCAGAGACAGAAGAAACAAACATAGAATCTTTCTGGGGAAGCAAAGACATCATAAAAAGTGAATAGGAAGATGAAGAAAATATTGAAAAATTAAAGAATGCTGAAGAAGAAAATATCAAGCTTAGAAAAAAAAATAGAGTTAAAAAATGAATTAAAAAATTCTGAAGAAGAGAATCATGAGCTTGAAAAGACAACTAATAGCTTGAAGGAATAGTTAGATAAATCCAAGAAAATTGAATATTATGAGAAATTAAAAGTAGAATTGGATCACACAAGAAAACTACTAATGTTGACAACCAAGAAGTTGAATTACTACAAAAAAATTGAAAGAAGTACTGAAAAGTTAGATGAAATTCTTAGAAAACAGAGATCACCTACTTATAATACGAGANTATAGCACACAACAATAATTAGACAATTTCATTAAACAATTTAATAAAACAAGTTAAAGAACATGTTAGAATTAATTTTATTCAAGTAAGACAATAAAATGAAACTAGATTAATTTAAACAAAACACTAATATTACTTCTATAATCTGGTGGCTCATTCAATGTGAATAGGATGTTCATACATCTTCGCTAATACAAACCCATGTAAGGATATAGCACCATCCCAAACATGTGATTAGTCTCACTGGCTAGTATCCCTAGTGCGTCAGTGGAAATTCTGGCCGAAAAATCTGAATGACCCCTCTTGGGAATCATGTCACCCCACATTTGCATCCGCACCTGAGTCATAAGACTAGAAGGTTTACGAACAAAAGTAGGCCTCGTCTCCAGAAACCTCTCAAAAAATAAACAAAACAACTCTGAAGAAAAAGAGAAGTTTTCCCTCCCATGTATCATAGCATGACATCTATCTAGAGCTATACAAAACTAATGCAAAAAAATGGAAGACCGTATAATACATTGTGGCCTCTGTACCAAAGAATCAACATAATACAAATGAGTGAAAATACTATGCTTCCCATCACTAGTAAAGTGTGTAATGGTCGTCTCTAACAGTGGGAGGCACCCAACCTCCTCTGTGCCAAAAGAAGTGATCCATAAATGTCCACCAGACACCTGAACATCAGCTAAAGAAAGTACATCAACCCCAATATATATATATATATATATGAGAGTACATGAGTTGAATCTCTATTGCAACACCAATTGGGACATCAGAGAACTGGGGAACATCCTCCCCTCTCCTAGATAACCCAATGATAAAATATATATCCTTCTTAGTGGAATGGTACCAATGATCAGAACTGACACAAAAATCTTGTTGATCGACATCCCATCGATGGATCAACTGCACCAAGAACCCAGAGTGTCCCTTCAAGTATGTAGCCTCCTCCTAGTACTTAAGGAGGCATACATTCCTCAAGAGGACTTGGGTCACTGCAGTAATAGGGCCAGGGTACAAATCCCTCTCCCTCTCCCTCTCCCTCACCTCCCAATACCATACAACATTGTACAAGTCAACCCTCTACTCCTATTGTTGTTGTTTCTCTCTCCACTGACGTCTCTGCATGATTAACATATAAAATACATCATCCTCATACATAAAACATAAAAAAAAAATAGTAAATGAGAAATTGATTTATAAATATAGAAAAATAACTTTCTTCAAAAAAAAGTAAATTTCATCACTGGTGTGCCCAAAAAAAAATCAAGCACCTCCCACAATGCATATATTACTTGTGAGCACCATATAGGGTGAAAAAATGTAACATAACACGCCGTATAAAATTTGTTATATTATTTTATGCGGTGCATTATATAACCTTATTGCATCGATGCATTAAGGTTAACTGTCGCACCACCTAAAATAATAAAAACTTAAAATCCTAAAGCAGTGTAAAACCATTTTTAAAAAAATTGTTACTGCGGTGCATAGAATTTCCCGATATGCATTGGTGTGTTATAAGAAAGGAGATGCACCACACCAATAATGTTTTTAAAAATTGATAATTAGGGTACTTTCACATTTAAGCTCTATTGTTTTACTGTGGTGTGTTGGGTAATCATCAATGCATCGGTGCATAAGTTTACCAACACATCGCATACAATAATATATCATATTTATGTGGTGCGTCGTTTAATGTAACACCTCGGTGTGTTAAAGTTATTTCAATGCATCATGAAAAATTAGCTACATTATTTTAGGCGGTGTGTCGGTAAAATTACACACTAGTTCATTAAAGTTTACCCAACACACTGGTGCGTTATATTTTACAACCACACTGTCGAAAACAATTAGGCATGGTGTTTCAGTGCTTCTTATAAATTTTCAAGGTGGACCATCCGCGGTGTGAGACGAACGACTCGAACGCACCTCACAGAAAAAAAAGAATTTCAAAAATAGTGGAAATTTATATGAATTTTGAATTTTAATCTGCTAAAAGTTTAAGTTATAAATAAATAAAGACATTACCTGGACATTTCCTCATCAGGGAGGCATGGTTTCTAGGTATTTCAAAAACCCAAAATTTTCCACCCTTTGGAAAATATCAAAATCCACGCACTGAGAAACAGATGACAGGAAGGCAAGTAAGGGAAGCACCAATGATATGGCGCTTCAGAGAGGCAAAATTTGCACTGGTGCTTAAGATCTCTACAACACTCAAAAGGGTAAAACTTAATTTTACAGTCTGTAATTTTATAATTATTTAACCTTGTTACAATGTGCTCAATTATTATATGCACCAGTGCATCAATATTTAAGTAGCGCATTAGAGTATATTTGTTTTAAAAATAACCCTACCATGGTGCACCTTTTTTTAGAGCAACAATGTGCACCAATGCATTAGTATATAAGTGGAGAATCATAGTATTATTTTTTAAATAACCCTACCATGGTGCGCCATTTTTTAGAGCACTGGTGCATCCATAGTAGAAAAAAAACCTATATGTTATGTATTTATAAAAGTACCATAAAAAAAAAATCCGCTAAACACTTCGCACACTTTCCTTCGCTAGTGTTTTCGACTATAAATGGATTTTTGGGCTATTTTAATAGAGGCTTCGGTAAAAACCTCTGCTCGAGTGTCTTTTTCATGTAGTGTTTTTTCACTAACATTGTTATTCCCATTTTTTAAATGGATACTTGACACTAAGAGGGGGGGGGTGGGTGAATCAATGTCACAAAACTTTGGACAATTTTCCACTTTTCTTAAATTAACTGAACAATAAATATTTATTTCATTTTCTCAATCAATATATATAAAAGAATAAATACTTTATTTATTTATTTTAACTTGGATGAATACATAAGATCAATCTTTGAATGTCATATTCAAACAATTATGAGACACCCATCTCTTTGTTACAAGACTCAACTTTTAGTTCTCAGATCCAACTAAGAAATGAGGAATCCAACCCTCATAACAAGTCCCAACTTGTTGATCTCAGATCCAACTGAGATGTGAGGAATCCAATCCTCATACAAGACCCAACTTGTAAACAAACACCAACCTATTAGAATGAACCTTCATTCAATCCATTATATATAAATATATATACTTCAACAAACTCAAATTCACATTCTTTTCACCATTCCTTTTGTTTATATAATCTTCCAACTAGTGTGAATTTGAATCATTACATATTTTGATTTTGAACCATTTTACCTTTTCATTTAAATGATAATATTAATCTTTAAATAATATCATTTTTCCCTTTTATTCTTTATTCATAATTCTCATGAATTAACTCTCTTTTAATCATGACTGTGTGTCAGTTATTTTGTCTTCATGATTTTATCATAGACATGGATCGACTCATCATATTGTTCTCATGCTTTTGTTGCATTCTTTGTTCAAAAACATATCATATTTGATCTCTTATCAATTCTCTGTATTGTTCTAGTGTTAAATCTCTGTCGATTAAATTTGTATGAGGTGCATCCTTCAAACCATTTGCATATGACCATACGTGCAAAACCATGGGCTTATTGTCTAAGTGATGTTCCCAGAGCCTTATGGATTATGTGTTCGTAACCCATGACTGGGAGCTAGAACCTAGTTCTTCGAATTTCGACTTTCGACGATTTTTCTTTGACAAACATCTAATCTTCTAGAGTTTTCAAATTCCTGAAATGGTTACCTCTCACACGGGTCGATCTAATGATTGTCATTATTCCCAGAACCAAATCAACAGACATATTGATCCTTACTTTATCCTTTCACTGCTTAATCCTACAGTTAGGACTTAATCAAGCATTGAGATGGATGACCACTATTTACTTCACGACTTCGTTCTTCGCATATTTTATTCTCTATAAATATTCATATGACCTCCAACTGTGATCATATGCCTATCCAAAAGGGTGATTTGGAGATGCGGGCTTCAGGTGTTTTCATTGTATGTTGCATCCAATTCTTCTGATCTCCGAATTGGCAAATTCCAGACAATGGGCGCTAGCTCCTCTTCCTAGGCTTGTTTCACATGTGACCTTGAGCTATGACCCGGGGCTCAACTCCTGAGTGCTTCGCAAATTCGTGCTTCATGACTTCGGAAGTCAACTTACTCCCTCTTTCTCCAAATTCCGAACCGGTGAAATCTTTCGGACAAGATCAACGGTCTACAGTCTCCAACCAGTCAAGGAATAAGATTTATCTAGAGTACTTTTTCGAAGTACTTTTATCCAGAGTTGTGGATTGAATGACACATATCCTTCTGGATCTGATGGTCCATAATTTATCCACACTTTGTGAAGTTTGAACTTGTCTCCTCACAATTTCTCTGAATCGTGAATCCGTGAATTCGTTTATCTATTGCCACGTACCCGCCTTCCAACCAACAACTAGTATCTCTTCGCAGCTTCAAACTTCGTAAAGTCAATGCTCTCCTATGTTCTTCTCCTTTTCTCAGAGTGTTTGGATCTCTTCCACATGCCCTTCTGGATTTGACGGTCCAAAATCATTCCACACTTCGTGAAGTTTGAACTTAGCCCCTCACAATTTCTCTGAATCGCGAATCCGTGAATTCGTTTATTTGTTTCCACGTCCCCAACTTCCAACCAATGACTAGTATCTCTTAGCAGCTTCGGACTTCGTAAAGTCAATTCTTTCCTATGAAATGAGAAAGGGATAAAATATCGTGCTACTCACCTATATCAGACAACTTTCGACCCTCTGCGCTCAGATCCTACAATTGGGATCTATTATTTTCCCTAATGCTCTCCTTAATCCTTCAAATCTCCCGATTTGTGAAGCTTTGAAGGAGATCGATGCTAACCACCGTGAAAATTCTCTCAGATCATTATTTCTCCTGATCTTTAGAGTGGATTCCTCTGCAACTCACATTACGTCTTTGTGATATTCATGTGCATCATCTCTTCTAAGCCTCCTATGCGTCATCTCTTCTGAGATTTTTGGGTTTATACTTGGTTTCCAATTGAACCAAGGATATCTACATGATCTAATATTGAGTGATCTAATACACTTCCTCTTCCGAGCTTTGATCTCTGCATATTGTCTGACATTTTCATTCTTTGCATATTTTCAATGCGCTTTTCCTTCTGATCTTTGATCTCTGCATACTATTTGACATTCTCTACTAACTGTTATATTGTTGACATCAATGACAATTTCATCTATGATAAATAAAAAATGACAATTTATCATAACAACTTATCATGGCATCATAATGACATCGATTGTTGACATCAATGAAAACATATCAATGAAAATATGTCCAACACCCATGTCTTAACATTTTCCTCTTACTTCATCACACATGAATGTTGAAATCATTCGTATGTTTGTAATATGTCAATACATTGAAATGAGATGTCAATTCAATTTCTAAGGTTTTATGTATTGATATTTCAAAATATTATTTTAGCTTAGCCATGGTAGTAAGTTTAAAGGGTGTGATTTATTATGAAATGTAGCTTGTGAATCTATTGGATTTTATACTTTTAAGAATTTCATGGATCCGAGTTGATAACACCAGAAAGATTTCAAGTTTATTCATAACCTAGAAGAAAATTCATATATGGGTCAGTTAGAAGGATTTTATTTCACCTCTTTTGTGATCTTCCTAGTTTTGATTTCTGAATTATATACTTAGTTCTTTTGGTTAGTATTTTATTTGTATGGAAATCCTATTTGGTAGAGAGGCATGCTACAAACTCATCGACTGAGATATTTTTTCTTGGTATTCTATGTGGTATGCAAGCTCAAGGAAATCAAACTCTTAACTTGTTTTCTTAGAAAACTCTTGGAAAATTTATGATATCAATATTAGGGATTTACCCATCGTGACAAGAATTAAGTCATCACTTATTATAAATTAGGCTTCAGTCATCTCATTCAATTATGGTTTCTAATCTTATCTTTCGTTTGCTTATCATGGAGAATTATTCAATCTAAACTATTATCTAAGATGATTTGTACTTTATCAAGAGTGTCTTAATTGTTTCCATATCTATAGTAATTTCCTCTTTCCATTTAGGAGTTTGAAGATAATCATATGGATATTTAAAATTATTATCATACATGTCAATATGAAATAGATACATTGGTGAGTGGTGTTGGTGATTTTTGAATAATATATTTATTGAATATATTATCTTTTGAGCATGACAAAGGATTGGTGGTGGAAAGGCATCGAAAGAACATGGATTCATTGGTAAGATGGAATTAAAGTTGTTTTTGATTGATTCTAATGGTTAACAATTTCAAGAACAAGAGGATGTGTCCAAGAATTCAAATCTCATAACAAACAATGACATTGAGACTCCTATTGGAGGAATTATGATCAAAAATAAATCAATGTTTATTTCTCAAGAAGAAGGCTATGATACTTGGCTAAATTAATGAAATGAGAATACTTGAATGACTACACTAGTGTTATACCTTTACATAAAGTTCATGTTGATCCAATATATTTTAAGTGTATAATATATTAACATAATTTATTTTTAGTTATTTTTTTAGGATTAGTTTTAATCCTCGTCCTTATTTTTTCCTTTTAGACTAATTTCATTATTTTTAATAAGTTAGTCATTTAAGGAAGATTTTTTTCAGATTGTTAACTAGTTGATTCTCTCTTGCTATGCATATGAGAAAATGAATTTTGCAACCAACAACTTGTGGATTTGTTTCTCCTTATAGACCTGAAATATGAGGGAGGCTTAGGGAAGTGTTAATCTAAATTTGCCTGTCATATTACTTTGAAAATTCTAGAAACTAATTAATCACACTTTCACCAACTCAACAACTAATTATAAATCTAGTCTCATTCATGTATTCCAATTATGATTTATGATCTAATATTAAACATGATCTTTGAAACAATTGGTGATTGGAGTCCCTTTCATTATGATTAATTTTGATGGACTCCATAGTTGTAATATTTTATCCTTGCCTCATTAGATTGAATCATTTGAATCTTTGGAATTAATAATCATCTATCATGGAAAGGAGAAATTGATACTTTGGTCAAAGATATCACATGTAATTTCTAAGATTGAAAATTTTGGTGTTTTCAAATGTGTAGGGGATCTTATTCATGACAGTGAGTTGAGAGGGTTGAGTGTTTGTGGAATATTTCAGGTAAAATAATTTAAAATCTATTTTGACTGTTCATTTCCATTAACCTATGATGTTAGGTTCCCAAAATAATTTAATTGTTTCACTAAATGAAAGGGAAACTTTATATGTGTCAGTTGGATCAAAGAATTTCGTTCTAGATTATTCACTTGATCATTAATTCTCATGACCTTGCTTATTGTTCCTTCCATATTGTCAACTTTACCCTGTGAATCTTTCTATTGGGCCTTATTTTAAGTGGTTGATCTATCTTGCCCAATTCTTTCCCTTTCTTTACTTCTTGAGATTTCACTAAAAAATATTTTTCTAATGATGTTCATGATGTCCCATGTTGTTGGGATTATATGCTTATATTTCAAGTTGATCCTTATTTTAATGGATGACATAGTTTTTTTTTTCTCATAGTCCAGTTTGTTTACTTTATTTATTTTTATTTGATCATAATGTTACCCCCTTATTTGCTTAAATTTTCAATCATGGTGGTGTGTTTATTATCTTATTCCATGATATTCATCCGGTATGAATGATAGAATCATTGGAATGATCAAGATTAACAATCAAAGAGGCAGTGAATACCTTGGTGAAAAATATCAATACATTAATTGGAAAAAGGAGCTTGATTTGATATCAGTTTCGTTGATCATTGTTCCTCATAATCTCATTGATCTTGATTTCCAGATTATGTACTTGGTCCTAAAAGGTCATCCTATTGGGATTTAGTTTGTATGGAAATTTTATCCCGTGAAGCTTTTACCCTTATTTCAATTCCTGGAGTTGTAATGTAAATGTTTTTGTACATATAATTCATACTCTATTTCTTTCCCATATTTATCCCATGTTTATGTGTCATATGATTATTTTTCAATTTGGTTTGGGTGATTGGAATTTTTAGGTTTCAATTTATTTTAGGTTAGTTTTATTTTCCTTTGAATGATTTGGTTTCAGTTTCAATTTTTGAACTCGACACTTTTCTTGTTTCATCTCTTATTTGGAATGTTGGTGTTCCCTAAGATGATTTGACTCCTTCACAATAATCTTTGATTTTGAGTGCGGGGCAAGTCCAACTCTAATCACAAACTAAAGAAATTTTTACAAGTCATGGAAAACATGGGTTTCTCTATCTAAAAATAACTTCATGGAGTTCTTAGTTGTGGATAATCATTGATAGTTGTGTTGGACCATATATTCTTATTCAGCATACCATGATAATCCATAAGTAGAGGAAAATGTTTATCTATTATTTTCTTTGACCTCCATCTGCCTCAAATTTATAAGATGGATACTACTATAAAGGTTCTTGGGGAGAACTGGGGGTTAAACTTAAATTCATCGCATCTACTTAGCATATCAAAGAGACTATCATATCTATTGAATGGTGTTTTCATTGATGTCAAAATCAGTCATTAGTGATTAGCATGAAGAAGCCTATGGGTTTACTTGAAGGAGTATCCAAAGTGGTCCCCTTATGGCATAGATTTAAGCATGGACCTCACGGGAATATTCTTTGAAGAAGCCCAAAAGAATCCCCGAAGGTGTGGTCAAGAAGCCCCTACAGTGAAGTGAAGAATCCTACATATGTCCAAGATCTAGATTGCAAGATGGAGATTATTGAAAGTATTATTTGTGGTCAATTTGGATACCCTATATTTGATGGAATTTTTACCTTAAATAAATAATTCAAATGGAATAACAAGTTACATGGTTGGAAATATTATTCTTAGACCTTTCCAAAAGTATATGTAAGTCCCTCTAACTCTCTAGGAATGAGGAGATATGAATTTTTCCATCCAAAAAAACAACCAGAAAATTGAGGTTGACTCAACTAATATTTGGGGACATAATTACTATAAATACATGATAGAATTACACATTTTTAGTGCAACCAAGCAAGAGATAAATTCTGAGGTGCACACAAGGTGTTTTGGGTGTCTTTGGGTTTATAACTGGACTCATGTGGACCTAGGATCTCTATGTGGACCCATTTTGTGAGGCTCATATTTTGGATATTTTGGCACGGGTTTGGAACCATTTTTTATGTGGTTGTTGGGTTTTATATGTGGACCCATGTGGACATAGAATCTCTATGAGGACCCGATTTGATGATGATGATGTATCAATGATAGTGATAGAGACAATGACAATGACAATGACAATGATAATGACAATGACAATGAAAATGACAGTAATAGTGACAATGACAATGATAATGACATTTTGATTCTTTTATATACATATTTTAGGGTGGAATGAAGGGGAAAGGAAAGGGGGTTGGAGCCTCCTTCAAGTTGGAACTGGAGAATCTATGGAGTTGTAGCTTCCTTCAAGTTGGTGCCTGCAAATCAAGGGTTTGTTTCCTTCTTCTAGTTAAATAGGGAGAATATTGGAAGTTCTAGATTCCTATGAATGTAATCTTGTTATTATATAAGAAAATCATTATGTGGTTGATTTCCACGTTAAATATATTTTTCACTGTGTATTTGTTCTTATTCTCTTTACTATATATTGGGATGCATTAATTTGATTGAAAAGTTAAATTTTTTAAAAGTTTCTAAATTATATTTGATACTGAGTCATGCCCCCTCTCAGTATAAAAAGTTGGTATCAAAGCAGTTTACCTTCAAAATAGTCTAATTATTGGAAGGAAGATCATTAGAAAAAATGGAAGGCCATATTCCAAATGGAATTCCACCATTTGATGGAAACAATTATGCATATTGGAGCAACAAAATGAAAAGTTACTTGACAAATTTAGGAGTGGATATATGGATCTCAGTTGTACATGGCTAGAAAGTTTCGAAAAATACTCCAACTAATCCAGATGAGAAAAAATTAAGGAGATGTAATTCAAAGTCTAGGCATGTGATAACATGTGGATAGACACCGAATTTTTCTAGCAAAGTGATGGGTTGCATCACAACTAAAGAGGTTTGGGATAAAATTCAAAATATTTATGAAGGCGATATGAAAGTCAAGTAGGTCAAGCTTCAACGACATAGAGAATAATTTGAAAATCTGAAAATGAATGAAAAAGAAGATATTGAAACCTATTTACTCAGAGTTGTCAATGCCATCAAAGGATTAGGAGAATAATTCAAATAATCCTTGGTTGTACATAAATTGTTGAGATCACTTCCTTTGAGATATTACACCAAGGTCTTGGCCATTGAAGAAACTAGAGATTTGACCAAAATGACATTGGATGAGCTACATGGGACCCTCACAACATATTAAATGAGAACATATACAAAATATGGACAACCAAATAAAGAAGCATATTTTAAAGCCACGGAATAAACAACACATGGTAGAAGAAAGACCAAGTGATGAATTAGATGAAGAAGAAGCATATTTCTTAAGGAGACTCAACAGGGGAACCGGAAAATAAAAAGGTAAGTTACCTTTTAAATGATTCAATTGTGATAGAATAGGACATTATGCTAAGAAATGTTGTTTTGAAGAAAAGAAAATATTCCACAAGAAAAATAGCCTTTACTCAAAGGAGGATAATAGTTCTTCAAATGAAAGAGATGGAGAAGAAAGGGAAGTAAGGGAAGTTCTCTTCCTAAATCAAGAAACTTAGAATGATGACCACACAAATTCATAAACAAATGAAATCAATTATGAAGAAGATTATGATGCAGAGACAGAAGAAACAAACATAGAATCTTTCTGGGGAAGCAAAGACATCATAAAAAGTGAATAGGAAGATGAAGAAAATATTGAAAAATTAAAGAATGCTGAAGAAGAAAATATCAAGCTTAGAAAAAAAAATAGAGTTAAAAAATGAATTAAAAAATTCTGAAGAAGAGAATCATGAGCTTGAAAAGACAACTAATAGCTTGAAGGAATAGTTAGATAAATCCAAGAAAATTGAATATTATGAGAAATTAAAAGTAGAATTGGATCACACAAGAAAACTACTAATGTTGACAACCAAGAAGTTGAATTACTACAAAAAAATTGAAAGAAGTACTGAAAAGTTAGATGAAATTCTTAGAAAACAGAGATCACCTACTTATAATACGAGATTTAGATATGAAAATAATTTGAAGACAACAGACACAAATAAAACAAAGATGGAATATGAAGGAAATTCTAGAAACTATGCAATTTCCTTAAGAAGTGGAATACGCAAACAAGAGGGAGTTTAAGAACAACAAGAACATGACACCTCCAGCTGGAATAGAAGATCAAAATTCAGAAGGAGTGAGACACCAAGAAGGTCCTTTTCTACAAGGTATGAGAGTATTTTTCTTGGTCATTTTTATGATATCAAAAACTTTGAACACAAAGAAATTGACTATAAAATCAATGCAAGAAACAACTATATGAGAAATAAAAATTATTATGGATTTCCAAAGGATAATCATGTAAATAGTAGATCTGGAAATTCTCATGAATTTGTCAAAAAAATTTACAATCCATTTGACCCACTAATGGATTAGAACATTGTATGATAGAAATGCAATAATGTTGGTCACAAAGCACAAGATTGAAAAAATATGAAAGAAGACACTCCTATCATAAAACCAACTACAATATGGGAAAGGAAAGAGAATACAAGCAAGGAAAATTATCGATTAGCACTGCTTGCTAAACATAAAGAAGATGAATGGTACATAGACAATGGGTACTCAACACACGTGACTTGGGACCAAAATAATTTCATCAGCTTAAAGAAAGGAAAAAGTGGTAGTTTTGCATTTGGAAATGACTCCTCTATCAAAATACTTGGAAAAGGTGTAGTGAGACTTGTAAGTGAAAATGTAAAAGCAACAATTTTCTTACTAGCTAAAGATTTAAAGAATAATTTTAGCGTCAATAAAATGTGTGATCAGGGATACAATCTTAAGTTTGATTCTCAAATATGTGAAATTAGAGAAGAAGACTAAAGAATATTGGTTGCAACAATAACAACAACAAAAACCAAATAACATATACATGCTAGGCGGAGAGGAGAGAAAGAGGAATGAAGTCACACAAAATATATCCAAGGACTATAACAAGGAAGGAAAGGATAATAAGACAAAAAAGGATGGTGAAATACTATAAAGCGTCATGATTTCAGGGGAGAATCCCCAATGAGAAGATTTACCATTTGCCATTGATGTCAAAGGGGGAGAGAAATATCATGAGCATGATGATAGGGGGAGAATGAGTGTTCCCATCAATGACAAAGCGGGAGATTTTTTAATTCTCTTTTCATTGATTTCAAATTCAGTCATTGGTGATCAGTATGAAGAAGCCTATGGGTTTACTTAAAGGAGTCTCCAAAGTGGTCCCCTTATGGCGTAGCTTTAAGAATGAAACTCATGGGAATATGATCTAAATAATCCCACAAGAATCCTTGGAGGTGTGGTCAAGAAGCCCCTATATTGAAGTGAATAATCCTACAAATGTCCAAGATCAATACTGCAAGATGGAGATTGTTGAAAGTATTATTTGTGGTCAATTTGGATACCATATATTTGAGAGAATTTTTACCCTACATAAACAAATCAAATGGAAGAAAAAATTACATGGTTGGAAATATTATTCTGAGACCTTTCCAATGATATATGGAAATCCATCTAACTCCATAGGAATGAAGAGATATGATTTTTTCCATGCAACAACCCAGCTAGAAAATTGAGGTCAAATCAACTAATTTTTGGGGACAAAATTACTATAAATACATTATAGAACTTCTCTTTTTTAGTGCAACTTAGCAAGATATCAAGTTTTATGTGTACACAAGGTGTTTGGGGTGTTTTCTGGGGTGCCAAATAAGTGTAAGGGATTCTCTTAATGTCTTTGTTATTCTCAAGGTATGTTATAAGGTTGTGATGTTGTCATATGCTCTGATATGAAGTTGTGATGTTTCTGTGAGGTTGTTAGGGATTATATGTGGATCCATGTGGACCTAGGATGTTTATGTGGACCCAGTTTGATGATGATGATGTATCAATAATCGTGATTGATATAGTGACAATGATGGTGAGAGGTTGATTATTTTATATACATATTTGAGGGTGGAAGGAAGGGGCAAGGAAAGGGGGTTGGATCTTCCTTCCAGTTGGAACTAGAGAATCTAGTTATTTGTAGATTTCTTCGGGTTGGTGCATGTAAATCAACGGGTTGGTGCCTCCTTATAGTTGGAGATGGAGAATATTGGAATTTGTAGCCTCCTATGAATTTAATCTTGTTATTATATAATAAAATTATTACGTGATTTATTTCCACATTAAATATGTTATGCAATGTGTATTTATTCTTCTTCTCTTTAGTGTATTTTGGGATGCATTTGTTTTATTGAAAATTTAAAGTTTTTAAAAGGTGTTAAATTATGATTGATATTGGTCCAACCCCCCCTCTCAGTATCAACCATATCACCCTTCTTCCTATACACCCATTTTCACATGGAATACTTGTATACAAATATAAAAGGGTGAGCAGAATTTGAAATAAAAAGGAAGTTGAAAGCACTATTAATAGTGTGGGAAGTAAAAATAAACCCATTGGGTCTATGGATGTTTGATAAAAATGGGGCCATGCCTATATGATATTAAGGAAACTTCATTGAGGTTATGGACGCTCGTTGGTGGAAAATAAATACCAATAAAAGAGAGATGGGGAATAGACTTATGTATATGTCTTCTTGTTATAAAATGTAAAATCCCATGGTTAAACCAAAGACAATCAAAAGTTTGTAGGTTTTTAAATAAATTACCTCATTGATTGACTCTTCGAAAAGGGTATGTTAGATAACAAGAACTTGAAATTTTAGTTTATATCTTTTAGAAATGTGGCATCATTGTGGTATACATAACCTTTGGGAAAATTGTTTGTAGTTTTTGTAATGTATTCTTAACAATTAGATTGGAATTAAAGGCCATAGAGTTCTATTGATAGAGATAATTGGTTCTTCCAATGTGTCGCCATTTGCTGTGTCCATAAAAACCCCACTTTTATTTTTATTTTAAAATAAAAAGGAAATCCCTCCCCCCATTAAATTTGAGCTCTAATGCATAATCCACTACTATTGCGATCCTACTGAATATTATTTATCTATCTTAATGGGGGTTATGGGTTTGGATGTTTATTCATTGTTTTCATTTGAGGAGGGTTGTCATGACCATTGATATATTTTATCTTGTACTTTCAGATGTCCTTTATTATACCTTTGATTTATGATGCTTCTTTGATCCTTGTGTGATGAGACTGAAAGGTTGTCTTTTGAACTTTTTTCATTAATTGGTTTTAATGGACTTAAAAGTATTTGTTGATATTATATGATTACAGGGTGGAGTGATCTATTTTATGATTTTTAAGTCCACAACAAACCCCCTTTAATTTTATTTCTACAAGCGGAAGGAAAGGATCTCCCTACTAAAATTTCAATCCTATTGTATCATACATTGTGGCCCAGCGTAAGGACCTTTTCCTTGATCTGGTTGTTTTCCCACTCCTTGTGATTTTAGTAGGTCCACCCTCTGAGATGTGCATCTTGATTATATGGACCTGTGTCGTACATCTGGTTGCAGGATTCGATCTCCTTTTACCATTCATCGCTAGTTGTGAAGTTGCTTCATCACATTAAGAGACATATTTTTCCCTTCATCGCTTTACCTTCATCGCAGCTGGATCACAATGTTATTCATCGCCAAATGACCTAACACCTTTCCTTAGCATCTATTTTATCAAAACCTACCTAATTTTCCCTATTCCTAATTTTGGCCCCTAGGTGCAAAACCCCGATTAGCGGAACCCTGAATGATGGAACCATGAGGGGCATGGAACCTTGGCTTTTTTGTAATTTGGCCGAACTTCCTAATTTGTATTTTTATTTTTGTATATATTTTTTTATTTTTTTTTTTAATTTGATTTATTTATTTATTTTTAATATTCATTATTATTTTTATTTATTTATTTATTTCTATTTTATCCTTAATATTGATAAAACCACATGGTTTATTTTCCCATGGTTTCTCCCCATGGTGTTTCCCCTGGAATGACTTTAGAAATTTATTTTTCCATAGGGAAAAACTAATACACATTAGATATGTATTTTTCCATGGGGTAAATATGGTTTTACATGGATAAAATATGTATGTTACATTAAAAAATCATATTTTACCTAGTGTGTTTTGACCAATACCTAAGGTGTAATATGCACATCATTTGTTTTATATATCCGTAAAGTAAAACTACAAAAAAAACAATTTGACTTTTCATTCTTTTCATTTGACTTGGGGATTTCATATTTGTTGAAGATTTGGGATGGGGGAATAATTCCAATGTTGAAGACTTGGGGGTGAATTGGGGAATATCATATGGGATTTCATATCTCACGACGAAGATTTTGGACTATGTTCGTTTTGGTGGGTAAGGGGCGGGAATTATTATTTTATTTATTTATTTATTTTGTTTTATTATGTTTATACTTTTTATTATTTTCTAGTTTTACGTGGGGGAATATTTGAATATTTAAATTTTAGTAATTTTATTTTTATATTAGTGGGAGGAATTGGATTATTTTTAATCTTAATTTTCACGTAGATTAGGGGAAATTTTATTAATTTTTTGTTATTAGTTGTAATTAACATAGGTTATTTTTTAATTAATTTCTTAGTTTATTTATTTTTTAATATTTTCCTAATTTTTAGGAGGAAACTTAGCTAAAATTATATTACAAGCCATTGGTCATATGCCTTACCACATTCTTATTCAAATTATCTATAAGGGATAAAACCATTTAAACCACTAAGTGTTGGATTCTCCTATGCATGTGGGTTTTTTATTCGCAGGTTAAGGATCAATGCCCCAAATTCACCCACAGGCATAATCAAGGTCTATTGAGCACCATTTTTCAAATGGAAATAACTTGGGCTACAAGTATCATAATTGATCCCATTATACCGTGTTGGAAAGCTATCAAAATAAGGAATGCAGTGGCAGAGGTATTCAAGGTAGAAAAGCAAAAGAGAATGTCAAAAAACACAAAAAACAATAGACCGCAAATGAGGGGGCATAAATGAATGTGAATAATTCAAACATCCATATTTGGGAATACATGCATTGAAATCAAGCCCGAGATAGCTCGTTGGAAGATGGAAGAGATAAGAACAAGATGACATAGAAAATGTTGGAAGATTGAGGGTGTAAATTATTTGAAAACATAGAACATAGAATATTCCTAGATTTAATTAAAGAACAGATTGGGAAATGTTCTAGCAACTACAACTCAAGCTACAAGAGTCAAAATCGAACCAGCAAGAGCACAATAGAAGGATTACATAAAGGATAAATAAGTAGGATGATTTTAATCAATAGAAAAAACACCAAAAACACCTAGAAACATCTCGAGGAACATAATAAGATACCAATGGGTGAAGTTAACAATATTTTTAGATGGATATCATTTTTAAAACTCCTGAGGGAGAAACCACCCAAGAGTATCTTCAACGTTTTTTTGTAACTCCCGCTTGTTCATTTTCGAAAATACAAAAGAAATTTGGAATGCAAAAAGACAAAATGAAGGAAAATGAATTAAACATCCACAAGAGCCGGAGAGTCTCTCTTGTATTATAAAAGAAGACTCATTAGATGTAATTGAGGAATTTTTCCCTTTGTAAATGAAAGATGGTACTATTACCTGTAAATAAATAAAGAGAAAGGGGCATTATGGAAATATGTGATTTTGATGAATGTATATGAGACTATTCTTTGTGCATTTGTCTTCTGCTTGAGTGGCATAGAATTTTGTTGTATGAATGATTTCTTCACTCTATTCTTTTTGCATATGTTGTCATATATTTCCTGATGAGTACATAAATAAATAAATAAAATGTTTTGTAAATTAGATGAGAATCCTTCTATTCAATCCAATAGAGAGTACAAAGTGATACAATGATTTGTTGGTGGGAAAGACCCCCCAGAGAGAGAATTGCTAAAAGAGAGCCACAATACAAGAAGAAACAATACAAGAAAGCAAGAAAGGTGGAGCAATCTATTTCACAAAATCGGATCTCCATTCAAGGTATCATCAGATCAGAATGAAGGAAGAAGATATCCCAAAAACAACATTCTGAACTCATGAAGGCCATTATGAATTTTTGGTCATGCCTTTTGGCCTTACA
>JZKD02S2167461.1:21176-42608 GCA_000966675.3 Picea glauca | reverse complement strand
CAAGGTAGAAGAGGAGGCTGGACGCAATGCAGAGGAAGTCTCAGCAGAAGACGCATCAACAGAGAGGTTGATCAGAGCCATCTCCAGGATGAGCTCGAAGACCAAGATGGACATTCCCGTCTATGAGGGAAGTCTAAACGTAGAGGAGTTGCTAGATTGGATCCGAGCACTCGACACCTACTTCAATTATGAGGATATTGAAGAGGACAAGAAGGTAAGGCATGCCGTCACGAAGCTGAAGGGACATGCAGCCTTATGGTGGGACAAGCTGTAGGCAGACAGGCATTCCAAAGGAAAACAAAAGATCAAAAGATGGGATCAGATGATCGCCAAGATAAAGGTGAAGTTCATTCCAAGGGATTACCAGATCACTCTGTTCAGGCACATGCAGAACTTGAGACAGAAGATGATGACAGTGAAGGAGTACACCGAGGAATTTTACAGGCTCAACATTCGAGCTGGTCATCGGGAGAGTGATGACGAAAAGGTGGCGAGATACATGAATGGGTTGAGGTACGACATACAGGACGAGCTAAGCATGCTGACCATCCGAACAGTTGAGGATGCGTACCAGATGGCTCTAAAAGCTGAAGAGAAGTTGAGCCGCAAGCAGGCACAATGAGGGTGAGGCAGAAGCCAGCCTAGAGGAAAAGCAGTTGCCCAAGAGAGAACTCAAAAGCCCAAGGAGGATTGGAAGAGGCCTCAGGGAAGAGCTGAAAGAGGTGGAACCTCACAACAGAGGCAGCAAATTGCTGAGCCGAGGAGACAGTAAATAGATCAGCAAGGAGATTACGCTGATGCCAATACATTTCCTCGTACCCGAGGTAGAGGAAGAGGCCGTGGAGGAATCGTCACATGTTTTACATGTGGAAAGGACAGACACAAAGCCGTTGACTGTCCAGATAGGAAGCCGGACAGGAGTGAAGCTCACATCACAGAGGAACGGAGGCGTGATGATGAGAATGAAGATACAGACAACGGGAGGTCGCTGGGAATGCATAAAATTCTTTTGACACCTGAGAAAGAAGTGGATAGCTTAGTGCAAAGGAGCAGATTGTTCTAAACGGCTTGTATAGCCAAGGACAGAAAATGCAAAGTCATTGTTGACAGCGGAAGCACGGATAATCTCGTTTCAACCGAGATGGTGGAGAAATTAGGGCTGGAGACGACTAAGCACCCGAGTCCATATAAAGTCTCGTGGTTACAGAAAGGACACCGGTTAAGTGTCACTAAACAATGTTTAGTTAAATTTAAAATTGGGAATTATCACGATGAGATTTTGTGTGACGTCATTCCCATGGATGTATGCCACGTATTGCTGGGTAGACCATGGAAGTATGACCGAAATGGTGTTCATGATGGGAGGATGAACACATACACTCTGGAGAAGAATGGGAGAACCCATAGACTGCTTCCGATAAAGGATAAAGAAGTGAAGCCAGAAGTGAGCAGTACGATACTTCTCATGAGTGGGAAAGAGCTTCTCACGGAGATGGATAAGGATGAAGATCCACAATTCTTTGTTGTCAAGAAGCCGAGGGTTGTCTTGACAAGCACAAGAGTGGATGACTTGCCAGAGGAGATTCAGGAACTGCTGGGAGAGTTCGCTGATATCATCGTGGAAGAACTACCTCGTTCGTTGCCACCAGTGAGGAGTGTGAGTCACCACATTGACCTCATACCCAGAGAAAGTTTACCGAACAAGGCAGCGTACAGGTTGACGCCTCAGGAGAACGAGGAAGTCAAAAGGCAGGTACAGGATCTGCAGGATAAGGGACTAGTGAGAGAGAGTCTTAGTCCATGTGTTGTTCCGACAGTACTGATTCCAAAGAAGGATGGAGGCTGGAGGATGTGTACAGACTCCAGGGCGATTAATAAAATTACCATCAGGTATAGGTTTCCACTGCCGAGAATGGACGACTTGATGGATTGTCTGAGCGGGGCAAATTATTTTTCAAAGATAGATCTCAAGAGCGGATATCATCAGATCCGGATGAGAGAGGGAGATGAATGGAAGATAGAATTCAAGACAAACGAGGGTTTGTACGAATGGTTGGTCATGCCGTTTGGTTTAACAAACGCGCCAAGCACTTTTATGAGGCTGATGAATGAAGTCCTACGGGAATTCATTGGCAAATTTGTGGTCGTATACTTGGACGACATACTGATTTTTAGTAAGACCAAGGCTGAACACTTGAGGCATTTAGCCACTGTGATGAAAAGATTACAGCAGGAGAAGTTGTTGATCAATTTGAAGAAGTGTTCCTTCATGCAGACATAACTCATGTATCTGGGTTTCGTTGTTTCGGCTAACAAATTAAAGATGGATCCTGAGAAGGTTGAAGCAATCAGGAATTGGCCATCGTCGAGAAATATTTTCGAGGTAAGGAGCTTCCATGGGTTGGCAAGCTTCTACAGAAAATTCATTCGGAATTTTAGTGGAATTAGCGCAGCAATGATGGACACAGTGAAGAAGCAACATAAAGTTTTTCATTGGACCGTAGAGGCTGAACGGAGCTTCAATCTGTTGAAGCGGAAGATTACTGAGCAGCCAATTCTAGTGCTGTCGGATTTTCAGAAGACCTTCCAAGTGAAGTGTGATGCCAGTGGGTATGCTGTTGGAGGGGTTTTAAGTCAGGATGACAGACCTGTTGCATATTACAGTGAGAAGCTGGATGATGCAAAGATGAAGTATTCCACGTACGATAAGGAGTTCTATGCCATCATACAGGCATTGAAAAAGTGGAGGCATTACTTGATACCCAAGGAATTCATTTTGTACAGCGATAATCACGCATTGCAGTTCGTGAGTCAACAGGAGAAGTTGAATTAGAAGCATGCAAAGTGGGTAGAGTACATGCAAAATTTCACATTTGTGATAAAGCACATTTCGGGGACTGCGAACAAGGTGGCTGACGCCTTGAGCAGAAAATGTTTGTTGCTGCAAGAGTTCAGATTCAAAACCTTGGGTTTTGAGAATCTGAAAGATATGTATGCAGGTGATGCAGACTTTGGCAAGGCATACGAGGCAGCCGAGAACCTATTTCTTAGGGATCGGAGTCCTTGGCTAGACTACCTAATCCAGGATGGATTGTTGTTTCCAGGCAATCAATTGTGCATCCCAGATTGCTCTATGAGAGAGAATTTGGTAAAGGAAAAACACAGTGGAGGCTTAGCAGGTCATTTTGGGCATGACAAAACATTCGCCAAGTTGAGCGAATCATATTGTTGGCCAGGCATGCACGCTGATGTAAAGTGATTTGTTGAGAGGTGTCGAACATGTCAACATGCGAAGGGCCGAAAACAGAACACAGGGTTCTATCAACCATTGCCCATACCCGAGAGGCCGTGGGAAGCCATTAGTATGGATTTTGTGTTGGGTTTGCCGAAAACACAACGAGGAGTTGATTCCATCTTTGTGGTGGTGGAAAGATTCTCGAAAATGTCACATTTTATTCCGTGTCATAAGACCAGCGATGCGACCCACATCACGAACTTGTTTATCAAAGAGATTGTCAGATTGCATGGATTTCCGAGAAGCATAGTCTCGGATCGAGATACCAAGTTCATAGGTCACTTTTGGAGGACGCTATGGAAGAAGTTGGGGACTGACCTGGAATTCAGCTCTGCTTACCATCCGCAGACAGATGGGCAGACATAAGTAGTCAACAGAAGCTTGGAGGATCTGTTGAGGAGCCTGGTGACTGAGCATCACAGCAGTTGGGATCAGATCTTACCACAGGCAGAATTTGCGTACAACGATTCAGTGAATCGGAGTATAGGTAAGAGCCTGTTTCAAATTTTGTATCGGACATAGCCGAGAGGAGTGTCTGAGCTCAGGGAGTCAGAACAGGCTGAAACTAGCAGTGCGAGAGCTGAGGAATTCGCTGAGGTGATGCAAGAACTTTACATGCAGGTGAAGCAGCGATTGCAGAAATCGAATTAGGAGTACAAGCACAGAGCCGACCAGAGAAAAAGGCAGCTTCAGTTTGAAGTTGGGTACATGGTTCTAGCGCACTTGAGAAAAGAAAGGTTCCCAAGGGGAACATACAACAAGCTAAAGATGAAGAAAATTGGGCCGTGTAGAGTCCTGAAAAAATTCAGGGAGAATGCATATGAACTTGAGTTTCCAGAGGGCATCGGGATATCCCCGATATTTAATATCTCGGACCTATACCCATATAAGGGTGAAGATGCAGGAGCTGGAAGTGTTGAAGAACCAATGATCCAGTGGCAGAAGCAGTTGCCAGTTGCACAGAAGCTTGAGATGGAGTGCATACTAGACAAGAGAGTAGGCAGGAATACCAGGAGGAAGCAGTATTTTGAATACCTGGTAAAATGGAAGAACCGTCCAGTGCAGGATGCCAGTTGGGAGACAGAGGCCGTTATACAGAAGCATGGGCAGACTGTGCAGGAACTCATGGACAGGATCCCATGAAATCTTTTGAGCCGAGGAGTATGATGCAGGAGAATCCACGACTTCATCAAGCAAGCCAACGTGTGGATACGGAGAATACAGTTGGGCAGTGCCAGCACATATATTTTTGAAATACTTTGGAAAGATTGTTGCGCCGCCATTTAAATGAAGGCATTCAAAGTCGAGCGCACTTGTATTATATTATAGATAGGAAGGCATTTAATAGTTTTAATGTTGTTAGATAGGAATTAACTGAAGATTAGACAGTTTTACTTTCGAGAAGGAAAACGGAATATAGGCACCCTCCTTTGTATAATTGAGGATTATTTAGCATTATCATAGAGAGAAAGGAGTGAAAAGCAGAGAACTGGTGAAGAATCCCCATGTACAGATATTGAGTTAATAGGAAAGTTGTTATTCAATTCCATGGCTGTGATTATTCTCTGTGTGTTGTTGATATTATGCTGTTGCATATTTTCTTCTTGTTTTTCCTATTGTCTATATGCTGCATATGTGATTGCATGGCAGGTTCGAAACCTGAGGGAATGAACGAATGAGTTTAAATCGTTTCTTTGTCTAATCCAGGAGATTCCTGCATAGAGTGCAGTGGAATTCCTCCGCATAGAGTGCAGTGGAATTCCTCCGCATAGAGTGCGTTGAGGAGCTGGATGGCTAAACTCTCATTTTCGGTTGCCTAGAAGTTGTGGTGAGTTATTCGAACCGTGCAGGTGAAGAGCAGGTTGAATTGAAGTCTCGGAGACAAGCTTGGGAAGAGGGGGAACCGCAAAGTCGTGGTTAACCTCCAGGGACATGTTTGTTCTCTGTGTGTTGTTGGCTTTATGCCTTTTCATATTTGCTTCCTGTTACTTACTTCTTTCATATGTTGCTTACGTGATTTTATGGAAGAATTGAGTACAGAGTGGTTCTGAGTGGAAAGTTGGTGGAGCTCAGGAAGGAGAGTTCCTTGCTAGTATTGTGGGCCAGACCAGGTGAAGCCGAGCAGGAGAAGTTTCGGAGCGAAGGACTCTTCAAGGGGAAGAGAATCAATGACTTGAATCTCAGGGAGAGAGTTGACTTTCAAGCGCAAGTAGAACCCACTTGCTATCGCATATCGGCATATCGGGGTTGGCGAGCATCAGAGTTGCATGCACGTCGATATCGCGGTTAGCGACTTCCAGTTTTCGTGGGAGCATCGATTTTCGGAGGGACAGGTGGCACGTGATCTCGGGACATCAGGTCTCAGGAGTTGAAGGGCCAAACGATTGGTCTCATAAGTCGCGAACTCGTGAGGGGACGAGGTAGCGATACTCGGTATCGACGACTCGGACCTCGGAAGTCGGAGGGGAGTTTCTTTGGACTCGCGGGAGAGAAGCTGCGAGATTGTCTGATCGTGAGTCTCGACATCTCAGTGCCTCGGATATCGGGAGTTGAAGCCCCGAGTGGTAGGTAGAGCGAGAGGCAAAGTCTCGATCTCCCGAAGTGGGGAAAAAGAGAATAGAGAAGAGTGAGCTGTGGGTGCAGAGAAATCCGAGAGAGAGAAGAACCGTTGAGTTCTTCGGGTCGGTGGGAATCGAAGGTCCTGGTGAAAGCGACTGTGCCGCGGAGGGCGAATGGGTTGCGTCACATGGACTACCAACAACCCACCCTCATGACGAACTCCAAATGAATTAATGCAACCATTAATGGGTCAACCACCACCTTGATGTGGAAAATCACTGATAAGGTCGATCATATAACTACGAACAAGTGCAGACAAACTGGTGCGCGTGAGAGAAGTCTCTCGAACAACCCTGGCCTCAGTTGTACATGAAACCAGAAGAGGATGAGGGCTCCTATCGCTTGGAAAGGGTCACATCAAATATATCCTAGGCGTGGAAGCAAATTCCAACATTTACACTGAATTTATGGGACATGTCTGCATTAATGTAGCCACTGTCACCTTAGAAAATCTCACTCATAATCCTTTTTTGCAATGTTTATTGTCAATTTTTAGCATCACCTCCTCATTTCTCTCCCAAAGCGAGTAATATTGCAAAGAAAGGGAGAAGACAAAGTTGATTCCAGAGTTGGTGCCTATAGCTCTTTGGTTATTTTGCATTCAAGTTTCAAGTGAGTCAGTATGACCTCAAGGGAGACCAGAGGTAGAGGTCATCATCCCCAACCAAACCTCCCTCTCCTAAAAACATACCAGGACAAATTCAGAGCGACAAAATAATTTAAAAATCAAACCACTCTTGCTACTAGAGAAGTGGTGGAATCTCTTGAAGTGGATGTTCGTTGCAATCATCAACACATTTAAAATAGTGAAGTAGATTCAAAATGGATATCGTGGATGCAAGACATTGGTTCCATTAGGAAAAGGGATACCAAGTACTATCGCACAATTGATCTTTATTGGCATTTAAAGGCCATCCTTGGAAGGGATCACATAGACAAGCAGGAAATCTTAAATGACATATCCATGCAGACTGAATACCTCCAATTGCAAGTCAAATCCCTGGATAAAAATATCCCCATCACGGCTTCTACTTTTCAATTACATTCGAATAATTGAGTAGTGATATCCCTTAGGTTCCAAAAGAATTTGGTCCCCCCTCTATTTTAAACATTCCATGATTTCTTCTCTTATCAATAACTTTTTGTATATTTTTGTAGACAACATAAGGAAATGAGTTATATGTTTCATTTTTTTTTCTAGACTATGGCATGTAGACATATGGCATATATGAGAGGGAGCCCCATACGGGGGATAAGAAGTATTTTGTCAATATCAGAGATCAAGATTCAAAGTCTACATTATGGATTCCATTCAAGATTGTTGAATATAAAGAAGATATCCAATCATTTGTAACTCAGCTTTTGCATATTTGTTTATATTTTAAAACAATTTGATAGCTTATAAAAAAATATTACATGACTAGTTGGAAAACTGAAAACCCACATTCTTAAATATGCAACATAAATACATGATGCATTCTACAATGATTGTGGTAACTAGTTGTAAATAAAAAAAACTTACTATTGATCCATGCATTCAGAAAGTGTGTAATGTAAGACATTAGTGAGTTTATGTAAACCAAGAGTAGTGGAGAGAGAGCACTCTCATGATAGGAATATGCTAGGTTGGTGTGAATAGGCATTAATTACTTTATTCACTCTAAAAGAATGTTTGGTATCTTACTCAATTAATAGATTCAAATTGTAGGGACTGTTAAGGTTTTCAAAATTACTCACACTATCATACTGTGCTAGATTTATCAAACATAAAGCTCAATGATCAAATTAGTGAATGTGAAAACCTTTTGTAGGGAGGAAAACTTGAACAAAATTTACACCTTGATAGATTTGATCCATTCTGTACTTGATATATCTAGAATTTAAATGGATCTTTATTAATTGTATCTCATTAACCTTTTATTAACAAAGAAAACCAACTCCTCAAAGTCAAACTAATTAAAATATATTAATATGATTAATTTCTTAAGAAAATTTTATTATTATACTATATTATATATTCCATGCCTCAATTATCATGACAACCTTGCTTGTGGTTCACCTATAAAATCAATGATGAGACCCATTATACAAATTCTCTTAGAATTCGAGGAGGATGTGTTACATTTTAAGCAACGATCATCACTTTGTTTTTTGAAATACATGTCACAACTTGAAAGATAATTAAAACCATAGGTGAGTGCTTGCATGATCTAGATGGATATAGGTGGCCACCCACCTTTTCCAACTCGCTCAAAACAATTTTCTAACAATTTTGGCAATTTACTATTTTTAGCAGTTTTAACTTCTGGGGTCATTTTGAGGGCCTAAATGAAGGATTTTCAGGATTGAGCTCCTTAATGATATCCAAAGGAACGATTGAGCCCAGAAAATGAATCTCTTTGTAAATACCTTTCCAATGGGATATCACACACCTAAAATGGAGATTGTATGCAAAAGTTATGACCTCGGGAAGTTGATGTACTAACTTACCCAAACAGGGCCCACATGACTTTTGGTGCTTCATTTCCTAGGGTTAGGTTTTTGGATGTCTAGGGTTTTTGGCATTCTTTCTTATTGTAAAAATTCCTTTAGAGCCTCTTTGTAACCTTATTCTTGTGAATGCGCGTTGTCATCACATCTCTTCTTAGAGATAAGCCACCACCATTCCAACAAGCTTGTTTCCGCTGCATTTTACAGTTTCAACTTATTTCATTATTGAATAGAAAACTAGTTTTACTGTATCTCTATTATTTTGTGTTAAACACCTATTAATAATATGTATTCATTTCATTCTACTCATAAAATATGGATCAGTGGTATCAGAGGGGCCTTCTCCTTGTCGTCTTAATGCATGTTCCCAAAGAGGTTGGAGTACAAAGAGTTGGGTCTCGAGACTTTTTCTCTTGAGGACAGAAGATCTCACACGCCCAAGTGACCACCCATGGCAGGATAAAGAAAGATTACAAGATAGGATATCTTTTCAAATTGTTGATTGAGGAAGCCCTCACACAATAGAGGAACGAGATGATGGATAGTTTCGCATGAATCCTTCGGCGACTACCAACTGCGATGCATCTTCTTTGAATGGATGCATTGCCCCCTTCAAGGTAAAAATAAACTTCAATATTCCTATATTTGAAGGTCAAATAGACACAAATTTTGTAGAAAAGTGGTTGAATCTACTAGAAGGGTATTTTTCTATCCATAACTTTTCAAATATAGAAAATATTACTTTTGCGCTCCTCAAAGTCGTTCCCCATGTTAAAGATTGATGGGAAACTTTCTGTGAGCAAATGGAAATAGAGGAAACCTCATTATTTTTAGTCACAGCCACCTGGGAATCCTTCAGGGATGCTATTAAGGAACAATACTAGCCTTTCAAAAGCTATGATGATCTGTATACCAAATGGACCACACTGTGGCAAGAAAGAGACCAAGCAGTGCCAGATTTCACAAATATCTTGCATACCTTGCGCACCGAGTTGGGTATCAAATATTTAGAGCAACATCTGGTGCTCAGGTATCATGGTTCTGTGCATAGATACATCCAGACTGAAATGGAATTTTTGGACATCTCATCCTTAGGCAGGGCCTACCGATATGTCGTCAAAATCGAGAAGAAGCTCAAACAAAAGACACAACAATTTTGGCCTGGGAAATCCTCACAACAAAATCCAGGAAAAGGCAGCCCCAACCCACCGAAAAAAGGACAGAGAAAAGATGGATAGTATCAGGACAACTAGTACAAGCCGCAAGCAAAGAAGGACACTGGAAAGACAAATAAAGATACCAAGAAGTGGTGCAACTTCCATAGGAGCCCTTAGCATAACATTACTAACCGTCGCTCAAAGAAGTCGTTGGGGGCCGAAGTGAAAGCCTCTGAATTAGATATGGATTCTGACTCTGAGCCAAAACCAGAAAGGTGAAGATGGATCATTGATGCAGAACCCATTGCCATCGTTGCTACCACCAAGCTCCAACCTGGTGAACCAAATGAGCCAAAAGAAGGAGAGCGCCTCTTCCATTCACAGATGTGGGTAAAAGGCACCCCGTTGCACTTCATCATTGATAGTGGTAGCCAGAAGAAATTTGTCTCAACAGAGGTCGTCAAGGGGCTGGCCCTGCCAACAATGTCGCACCCACAACCCTACACCATTGGATGGCTCTACCAAGGAAGTGATCTTCGTGTCAACAAAAAGTGTCGAATGTCGTACGAGATCAAGCCCTTCAAAGACGAGGTATTGTGTGATGTTTCTCCTCTCGAAGTTTTTGATGTTCTTTTGGGCCAGCCTTATATATGGAAACGTCATGTTGTATATGAATCTAGGCCTCATATTGTTATTATTACTTTGAATAGGAAATTGTACAGGATATCGGAGGAAGTCCCACCTAGTGTTATTTCCTTGATTGCTGCTAAGCAATGCACGAAGGTAATCTCTCAATCGGGGAATTTTCTCTTCTTCGTGATTCGCTCTCAGAATAAGAGAAACATCACAGCCACATCTAGGGTCTTTGTGACCGACCTCTCCACACAATGGAAAAAAGTAGATAAGGTTTTGGAAGAATGGAAGAATGCTTGGAGATATGACCCCTAGTGCACCTCTACCCAATGGGCCAGTCTATCGTCGCTATTTTTTAGAGAATGAGTATATAAAGCGATAGATCCAAGAACTTCTCCACAAGGGGAACATCTGCCCCAACTCATCACCTTGCAGGAGCCCAATTGTTTTTCTATAGAAGAAATATGGAACCTGGTGACTCTGTTTTGATTATCGGGCTCTGAATAAAATCATAGTCAGAAACCGGTACCTTATTCCCCGAATCGATGACCTCCTTGATCAACTCATGGTGGACAAATACTTCATTAAGATTGATCTGAATTATGGCTACCACCAGGTCCCAATAGAACATACAGATATATGGAAGACCACCTTCAAGTTAAAGGAAGGCCTTTTTGAATGGTTGGCGATGCCCTTTGGTTTGACAAATTCTCCACCCACTTTCATGGGGATGATGGATGATATCGTGCGACCATTCACCAATACTTTTGTAGTGGTTTATCTGGATGACATTCTAATTTACAACAAGACTTGGGCCGAACACTTGCATCATATTCAGTAGGTTCTACACACCCTATGACAGCACAAGCTATATGCCAACTCAGAAAAATGATCCTTCTGCATGGACAGGGTCCATTACCTGGGCTACATCATTGATCAACATGGCATACATGTGGATCCAGCCAAGATCCAAGTCATCCGTGACTTACCAACCCCAACACCCCTCACTGAGCTTCGAAGCTTCTTGGGCCTTGCGAATTTCTAGCGTAGGTTCGTGTTGGGATTCTTCCATATTGCATGGGACCTCAGCCAAGTAAACAAGGGTGGTGGTAAGGAGAAATTTGCATGGGGCCATTCCCAACAACAAGAGTTCAATGATTTGAAGAAATGCTTGTGCTCAACACTAGTAATTTCACTACCATACTTGCAACATCCCTTTGAGATCAAGACATATGCTTCAAACTATGTTGTGGGCACCATTTCCAGTCAGCACGGCCACCCCGTGGCCTATCATAGTGAGACACTGTCAAATATTGTCCATAAGTACCCTACTTACAACAAAGAAATGTACTCCATTGTGCAAGCATGTTGCCAGTGGAGACATTACATTCTTGGGAAGTAGACAGTCATCCACACTGATCATAAGCCATTTCAATTCATACAGACATGGGGAAAAATTGCAGAATGACCGCCATCAAAAGTGGTCCACATACTTGTAGCAATTCCACCTCAACATCAAGTATAAAATAGGAAGCACCAATTGCATCTTTGATTTCCTCAGCAGACCACCAGTTGTGGCACTCACCACGGTGCTAGAATCTTATGGCCATGAGACATCTAGATGGCCCCAACTCTATGAGATAGACCCTGACTTCGCCACCACCTACCAAATGTTGGGTGTAAATGTAGTTGTCGATAATTTCCATCTTCAATATGGGTTGTTGTGTCGTTTGGGCCATATCTGTGTTCCATCAAGTGAGCGAGAGAAGTTGTTCTGGGAATGCCACTATATTTGGGTGATAGGACACTTCAGTGTCAAAAATACAGTGGCGATTCTACAGAAACATTTCTACTGGCCGAAACTTTGACAGGAGGTCAACAAGTATATCAGGTCCTGCACTACCTGCGTTATTGCCAAACCGACCACTAAGAAACAGGGTTTGTACACCCCTCTTCCTACTTTTGACAGGACATGGGAATCCATCTCAATGGACTACATGTCGGGTCTCTTGTCCACCAAGTGGGGAAATGACTATTCTTTTGTGGTTGTTGATCTCTTTTATAAAATGGAAATCCTAGTTGCCTGCAAGAAGAGCATCATAGCAGAGGCCCCTGCCAAGCTCTTCTTTAAATGATTCTGGGTACATTTTGGAATCCGATAAACCATTATCTTAGATCAGGATAGTCTATTTCTCAGCACACTTTGTTCGATCCTCTGGTCACTGTTGGACACCAAGCTCACCAAATCCATGACCTTCCACCCCCAGAGAGATGGCCAAACCAAGGTTGTAAATCGAATGATTGTGCGTATCCTTCGCATGTATAATTGAAAGAAACCTCGCACATAGGACGAGAGCTTTCCCTATGTCTAACATAGCTACAATCGAGCCCTGTATAGCTCAACTAATCACAACCCCTTTCAAGTGGGGTTGGGATTCCAACCATTGGGTCCCATAGATGTTGCACTTCCCCTTCTGATCACCTCGACCGACTCATCTCCTGCTCCAACTGAAGCTGACAAAGCCACCCGGTTCATTGAGAGGATCCAACACATCTTCCAATAGGTTTAGGATATCCTACAGAAGTCCAATGACAAGTAAAAACAATGCCATGATCAACATCAGGTACCACATAAGATTCAAGTGGGCAACAAAGTTTGGTTGCACTTGTAGAAAGAATGCCTTACAAGACACCATAGGAAGTTTCACCCACTCTGTTATGGGTCATACACTATCATCAAGGTCATGGGGTATAATTATTTTGAGCTCAACATTTCTCCTTTCCTTGGCCTACACCCAGTGTTCAACGTGGATCTCCTTCGCCCTTATTTCCCACCATTATTGGACACCTCAGAAGTAGAAAAAAAAATGACACCAACAGAGCTCAACCCCGACTACATACAACAGGGATCCAATGATCATATTTTGGACAGATAGATCAAGGGCACTCAACAACAAAGGATCCAACTTTATCGAGTCGTCAAAGCAGGGTAGCTCCTGCACCAAGGCAAGTGGCTCACCCGGGGCCAAATTCAGCAGAAATTTCCTCATCTAATGGGGTACCTCAGTGCAATGAAGCCATTGATTCCTAAGGAGGGAATATTTATGCACATTGATATCAGTTTCCACCCACCTTTTCCAACTGGCTCAAAATAGTTTTCTGACAATTTTGGTAATTTACTATTTTTAGCAGTTTTAACTTCCAAGGTCATTTTGAGGGCCTAAATGAAGGATTTTTGGGATCAATATACTCAATGATATTTGAACACATGATTGAGCCCCCAAAATGAATATCCTCAATGATACCTTTCCAATGGGATATCACACACCTAAAATGGATATTGTATGCAAAAGTTACGACCCTGGGAAGTTGATGTACTGACTTACCCAAACGGGGCCCACATGTCTTTTGGCCCTTCATCTCCTAGGGTTAGGTTTTCGGATGTCTAGGGTTTTTGGCGTTCTTGATTATTGTAAAAAGGCCTTCAGATCCTCATTGTAACCTTCTTCTTACGAATGCACACTGTCATCACATCTCTTCTCAGAGATAAGCCGCCGCCATTCGAGCAAGCTTGTTTTCGCTGCATTTTACAGCTTCATCTTATTTCGTTATTGAATAGAAAACCAGTTTTACTGTATCTCTATTATTTTGTGTTAAGAACATGTTAATAATATGTATTCATTTCGTTCTTCTCATAAAACACGGATCATTGCAAGAGAATTAAAACCATGTGTTTCAGTAAACTCTTTGTAGGGTACAAGAAACTAAGTTTCTGGTTCATTTACAAGATTGCTCATAACACTTTTGAATGTGGGGTTTGTGTCTTCAAAGGTAATGTATTTTTCATAAGGGATATAGGAGAAAATTTGTTGGATATTGATATTTTCAGAGGACTAGTCATGTGTGTGCAATGCCTTTATGTAAGCCATACAATTTCAGGCCCTTCTTTTAGCGCCAATTCTATTGACGAGGCAAAAATTCCCTACGACAATAAGGGGTACTCCCTGATACATGGTCTTGATTAGACTATGCACGATTTGGTTTAGGAGACTCATATTGATTCTGGACCGACTGCCATTATTGTTTGTGACGGTGAAAAAATGGATGGTTATGCAAATGAAAGATGTATATGAATACTATGTAAATGCATAAAATAAATCTAATCTGCTTCTAACCTATCATATCATATCTAAGACCAAATTATTGTAACCGAGTGAGATGCAGTGACACTAAACTCTGCAAAACCCTTTTATTAAATATTTGTCACAAAGGTACTAAGTTAGATAACACATGCATACAATTATATAACCGGATTAGTCTAAATATTATTTCTACATGCATAACAAGATCATGTTTTTAGGACATTAAACATTAAAAAGAATAAGAAAACTACAATAGTAAGACTATTTGCATAAGAAAATTTTATAAGAAAATCATGTTTTATAACCCATGTGAACAAAAACATTTATGATGCAAATGGTTCATAGCAAACAACAATACACATAAGTTCTTCTCTCTATCAAAATCTGGCCTTGATGGATTTTCAATATTAGTTAATACAATATGCTTCCTTGAAATAGTTATTGAGTCTATACAATGCTTGAAGCACCATTTCTAAATGGGATACCTCCTATACTTATACAATTATTCATAACTCCCAAAATGAATTCTTATATTCTTCAAGAAGTGGTTAGAAAACTTTTCATATCCCCTTAGTAGTTGTTTGACATGTGTGAGGATAAAGACAAAATTGAAGGTATTTAGAAAAATAAAAAACAGGATATAGTTGACAAGAGATTCAATTTTTTTGGTATGCCTTGTCTATGTGCTATTTTATCAAATGTAAGTGGTCCACATATCTAATTGATTGTAAAGTGGTATGAACATTCGATATGTCAGTTCCTCAAAAGTGGCCTTATGCATGGTTGTGTTTTCGTTGAGATTCGACATATATTTTTCCACAATAGCCATGAATTCCTGGATCATGGTGCAGACTTTGGTGTGATGAATGAGGTGTTGGTCAATTAATTTTTTTGTCACCTTGGAGGTCAATTTAGTTACCTCCTTCCTGCGAATTGTACTTCGTTGCACTTTATCTATTAGTTGTTATGTGATAATATTCTTTCCAAGTTTTACAAGAGGAGGAAGATAACACTTTATTTTTATGTCTTGTGTTTCCTTATGTAGTCATGAACAAATTTCCATTGAGGTGGTTGTTTCTTTGACTTCTCTCTACCCGTCCTAATAGAAGCGATGAAGAAAAACAAGATCAACTTTCCTATCTACACTTGAGGGAAGTGGAAGCCTGATCAGTGCATCTACATTTTCAGTGATCCACTTGTCAATATCTCCTATTGGTTCCTACATATTGTTGAAATGAGTGTTTTTTGCCTACACCTAGCTATGTTGTTCCATAATGGTGGGCATTGTCTCTTGGTATTCTAAGTTGTTCTTCTAGATCCCTAATTTGTACATCCTTTTCTAGGTTTAGGCGGTGTAGGTTCCTAAAATTTTCTTACATTGTTGTCATGAAAGTGACGTCAACAAATGCTATAGAGATTGGGTATTTATTGAAGTTTTATGTCACTAGGATCTGTGTAAGAACTGATATCGTATTACCTCTTATGACCGATACTTTCCTTGTTCTTTCTTGCACTATCCTACCTATGGCCCTATCATATGTGAACTTCTCTAGGTTGGGAACTTTGTCTGCTTTGAATGGGGTACAAATTCCTAGACCTATCCCACTGAATTGAGCATGTACACTAGAGATTATTGTTGCAAAGGATTTTATCTCAGTTGTTGTTGCTTCTGCATCATCCTTACCTTTAGCTTTTGATTAAAAAAAATATCTTTTCTTTTCCACCACATCTTTCGTTTTCTTGTGAATATTTATTTTCTCCTTCTATTCTTCTATATTACTAGATATTCTTATTTTTTTGATCCAAATTGCACTAATAAAGTTGCAGCAGATGCCTTCACTGTTGACTCTTTCTTTTCTTTCTTCTTTTCATCCTCTCGTACTTTTTCTTCATCAACGATTATTTAAATGGGTTTTACTTGTATTCTAGTAAGTACTACATCGTAGGTCTTGTATCCACAATGGACCTCTTCCTCTTCCCATACTTATGAGGCATATTCCCCAGGAACTCTAAGATTATTAAAGTGTTCTTTGACTATTTTCTTCGAGTCATGCCTACTAAACATCACTTCTGTGAAATGGTATGAAAGAAATGTATCCACTTCATCTTGGGCCTATTTGGTGTTTGCAAATAACTAGGTGCCAATACACAATGGAATTGGGGGGAATATAACTTTATTATTCCAATAGAGTATTCCCCCGAGTCTGTTGATCACCATCTGGTAAGCTACCTCATGGAGCACTAATTTTTTTGGGACAAATTGGGGAAGTAATTTAAGTAAATGTGGTTCTTTCATGGCCCTATATATCTTGATATATGTTCCATGATCCATCAAGCACCAATATCCTATTCTCATTATTACAAACAATGCTTTTTCGGTCATACATGGGGCTGGCGAGCAAAAAATGAACTCGTACAATGCGGCTAAAATGTTATCAGAAATCTTGTGATATTCTAGTTTGTATTTATGCTCCCATAATAATTTACAGTATATGTGTATGGTTGGGTATTTTGGCTTCCATGCCTAGCCCATTTTTAGGTATTGGTGCGCAACACACATGATATTTGTGAGATACGAGGACATGTGAACGTTTAGAAGAGTTCCATGATGTGCTTCCACAATTGATGTGATGGCATTTGCTAAGTTTGCTGACAAAACGTCAACCCAATTGAAAGATGATCCTTCATCTGCACAAGAATGAGTCATGGGCATATATAATAACAATAGTTTTTAGGGATATAGATCTCCATACAACCCACATAGCATGGCGACCATGTATTGATATGGTTTCCTTAGAAAGGTTGTAGGGTATCCAACAAGTGTTCTAAGATTGAACTTCTTTTTTGGTTTGTACTAGATATGGTGCATGTCTTTGGTTGCATGTTTGAACCTTCCGAGAATTTTTCTATCCATTTTTCATGTTTCTTTCTCTAGATGATAACACACTACTAGATAAGCATGCTGGAATGAGGCTATAGGTTATCCCCGATCATTTCATATGTACATGTTTCCTAAGTCCATGTGTTTAAGGATCCAAGAAATGACATCAACATAAGGGAATACAACAGTGAGGGTTGCTACTTTGTGAATCCCTAATTTCCTAATGTTCTTGAAAATCCTAATATCGTCTTGGTCTTATGCATTGGTGATGAAGTTTTGTTTTTTGAACATTTAATAAATGTCACCCCACTTGAGTGAATCTTCCCATTTTTCCAGGAAGCCAATTCTGTCATCATACATTTCTCCTGTGATGTTGGGTTTATCTTCATGCTGGAGGCCACTCCTGAAGGCCTCCGTGGTAGGTTCTTTTCTAGTAACCTTCTTCCTTGAAGACTGTTAAGTTTTAAGATATTATTAGAGTTCTTTTTATTTCACTAGACTTCAATAGCATAGATAGGATCACTCAGAAATACATAATCACAAGAGACACAACATTTATCCTGCGAAACCCTTAGGGGGGAGAAAACCCAGCAAAACATCCTTATTATAGATAGCCAATAAAATGCTAAGAGATAAATAAAAAAAGATACAGAAAGTCCTATCCCAAGAATGTGACTCTCTCTCTCTCTCTCTCTCTCTCTCTCTCTCTCTCTCTCTCTCTCTCTCTCTCTTCTCCAACTACAACTTTGAACTTGTCTCTTGATGAACAAGTGAGTGTGTGTCTAAGTGAGGTGCTAGCCTCCTTATTTATACAATTTTGGCATGTGTGGAGGTGTCTTTTCACTGGTAGGGACGACTTCTTCTTCTGGGTGGTTATAACCACCTTTAATATATATTTTGGGGCCAACTTCTTATTTTTCCTATCACAATTATGTTTTGACCAATCCGTAAAAGGGGATTTGGTCATTTACAATAACCAACATGATCAATCCCCAAAAGGGGATTGATCTAATGAATAATACATCAATAATAATTAGAATTCTCTTTGCAGTTACATTATTTCAACACCCCCCCTTAACAAGAAGGGTATTCTACAACAACATCTGGTGAGAGGGAGGACATCATCATCAAAAACATCAGGTGGGTAAGAGGACATCATCATCAACAACATCTTGGAACATTGACTGGCATATCTATAAATCATCGAAAGTTTTTCTCATTAGTAGCATCGTCATTCACAATGGAATGAAATCATCATATGCATCAATATGGATTAGTATAAAACTAATACATCATCATCACCATAGCATGAGGCTGGTCACATCATCACAGCATGAGGCTGGCACATCATCACTGCACGAGGTTGGCACACTACACAACAATTAAGCTAGAATCACAACACAACAATTAAGCTGGAATCACAACACAAAAATTAAGCTGGAATCACAACACAACAATTAAACTGGAAACACAACACTTGGCTCGCATATGAACACAACAATTAAGCTATAAGAACAACACTAGGATGGAATCTAGAAACAACAATTAAGCTAGAAGCACAACACTTGGCTGACATCTCAACACAACATTTAAGATGGAAGCACAACACTCAATTGGCATCTCAACAAAACAATTAATTTGGAAGCACAACACTCGACTGGCATCTCAACACAACAATTAAGTTGGAAGTACAACACTAGGATGGCATCTTGACACAACAATTAAGCTGGAGGCACAGTACTAGATTGGCATATTAACACAACACTACTCCCACTTTCGAGGGAGTTCCTTTTAGACTATATCGATCTTATCTTGAAAATTCTCAAACTTTACATGAGATAGAGGCTTGGTCAACAAATCAACAACCTGTTCATCTGTGCTAACGTATTGGAGCTTTATGGCTCATCTCTGCACCATGTCATGGATGCAATGGTATCAAATCTCTATGTGTTTCGACTTTTCATGAAATACATGATTCTTTTTCATCTTTATGCAGCTTTGTTTGTCACATAAGATCGTGGTTTCTTCCATCACTAGGTCGAATAGACATGTCAACAACTTTCAAATCCATATAGCTTCATAGATGGAATAACATGTGGCAATATACTCTTCTTTTGTTGTACTGAGAGAAATGTTGGATTAATTCCTACTCCACCATGAGATCACAGTTGATCCCAAACTCAAACAACATCCTAAAGTGTTTTTTTTGTCAGAGACACTTCTAGCCCAATCTGAATCAATGTACCCACTCAGTGTGAAATCATGATCTCCATCGTAACTGAAACCATAATCTAGTGCACCCTTAAGGTACCTCATCACATGTTTTGCAAAAACTAGGTGAACATGTCTGGGTTCTACCAGAAACTGACTCAAGGTGTTCAGGAAAAAATAAATATCTGGTCTCGTGTTCGTCACGTACATTAGCAATCCAATGATATGTCTATACAATGTGGTATCAATTAATTATGACGAAGTGTCGACTAGTAGCTTCAGCTTCGCTTCCATGGGTGTATTCATGGACTTGCACTCTAACATGTCAAATCTCTTCAGGATTTCAACTACATACCTCCCTTGGTTAAGGAAGATTCTCTTTGGGCTCTGCCATACCTCAAGACCTAAGAAATAATGCATTAGGCCAAGGTCTTTCATCTCAAATTCTGAAGCAAGATTCTTCTTACATTCAGTGATGACCTTTTCTTCTCCAGTTAAGAATAAGTCATCCACATACAAGACCAATATCATTGGCTCGTCATTCATAAGCTTGAAGTAGAGGTTAGAATCTTCTTTACTCTTGGTAAATTCCAAGCTCATCAGAAAACTGTCTATCCTACCATACCAAGTTTTAGGAGCTTGCTTCAACCCGTACAGATCCTTCTTCAACTTGCAGACATGAGTCTTCCTATATTCAACTTCAAATCCTTGAGGTTTTTCTATATACACTTCTTCTTCAATGACAACATTTAGGAAATTGGTCTTTACATCCATCCGATGTAACTTCCACTTCATCTTACTTGCAAGGGCTATGATGGTTCTCATCGAAGTGTATCTGGCTACATGAGAAAATGTCTCTTCATATTCAATGCCTTCCTTTTGAGAAAAGCCATGAGTGACAAAACTTGCTTTGTACCTCTCAATACTTCCATCAGTAACATGTTTTATTTTGAAGATCCATTTGGAAGATACCACATCCTTTCTCTTCGGTCTGGGAACTATTTCCCATACATCATTCTTTATTATGTATTGGTATTCTTCTATCATGGAATCTGCCCATTCTTTCTTCTAAATGGATTCTTCAAAGCAGGTAGGATCCTTCTCTAAGAGATCACACATCAAATCCATATAACTGGAGAATGGCTTAGGTCTCTTCACATGTCTCATGGTTTCTTTGGGAACACCATACTTCTCTCCATCTTGAATAAGCTCCTTTGCCCAAGAAGGATTTCTCTTATGGGAGATCGCCATCTGAGGAGGTTCTTGAAATTATAATATGTCATGATATTCTATAATTTCCTCATTAGGGGAAGCTATGACTTCCCTCACTAGTTTTGCAACTTTGGGAACCTCCCTCATTGATTCTGCAACTCTGGGAGCTACAGGTTCCTCTTCAAATACTTCTTCAAGTTATCATATTCTTGATTTCTTGAGCATTGAATCTTCATCAAAGGTCAGATAACTGCTGATATAAATGCGATGGTGACCTGGTATATAAATCCTGAAGGCCTTGGAGGCCTCACATTATCCCACAAATATTCCCTTCTTTCCTGAGGGGCCTATCTTGTTTCTGTTCTCTTTCGGAATATGTACAAATACTGGGCAACCAAATATTTTGAGATGTCTTACCTCTGGATTCTTTCCGATGAACATCTCTTTTGGGTTATTGAACTCAAGTGCACTATGGGACAATAGGTTTTGTACATATATTGTTGTCATTGTTTCTTCTTCCCATAAGCACATTGGAAGATCTTGATCAAGGATCATGGTCTTCACTTCTTCCATTACCATTATGTTCTTTTTTTTCGCTACACTATTTTGTTGAGGATTATAGGGAGTGGTGACCTCCCTCTTGATCCCGACATCTTTCCAAAAGTTCACAAACTCTTTTGATGTGTATTCTCCTCCATTATATGACTTGAGTATCTTGATCTTTATTTTAGAAAGATTCTCTGTCAAGGTTTTGAATTCCTTGAATTTACTAAACACTTCATCTTTTGATTT
>JZKD02S2167450.1:30239-42609 GCA_000966675.3 Picea glauca | reverse complement strand
CTCTTTGTTGTTGGTTTCCCATGTCATGCTCTCCCATTTCTTTTTCCACATCCTCCTCTTCCTTGAACAAGACCAACTTAACAACAATGTCCTCCCCTCTCTTGATCATAAAACTGGCCTCCCTCTTGACAGACCCGATCCTCTACCACTCCCTCAGTGCCATGGATCACCTCTCCTTCTCCGCAGACTGCTCGACTTTCTCGAAGTTACTGTCCTCATCATCCTTTTAGCCATAATAATTGGTGTCATTTCACTTTTGAATCTCGTACCTAGACCTCCTCTTTTTCACCTCAGGGGGGCTTATCAAATAACTATGTGATGTCGGAGAGGAATTTAGCAGCCCCACTTGTACAAATGATTGCTAGAAGATTGTAACATGCCATCTTCTAGCAATCAATTGTACAAGTGGGGCTATGAAATTCCTCAATGGTGTCAAAGAGCTATTTGATAAGCCTCTCGAAGTGAAGAAGAGGAGGTATAGGTATGAGATTTACAAACAAATTGATGCTAGTTATTATCACTGCATGAATGATGAGGACAATATCTTGGGGAAAGTCAAGTGGCCCACAGAGGAGGAGATATGGGCCATAGTGCTAAGGGAGTGGTAGAGGATCAATTCTATCAAGAGGGAGGCCAGGTTGATGGTCAAGAGTGGGGAGGCCACTATCGTTAAGCTAGTCCTATTCGAGAAATGGGAGAGCAGGACAAGGGAAACCAACAACAGAGAGAGCGAGATTTTGTTGCCCATGTGATCCTTTGAGATGAGAAAGAGATCAAGCACATGGTTGTGGAAAAGAATAAACAAGAGCTTCTTAGCAAATACACAAGTGAGGATCTCTTGGAGGAGCAAGTCAAGGCCAAGGCAATGTTTAATATTCAATGATAAGGCATGCTCATGAAGCTTATGGATCATCGTTTTTTTATTTCAAATGTGCTTCTTAACTCCGATTAAATATACAATATAGGCCTTAGGTCATTTTTAAGCTTGACAAAGTATTATAATTTAGACATCCACTAGAGTTCCTCTCTTGCTGATCATGCAAAAGGGGCACTGGGAAGCTTTGATCATAGAGCTTAGCGGTCCTGATTATGCCAAAGTAGGGGCCAAGATGACGGGCTTGGAAGGCAATGAAGTTGATGTGCCTGGTGGCACTAGCAAAGGCCTTGGTTATAGATACTTCAGGGCTATGAAATTCCTCCCCGACATTAAAGAGTTATTCGATAAGTCCCTTGAGGTGAAGAAGAGGAGGTGTAGGTATGAGATTTACAAATAAATTGACACCAGTTCACATTATGTCTACAAGAATGACGAGGACGATATCTTGGAGAAAGTTGAGCAACTCGTAGAGGAGGAGATGGGAGCCAGAGTGCTAAGGGAGTGGCATAGGATCGATTCCATGCACTAAATTATGAGAGGCATCAAAGAGTGATTGCCTCTGCAAAGCACGACCTCCTCAAAATTTTTGTTGCGGAGGTTTGCATACGTACTTTGTAAATTAAATTGTTTGTTGGTGCATTTTTACGTAACAACTACACCGGTGCACTTTCAATCTCACCGATGCATTATAAAGAGTATAACACACATGTATATTGCATTTTTTCATATAATGTTGATGTTTTTGTTGTTTCATTTATAAGATATATTGCGAGTATGCTAATGATTTCTATGTTTTTAAATTAAATCTGAGATGTATCACTTATTAAAATTTCAAGTTGCCATACAATGTTTAACTTTAGTTTTTCAAAATCATTTAATTTGGATTGTGATTGCAAAAAATTATAACCATTAATACCATATAATGTACAATTATTCTTCAAGGTGAATTGCTTGTTGTCCAACAAGATACAATATGTTGATTAAACATGTTTACAAAGAAAAATACATAAATACGATGAGTGAAATGATTGTATAAAATACATAAATATGATGAGTGAAATGAAAGGTATAAAATAAGGTAACTTGTAACTGCACACAATCCCCAACTATGAAATCTTACAATTGTAGTTCACATAAATTATTCCTATGAATTATGAAAGTGGTGAGAATTTGAATGGACTGCCCAAGCAAGAATCTAAATTGTGTGCCCTTTTGCTTGGCTTGTAAAAGTTATTTGCTGCCAATATTGGACCTGCAAAACAACCATGTGAATTCGATTGCAAAATTTTACTAGAAGATACTTAGACAACACTCAAGAAAGTGAATTAGAGTCGGTCTTGCCGTTAAATTTCCAAGAATCCCACTTAAGACAGACAAATAGTTCATGATGTAATATATTATTAAAGGCTCGTTTCTAATAATTACAAAGTCAATTAATCAAAAATGATTCGTTCCATTTCTAAAAGCAAGTCTTTTATGCTGCAACCCTTTTCATAAATATCTTGGAAGACAATACAAGCATGAAAATCATAATTACGAGTTGAAAATGCCTCACCCTTGAAATCAGATTTCGAGTACAAGTTGTTAGTGTGATGAAAAATTATCTTTTGGTATGTAAACCGTACTAGTAGCGTATATAGTCTTTCCCAATTCAGTAGTTGTGTACATTGCATATTGGCCTCCATCATCGATGACCTTCAAAGTGTTTGAAACATTTACTGGAACAATGTATATCATCCAAACATCTTTTTCATTAAGCATAGCAGCAAAGCCACCCCACAGCTTGAAGTGTTGAACCCTAGGAAGGCAAGGTGTTATTATGATATCATTACTTTCCATCCATGGTGAAGCAGAAAAGGTTGATGTTTTCAAATGTTATCCCCTTTTTATCCTCATGAAGCAACTTCCCAGGATAACTGAGAGGTTAAAATGTGCATGGTGCCATGATCATCTCCTCTTCCCACCATTCTCAGAATACATAGAAGGAAATGCAAAGATATGCAAATGCATTACAACCAAGATAGTTCGATGCATATCACAACTCAAACAACCTAGGGAAACACAACCAGTGGATTGAAGACAAGGAGGTGTGGAAAAATTTACACAAGAACTGAATTACAACACACAAAAACATATTCAGAATCTCAAAAAATTCAATTATTTATCTACGAACCATATAGAGGCTGTAAGCCAAAATATATAACAAAATTATCAGAAAACATAAACAAACTTATCTTTTGAATGTTGCAGGCCAAACAACTAGTAGAGTGAGCAATTTCCACCCAGCTGTAGGTAGTTCGATGTGGACACCACCCCCTAACTGGGCTATGATACCACCAGGGCGAAGAAGAAATGAAAAAAACTCAGGTTAGAGTCTTAATTCCCAACGAAAAAATATTAACCAACCAATACTTCACTGCTTAGTTTTTTAAGACAAAGCAACCCTTATCACCTACAATACATGCCCCACACAACACAAGAAGGTATTCGTTCTCTGCTTAATAGTCCCTTATAAGTAACCCCTCTCCAATGCTATTCAATATGTTCTTTAAAAGGTACAGGATGATGTCCCTCAACTCCAGTACAAATTATATTGGCTCTTGGATTTTCCAGAGCTCTCATGGCTAGTTTGATCTATCATGGGCTTGACTTCTTCTCTTAGCAAGAACTCCCATTTTTCCTCTTTTTACTTCTTTCCAAAATTGGCTCCCTTTTTCTATTCGAATTTCTCTTCTTGTTGCACGAGTGAAAGATGGAAAGAGAGTCCTAATTAAACTCTTCCTGGTTCAAAAAATGTAGGGAAGAGAACTTGCTAATTTTTACGAAATGATGACTTAGATTGAGGAATTTGTTTCCTCCACTCCTCTTAACCTCTTTTAATTTTGCAACTTAAATTTTTGAAATGGATGAAGGTTCAAGGTAACTTAAGGTAGATTTTTTCAGGCATAAACCCCCCTTAGACCCCCTTATCTTTCCTCTCTTGTGTTATCATAGCCCCTTTAAGTGCTCTTGCTCCACCGACCTTGGTTATATTTTATTAATTATAGAAACAAAATACTTACAATATTCAAGAGGGTTAAACTAGGATAATCACTACAAGGAGAACAACTTCCAATGTATGCTTTTAGTGTTACAAGATTTCAAAAAAAAAAAAAAAAAAACCTCTACTACAACCTCTGCTATTCCAAGCAAAGGTTTTAGCAGATGTTCCATATAAGTATTTTTTTTTGGGTGTCAGAGGTTGTAGTGGAGGTTTTTTTGTTGGTGCTTTTAGTGGTAAAAAATGCACCGGTGTTCCCTTAATACAAAAGCACCGATGCATACAGATAAATTAAAAAGCACCGATGCGTTTATATATAGTGTGCACTCGATTCNACTTACAATATTCAAGAGGGTTAAACTAGGATAATCACTACAAGGAGAACAACTTCCAATGTATGCTTTTAGTGTTACAAGATTTCAAAATTAAAAAAAAAAAACCTTTACTACAACCTCTGCTATTCCAAGAAAAGGTTTTAGCAGATGTTCCATATAAGTATTTTTTTTTGGGTGTCAGAGGTTGTAGTGGAGGTTTTTTTGTTGGTGATTTTAGTGGTAAAAAATGCACCGGTTTTCCCTTAATACAAAAGCACCGATGCATACATATAAATTAAAAAGCACCGATGCGTTTATATATAGTGTGCACTCGATTCACCTTTTTGTTGTATGCAACACCGATGCTCTTATAATTTGTATGAAATGATGGCTTAGATTAAGGAATTTGTTTCCTCCACTTCTCTTAACCCCTTTTAACTTTGCAATTCAGATTTTTGGAATGGATGAAGGTTCAAGGTAACATAAGGTAGATGTTTTTAGGCATAAACCCCCCTTAGACCCCCTCACCTTTCCCCTCTTTTGGTATTAGAGCCCATTTAGGCGCTCTTGCTTTACCGACCTTGGTAATTTTTTTATTAATTGTAGAAATAAAATACTTACAATATTCAAGAGGGTCAAATCAAGATATTACGTCCCCTCCCCCTTGGAATAACACCATCATTAGTGTTCTGTTACTGCAACAATTGTTTTGTCATCATTCTTCAACCATACCTGCAATGTAATTTTCTTCATTGTCTTGGTAAGCCTCCAAACTTTAACATTCCAACATATGCCTACAACAATCATCAATGCAAGCATGCACATCATAGCCATTTCTAATCATTAAGTATTTCATCAACATGAATTCCAATCTATCAATATTAAGTTCATAAATAAAGCATATATATTCATATCACAAGATAAAGGTCAATACTTATCTATATGAATATATATCTAATCCATATGGCTGCTATGGATAGAACCCAACTTGTTGTTTTTTCAGACAAACCTAATGCACTCATGATCCTAGGTAGCATGTTATTCATTGAAGCCTCCTCTTCCATGCAATCATTCACCCTCTAAGCTCAACTATCCCCTTATTTGTTACATAGTCCCTCGGGTGATCCATCATTTGCCAAGGCTTTCTTGCAACGAAAAAGTACTGATACTTATAGAGTCTTACAACCAAGGCGCCCCCTGGCTTTCTCTAACATAGCATAACACATCTCAATGGTGATCATGGCATATCATGGGGTTCCAGTATATAATGACATTTTTTCCATGCTTTTCAGCTTTAGCAGCCATCATTTGTCCTTCCTGGACAGAACCATCATCTCACTTGTATCATGTACATACATGAGATATCATCATAATTTCAATAAAAAATATTTTATTTCAAACCCGTTTCATACCTAAATTAGATTTCACAAGTATGAGATTCTTCTCATAATGTTTGGCTCTTGCGTGTGGTAGCACATAGTCTTCATTATATATTTACACTCATAGCCATATCCAAGACCATCCTACCTACAATCTGAACTTTCAATCAACCAAACAACTATAAGTATTCAAGCGTATAATCCATTCATTGCAGCATTTACAACAACCTAGAAGTCATTTCAGAATTTAATGAAAAAAAAAACTGCTCTTTAGTGACATTGAAGGCGATTTAATCCGAGGCTGAATGTGAGCATCACGAGTCCATGTGCGAGTGTTTCTCATAAAGAGTGCATGTGAATAACTTGGATCCATTTACTGTCAAATCACTACATTATAGCCAACAACCATATCAACTATCATTGAAGGCGTTAGAGACTCATGGTAAAGGAATTGAATGGTTGCATATGTCATTCATGAGATCGGATTTTTTTTCTTTAGTTCATCTGATAAAGAATGAGCACAAACACAATCCCAAATTTGCAACGGTCATCATGAAATCAACATTAGGATCTACAAGGAAATGAAATTATTCATTGTTCATATTGCCCTGTAGTAATATATGCCTCTGTATGTTGATGATTTAGATCTAACCTAAACATTCTCAATATACAACAATCACGTTGACACACTATCCCAGGTCTAGTTTACTTTTTGTTTGTGGTCCAAGCCCATCTTCATTTTTGGATCTAAGGAAACAATAGCAGGGTATGGGTCCTTAAACAATGATTATTGCAGTTTGCAACACTTTACCTCAACGAAATAAATGAAATAAAGCTCGTGCAAATGCCTTTTGAAGTTTCATAAAATAGTTAAGTTGTACAAGACAACTTGGAGTCTTTGTGTGATATGTTGATTTTTGAAGTATGTGGCCTGATAAAGGGGTAAATGAGACAAATTGAATGAGTAAAGTCAACAATAAGGAAGCCTATAGCAACAACACCAAATTAGCAACATATAGAGGGAAATTTGCAAACTATTTTCAGCCTCAATTAATAGATAGAAAAAGTATGTTTCCAGTTTTGTGAGATTGACTTCTGCTGCCATTTTGAAGAGCTTTACTTACAATCCCTTTGTTGGGAAATAATAGTGACCTTTTACATCACATGTAGCATCAAGAAGACCATTCAAAACTCAAATGTCCTATGTTGGAACTCTATCATTCATCCTCCATAAGGATGGTGATACATAAGACTATGATAAAGGGTGTCAAACTTTCATAAAAAATGAATACTTTGTATTTCAGAGTATGGTTGTTATAATGGGATGGAGGTTTGTAATGTACCCACTTATGAAAAATAAATAAAAATGCAATTTACTCNACTTACAATATTCAAGAGGGTTAAACTAGGATAATCACTACAAGGAGAACAACTTCCAATGTATGCTTTTAGTGTTACAAGATTTCAAAATTAAAAAAAAAAAACCTTTACTACAACCTCTGCTATTCCAAGAAAAGGTTTTAGCAGATGTTCCATATAAGTATTTTTTTTTGGGTGTCAGAGGTTGTAGTGGAGGTTTTTTTGTTGGTGATTTTAGTGGTAAAAAATGCACCGGTTTTCCCTTAATACAAAAGCACCGATGCATACATATAAATTAAAAAGCACCGATGCGTTTATATATAGTGTGCACTCGATTCACCTTTTTGTTGTATGCAACACCGATGCTCTTATAATTTGTATGAAATGATGGCTTAGATTAAGGAATTTGTTTCCTCCACTTCTCTTAACCCCTTTTAACTTTGCAATTCAGATTTTTGGAATGGATGAAGGTTCAAGGTAACATAAGGTAGATGTTTTTAGGCATAAACCCCCCTTAGACCCCCTCACCTTTCCCCTCTTTTGGTATTAGAGCCCATTTAGGCGCTCTTGCTTTACCGACCTTGGTAATTTTTTTATTAATTGTAGAAATAAAATACTTACAATATTCAAGAGGGTCAAATCAAGATATTACGTCCCCTCCCCCTTGGAATAACACCATCATTAGTGTTCTGTTACTGCAACAATTGTTTTGTCATCATTCTTCAACCATACCTGCAATGTAATTTTCTTCATTGTCTTGGTAAGCCTCCAAACTTTAACATTCCAACATATGCCTACAACAATCATCAATGCAAGCATGCACATCATAGCCATTTCTAATCATTAAGTATTTCATCAACATGAATTCCAATCTATCAATATTAAGTTCATAAATAAAGCATATATATTCATATCACAAGATAAAGGTCAATACTTATCTATATGAATATATATCTAATCCATATGGCTGCTATGGATAGAACCCAACTTGTTGTTTTTTCAGACAAACCTAATGCACTCATGATCCTAGGTAGCATGTTATTCATTGAAGCCTCCTCTTCCATGCAATCATTCACCCTCTAAGCTCAACTATCCCCTTATTTGTTACATAGTCCCTCGGGTGATCCATCATTTGCCAAGGCTTTCTTGCAACGAAAAAGTACTGATACTTATAGAGTCTTACAACCAAGGCGCCCCCTGGCTTTCTCTAACATAGCATAACACATCTCAATGGTGATCATGGCATATCATGGGGTTCCAGTATATAATGACATTTTTTCCATGCTTTTCAGCTTTAGCAGCCATCATTTGTCCTTCCTGGACAGAACCATCATCTCACTTGTATCATGTACATACATGAGATATCATCATAATTTCAATAAAAAATATTTTATTTCAAACCCGTTTCATACCTAAATTAGATTTCACAAGTATGAGATTCTTCTCATAATGTTTGGCTCTTGCGTGTGGTAGCACATAGTCTTCATTATATATTTACACTCATAGCCATATCCAAGACCATCCTACCTACAATCTGAACTTTCAATCAACCAAACAACTATAAGTATTCAAGCGTATAATCCATTCATTGCAGCATTTACAACAACCTAGAAGTCATTTCAGAATTTAATGAAAAAAAAAACTGCTCTTTAGTGACATTGAAGGCGATTTAATCCGAGGCTGAATGTGAGCATCACGAGTCCATGTGCGAGTGTTTCTCATAAAGAGTGCATGTGAATAACTTGGATCCATTTACTGTCAAATCACTACATTATAGCCAACAACCATATCAACTATCATTGAAGGCGTTAGAGACTCATGGTAAAGGAATTGAATGGTTGCATATGTCATTCACAAGATCGGATTTTTTTTCTTTAGTTCATTTGATAAAGAATGAGCACAAACACAATCCCAAATTTGCAATGGTCATCATGAAATCAACATTAGGATCTACAAGGAAATGAAATTATTCATTGTTCATATTTCCCTGTAGTAATATATGCCTCTGTATGTTGATGATTTAGATCTAACCTAAACATTCTGAATATACAACAATCACGTTGACACACTATCCCAGGTCTAGTTTACTTTTTGTTTGTGGCCCAAGCCCATCTTCATTTTTGGATCTAAGGAAACAATAGCAGGGTATGGGTCCTTAAACAATGATTATTGCAGTTTGCAACACTTTACCTCAACGAAATAAATGAAACAAAGCTCGTGCAAATGCCTTTTGAAGTTTCATAAAATAGTTAAGTTGTACAAGACATCTTGGAGTCTTTGTGTGATATGTTGATTTCTGAAGTATGTGGCCCGATAAAGGGGTAAATGAGCCAAATTGACTGAGTAAAGTCAACAATAAGGAAGCCTATAGCAACAACACCAAATTAGCAGCATATAGAGGGAAATTTGCAAACTATTTTCAGCCTCAATTAATAGATAGAAAAAGTATGTTTCCAGTTTTGTGAGATTGACTTCTACTACCATTTTGAAGAGCTTTACTTACAATCCCTTTGTTGGGAAATAATAGTGACCTTTTACATCACATGTAGCGTCAAGAAGACCATTCAAAACTCAAATGTCCTATGTTGGAACTCTATCATTCATCCTTCATAAGGATGGTGATACATAAGACTATGATAAAGGGTGTCAAACTTTCATAAAGAATGAATACTTTGTATTTCAGAGTATGGATGTTATACTGGGATGGAGGTTTGTAATGTACCCACTTATGAAAAATAAATAAAAATGCAATTTCCTCCTTGAAATTGTCATCACAACATCCATAAAAATCAAGAGTTTGTTTCTTTAATTATCATATTCTACTGTATAGAAACATAATTAAAAGCTAACATTATATATATATATATATATATATATATATATATATATATATATATATATATATATATATATATATATATAACAACCCAAGCAAGCATATAATGTGTGGCAATTTGAATCAGCCAGTGATGTGCAACGAACTCTTACCACTTTTAAATAAATAGTGGGATATCAGGGCTAATGTAAAACATAGTTCCAACCTTTAGGTTTGCAAGAAAACAATGAGGCAAAAAACAGAGTACAACCAGTGTATTAAGGCACTAGATATTGAAAGGATGGTTTTCTAAAACATTTTCTTCTCTAGAAGAAAAACATACTAGAATATGGAAGTATATGATTAAAAAATTAACAACCCAAATACAAATTTTAATCTAGTTCTCAGATGTGACATTTCCAAAAATAAAATATTTTTGAAATTTAAAATTTCTGGAAATTTATTTCCATTTTTAGTAAATTCGAATTTGGAATTTTTTTGCCATTTATGGCAATTCTGAATTTCGAATTTGGTAATTGTAATTAATTATTTTGATTGTTGGGCAGAGACCTGATTCGACCCAACTAACTATTTGACTATGACACTTGTATAAAAACATAATATTTTATGTTGATTGCAGGAGGACAAATGGAACAACCATGTTAAATTTAGCTGACCATGACTCTATGAGTGGGGAACATGTTGGAACTACCTTTGGGCTGATTATTACAAGTGGAAAATCAGTGATTTGGCCATTGGCAGCCCCTGAAAATCAGGGATTTAGAAAGCTGCAAAAATTCCTAAGGGAGGTAAAAGACCTGGGCAAATGATAAATAACATATGAGAGGAGGCAGGACGCTGCCAAGTATGCTGGGAAAAAGAGACTATTGATTTTATTGCTGTTATGAACACTACTGAGTAAGTGTGAGGCAAGAGGAATCGACTGAAGTTGAAGGATGTTACAGAGGAGGATTTTTCCAAGTTCACCCTCATGGATTCATGGTCAGGCTAGGGGGTGAATCGGGCAAGTGGTTTTGGCTGCCCTATTCTATGGTTGGGAGGAACGTGGTTGTTCCTTTTGTCTTCTCGTGAATTGGTTCAGATATGTAAACCTTTCCTTACTCTGTTCTTGGTTGTTTTGTGTGTAACCGATACTATGCATCTAATTGTTCTAAACCGAAATAATTCTTTCAATGGATGATATCTATCGTGGTATTAAATTTACAATCACAGTCTAAATTCTGGAGTGGTCCCTCCTGAAAATCTGGAATACTAGGCAAATTTATTTAAATACGATTTGAGTTTAAGAGAGCAGATCCATCTACAAGATAGGCTTAATCTAAAGTCGAAATGCTAGGATACTCTGTATTTCTTAAAGAAGACCAATCTGTATAGATATAGGTTTATTTCTGTGACTAAAGTATTAAACATATCTAAATTTGAGCAATCAGATAGGTTTAATTTGAAGTCGAAATGCTAGGATATGCTGTATGCTTGAAGAAGACCAATCTGTATAGATATAGGTTTATTTTTGTGACTGAAGTATTAAACTTGAGCAATCGGATAGGTTTAATTTGAAGTTGAAATGCTAAGATACTCTGAATGCTTGAAGAAGACCAATCTGCATAGATATGGGTTTGTTTCTATGACTGAAGTATTAAATAGATCTAAATTTGAGAAATCGGAGTTGAGTAAATTTGTACCGAAAGGAAACATTTAAATGTATCGCTAATTCCAAACAATCATGCATATTAAAAGAATAGGAGAGGAATACGAAATAACAAGAACCTTATGGATCACCCAGGCACTCATATATTATACACATATATACATATTGGAAAATAAAATGCAAACTGGAAGTAATCTATCTACATAAGAAAGTTAAGGAAATCTGGAAAACCCCTTTTGTTTATCAGATGCTAAAACAATCATGGGAATTGACGCCTATTAGAAGATTTTATGCTTCCCTTGCTTTATTTAAAGAGCGGTCTACCCTTTCCACAGTCAAAGTCTGTAACGAATTTAGAAATTTGAGAAAACCTTAAGAAGATCCTGAACAATTTTTGAATTGAATTTGTCACTCTGTGTTTTTTCTTACCGAGTTTGTAAACTCTGTTCATGTTTTCATTTTTCGGCATTTCAGAGTTTATTGGTTCAAGTTGCGTGGAGTTATTTTGTTCTTGCAAACACCGAAACCCGAAGTGGCCCCATAGCTTGATCGAATTTCGTGATTCAGAGATTACCGTTGTTTGTTGTTCATGCATAAAGCATTACCAAATGACGAAACCTGATATGGGCTAGGCCCCATGCCTTTTCGTGATTTCGCGATTTGACGTTTGATGTTGTGCAGTGTTTTTTGCACCGGGAGTTAGTAAACCCCGAAACCCGAAATTGTTGGGCCCACACCCTAATCACATTTTGCGATTCGACATTTCTTATTTCTTTTTGTTTGTGCGTCATGTGTTCGTAAACCCCAAAATCCCAAACCCCGAAGCCCCAAAGTGTTGGGCACACAACATTTTCTCATTTCGGGATTCGACAATCTGCGTGGTCCTTTGTTTTTTTGTATTCGACGTTTGTAATCGC